>CM072151.1:22752596-23190096 GCA_036850595.1 Rhyacichthys aspro
AGAGATGGAACCAATGTGCCTCCTTGTGATGCAGGAGCAATGATCACTTTGGTACAGACCTATTATACATCCTACATATGACAAAAAACTATTGTCCGTGTACGTAAAGTCCACTACTGCAGCGATGGGCCATATATCAAGGAATTATGTTGCTGCTTCCAAAGGTAATTTATATAACATTATATTAACATTCAGAGAGCACCAGAGAACAATGAGACATATAAACAACAACAACAATCTGTTTTTTGTTTTGTTTTGTTTTGTTTTCAATCTCCACATCAGCGCTATACTGATTAAAAATATTCTTGGTCCTGGAAATAGTAATCGAATCGAAAGATTATTTTCATACTTAAGATGTCACCGTACTGCCCAAAGTGTTACTTGATATATGTTAATTATGTATCTTCTCTTTTATATTGAGTTTTCACTAGTGTGTTAATGTTGTAATTATATTCAAGTATATTAAGTTGTTCATGAACTGATGTTCACAAGAACAAGATAAGCTTTATTTTATAAACTTGTCCAAAGGGAGGGCAAACCATGATTCCATCTGTTTGGCTTGAGTAACAACATCATCTTTTTTTTAGGTCAGTCTGTCTTGGGTGGGAGACTGACCTGCTCTGTGAGGCGCCGTGTCCTCAGGAAGAAGCCCAAGAGACAGCCGATGACGACAGCCAGCACAGACATGATGAGGAGTCCATTCTGCTTGCACACACTCCTCACTCGCTGCCACACCGCGTCCAAAGCCATGGCCATAGTCAGTCACAGCTCCCTGTTCCGTCAGCAAGCCATAAAGTCCCCCCAAAACTGTGAGATCCACTGAACACACAGCTGCTTTTCTCCAAAGTACAGGAATTTATTTGAGTAATCCCCAGGTCTAGAAAAAAAATCACGTAGCCTTCGAGAAAATCTTTCCAGACTATTGTCCCCTTTAAAAAAAAAATCTGAATTTATAGAAATAAATTGATCATATTAGATTTCAGTTTATATAAAAATCAACACAAATGTATGATTGTCTAAATAAAAAAAAAGTATATGTTTCACAAAATAACATTTATTTGACTGTAGATAGAAGCCCGGACATTTAACACTTCCCACCTTCCAGCTCATTGTTTTTCTGTATCTACATTAGCCCCAACATGCAGGAGTCACACCGCCTTGGAATGGTCCAATATATCCACTGAGAAGACAGGAAAAAGGTCTATAAAGTCAAAAAGGAAAATATGAAAGGAAAAAAAATCAAAGGAAAGTATATTACTTTGTTTTTGTAGCAGCTTTGAGCTCAGCATCCCTGTTGTCCTGTGACACTCTGCAGTAAGATAAGAAGATTTGAGCCAGGGGTGGGCTGGGGGAGGGGGCGGCTGGGGGCGGGGTTGGGGATAAGTGGGCAGCTGGTTATGAACTTTACACAGGTTTTAGTGTATTTTCCAGAGGTTTTATGAAATTTCCTTTGCTCTATTTTTATCATTTTCATTTACAAAGACAAACAGAGCTTTACAGAGAAGTAGCAGTAAGACCTAGAGGCTCAGATACCTCCTGCACTGAGGGCTGTATCTGCATCTAACAACATTCTCATCAGAAAACTTTTGATTTGTACAGCATGTCTTTTAACTGAATTATTTCTCTATATTTGGCAGCTGCCCAAACTTGTGCTGTTCATCTGGATTTAACAGGAAACTAATAACTAAATAAAACCGAATGCACCTAATGCTTGACTTAAATGGGCAGATGAACCACAGCGGCTCATTAGCCTGACTATGTGAGCCCAAACTTGTCTTTATGGGACTTTAGAAATGGGGCTTTGAGCTACACTTGACTGAAGCCCCATTAAGATCAACAGTTTATATTTTTATCAATGTTTAATTTCACATGAAGAGAGAATTATTATATATGTTATAACAGGATATTAAGAAATTAAGATTATTAACAAAAAGGTGTCAAGTTAAAAAAAAATCTTCAGGGGTAATATCAGAGTAATAAACAGTTTAGTGCTAAACAGCCGTAAATTCTCTGAAGCTGTTTGGTCATTTAGTTGTGGAACTGAGCAGGGACAGGGGTTTAACATACAGCAAAGGTTACTTCATATTAATGTGTGCATTATTTATATGAGCCATCGAATGAGACATGATCCATCTCTAATGTAATTAACTTTGGGGAGAGAGAGATAGCTCATTTATCATCTGTGTTCTGATGGCGGGCAGATTTAGTGACTTTAATAATGAGCGCAGCAGCTGTCATTGCACTGATCACCTTCTTAATGAAAACAACTTTCAGGTGATTAAGGACAGATGGAGAATTTACTTTGCACATAGTTAATTGTACACACATAATTAAGTATATTACTTTTACATATCCTGTATCAGTAAAACAAGCCAGATGCACTACACTGAGGGGTATAAAAAAAATACTGCTCAAAAAACTCCTACACTTCAGTATTTAACTGTTTTAAGAAAAGCAAAATAACCCAAAAGAACTCATAAGCGACGTAAGGACAAAGACATGTCCACACCTGATTCCTCTTTTGCTGTATACATGCTATGCTTCACAGCAAGAAGGTCGTGAGTTCGAATCCCGGCCGACCCAAAAAACATCGTTGGCTGATTGTAGCCAACTCAAACATCATTGGCTAACTCTGGTCTTTCTGTGAGGAGTCTGCATGTCCTCCCCGTGTCACCGTGGGTTCTCTCACATGCATGTATAGGTGAATTGGTGACTCTAAAGTGCCCCTAGTGGATGAATGTGAGAGTGAATGGTTGTCTGTCAATGTACGTCTAAGTGTCAGCCCTGCTACGAACTGGCCACTGTCCAGGGTGCACCCCGCCTAAGGCCCAAAGCTGCTGGGATAGGCTCCAGCCACCCGCGACCCCACAAGTGGGATAAGCGGTAGAAAATGAATAAATAAGCGGTTGAAAATGAATGAATAACATAACATAGCTGTACTGTAAAACTGTAAATAGTTAATGTATTTGCAGTTGCATTTATGAAGCTGTAAATTCAAAGAGCATTTATGAAATCAATTCCTAAATTATCATTTAACCGTACAATTGAAACTCAATGTAAAATACATTTTCATTTACTCTAAATTGTTTGTCTTTGAACAGCTCCTAAACACATGCCAACACATTAGGGGTTAAAGGCTAGAAAACATCATGATGAGTGGTTGTGCAGAAATGCATGCCGGTTCGTAGATAAAGATGCACCTTTTAGCTTTGAGTAAATGTAATATTGTCTCTGAATAAACGTAAACATTTTAGTTTTGTAACTAGAACATTTACTAACTCTTTGCAATTAAATCTTTTGCAATGCATAAGGACAACACTTGTAGTTGCACACTGTTGTTATTTGTGTGGCAACAGATCTCCTTGCAGTGTTGTATTGTCAACATGACAATATTAGAACAACAAAAATAATAATTTTAGTAGTAGTTAATAGAATTTTAATGAATTGAGTTCTCATGTTTGTAATAACTAAAATCAACCCCTTCCAATCTTCAGGACAGTTTAAAGCTTCATACACAGCCTGGCCACTTTTCTTTGGTTCTAGCTCCATAAATATTTTCTGCACTGCCTCAAAAGTGTATCTAAACTCACTTGGGTAACTTAGCTTAAGGGCAGAGATGAGGCCAAACAACATGACAAGTGCCCCTAACTGCACAAGAGTCAGAACTTTCTCACAATAAATAATAATTCTATGGTCCAGCTGTGCCTTAGGGGGGTGGGGTGTTTAAGGGCCCATGACTGACAGGGGACCATGAAGAGATTTGAAATTTTAAGATTTCAAAAGATACAGTTTTTCTGCTGATCCGTTGCCCACTCAGAGCAGTGAACTGGCAGCCTGTAGTGATGTGTGACAGTCAAAAAACTGATCTCAGTTTTCATTAGTCCCGCCTCCTTCACTTTCTGATGCCTATAAGCAAATGGCAATATCCAATCTCGTTCTGGGGTTATTTGACCTTTTTATGAGTTATCTTCTTAGTTGTCTGTGTCTGGTGCTGCTACTGATTTTATTTTCATTTAAGCATTTCATTTTATTTTCATTTAAGCATTTCAGCTCATCAATGTACTGAAATCAGATAGACCCACTTCACAAAGTGTTGTGTACAAGTTAAAAAAGAGTTGGTCTTTGTGAGTTCTCTAGGACAGATTAATTCAACAAAATCTTGATGCTTGTAGTTTTAAGAGCTTCTTTGAGAGTTAAAATACTGATGGGGGTTGAAAGGGACTTTCTAAGTCATAACTATGTCAGGTTATGGCGGCAGGCTGGTCGAGAGAGTCCAGCACCCGAGAAAGCAGAAATGTGCTCTGGGAGATGTTACAGCTAGCCTCACGAATCTTTGGTTCGTGATGGAGCCGAACTGCGCATGGCTGTCACTCATTCTGGGGGTGGCAGAATGATGAAGAGAAGGGAGGATAAGTTCAGCCAGAGCTAAGTAGTTACTTGTAAGAATTTGTTGTCTCAGATTTGCTAGAGTGCATGCATAATGACTGGTTCCCAGGACATTGGAAGGCATCGGATCAGGTAGGCCAGGAAGCCCAGTGAGAGATGGCTGCTGAAGATGGAGTAGGTTAGAAGCTCATTGGAGGAACGAGTAAGAACTGTAGAAAGCAGGCACCCCAGAACCTAAAGGAAAAAGAGTGGGAAAAGAGAGAGAAGCAGCTAGTATCACGGTGCCAATAACTGGGGCTGGAACTGGCATCCTTGTGCCAGTGGTTAGTACAGGAGCAAGCAGATGAGCTGGCATCCCATTACCAGAAGCGTGCATCCGGGTGCTGACAGCAGGCAGATGCAATCAAATTGAAATTGTTTTGCTTGAAGGTTTTGGTGCCTGTTGTTTGTGCTATAACAACCTGCCTGTTGTTTGTGGTACAATTAAAGCTTTTTGGCATTTGATATTGAATTACTGCTTGAATAAATGGACTCATATGACAATGTCTTTACCATCCGTGATGGTATTTATTATTTGTTACTCTTTAATGATGGCGGGACAGTCTGCAGAGGGCAGTGACAGGATAACGGCTGTGGCCATCTGTATTTAAAGCCACACTGCTGCGTGTACACAGGCTTTATAGTTCAGCTGGATTTCATTCAGTAATGTATCTCTAAATGCCTTTTGAAACTAGTCAGGGATTATCACAAATGCATTTAACTGGACTTCATATTGTAAATACCACATGTACAGCCACTGTTAGTGTGCTACAGTCAAAGCATTATGAGATCCATTACAGTTATTCTTGTTTTTAGACATACCTTCCATTTATGATAATGAATCAAGTCTAAACCCTTTCTGCTGTGAATTGCTCTACAACTTCTTTAAACACAAACAAATATGTTGGTAAAGTGCAAAAATAAATTTTAAAAAATGCCTCGGCGTTTAAGTCACAGTGAGAGTCCAAAGAAATCAGAACAGACTAGACTTAGGAATTTGTTAATCAACAGTGAAGTGTGAATTATAGTACACACAAGTACATGTGTAAATTAGTAAAGGAGAAAAGGCCTCTACAATGTGTGAGCTGGTTCTAGGCCTTTATTGTGAGATTAACTGGATTATACCATGGTCATTTTCCATCTAAGTATAAAGTTGTTTCAGTGATGCACAGCCACAGTATCAGTAGATATCAAGTTTTAAAGATTACATTAGAATTATTTTTGGGGCTTCTGGTGATGGGCTGCTCGTTCATTAATCACTGCTTTGCTGACTATACTGGTCATTCATTATGCATTAGAAGAGCCTTCATCGTAACGTCTGTGGTGTTACTGTCTCATCCACTTGAACTACAATCTGTCTAAATGAGATTGGGGATCAAATCATAAAAATACATTTTCTTTTCTTCTTAAACACAGTAAGTTCAGTCCTTTGTAACAGTAAAATGTCTGCTTCACTTTTATTATTAAGTAATGAATCTGGATATATTCAGAACAAGACCCATTTCTAATATGTATTCTATATATATTAAAAAAAAAAAAACTTTTTCTCTGTGTTGTTAGCGGTCCTGTTTTTTTTGCAACATGGATATATAGTCTTTTTTTATTTATTAACTTTTGCAGACAAATAGACAAACAAACAGAGACAGCTGTAGACACACATAACATTAGCAATCATAAGATTTTTGTGGAGGGGCATAAGTAGGAATTGTATCTGTAGTGTCCTCATCTAATCCCAACTCATCAAGCAGCACTTTGACTGCATGGATCACATCTTGTCTTTTGTTATTATCAATCATCGTTAGCTGACGCAGTTTGGGAGTGAGGGTTGTCACTATTTTGTAGAGCGACTCCATTTGGTACCAAACTTTTAAACATAGAGCCGCTCTCAAGGATGTATCTTTGAATGGCTTTAAAAAGGTCACCAGGGTTCCAAGAATGCTCTTGTTGATGCACCCTACTGCACTGCTCATACTGTGTATTATATTTATTGTTGGTATATTGTTGATATTTTGTCAAACTGTCATCAAACACCGAGTCAAGCACACATGATTAGACTTCCATCTCGTTTGCACGGACTGCTATAGAGATGTACTAAGATTGACTTGGAGCTCGCAATGTTTGAAGTAGGTGAATAGTTTTTTCAAATTTCTCAGAAGCTGGTCAACTTCGGGTGTTTTGTCCATCACAGCGTATGAGAATGCATATGAAAGAATGACATTGAGTACATGTGCACCAAGTTCTGTCTTGTGAAGCTGAGCAGGACTGTCACAATGTTCGTCCCTGTCAGTGACGAGATGTCAGTTGTCACTGCGCAACCATATTTTCCCATTGATATTAGTAATGTCATCAACAACAGCTTTTCTTCAAGTTTGTGCCCTTTTACTCAGATTACATGACAATGTTGTTGGATGACGCAATATTCTCTTAATGTTGAATTTTCCAATTGGCTGCTGTGTCAACGAGGTGCTGTGTTAGTTTAATAAAACCCTGGCCAGAGATTATGTCATAAGGTCTTAGATCTGCACAAGCTAAGTCAACACATTTTCCTTTCATTTCATTTTTTGTGCACTTGAAACTTTGGATTTACTTGCTATAAATGACAGGAAGGTTTGGCCTTTGGAAACTGTGCACACATGAAGCTTTAGAACTTGTGAGGATATTTCGGCATTTGTCGCAGCATGAAAAAGGAAGGTGCTTTCCATCACTGTCACACACTATCAAAAAACATTTCCAGATATCCGATTTTCCTTTGGTTGGCTTTCACCTGCGTCATGCTCTTCAGACATTTATTCTTTGTGTGGCAAGCTACATTCAGCCAAGTTACTTTCTGGCTTGTGCCTTTTCATATTAAGTATTTTATTTTAGTTGCTCTTGTTACTTTTGAGAAGTATATTAATAACTATTTTGTCCCTCACATTTGCAGTAAATTCAGTGTTTTTTTTTCTAATGCAAGTAACATGAGTCAACTCTTATGTCAACTCTCACTTTTATGTTTCATGTTTTTTCTTGGGTTCTATTGTGGATTACAGTGCCATCTGGTGGTCAACAGATATAAGCAGCAACCAAATCAGTAGAGTAGCTCAAGATCGAAACACTTGAGCTGTGAACAAGTCTTTCTCACTGTCGTCTGTGAGCCTTGGCAATTCTTGATCTGTAAGTTACATTATAGTTTTATCTAGAGTTTTGTCTTCTTTTTACAATTATTTTGTCTACGCAAGTGCGGTTTCATTCTGCATTTTGATCACATACAAGTCTAATAATTTAAATAGGAGAAAGCTGATGCTGCTAGCTTTATCCTTAAAGGTCCTATATTATACTATTTTGAACATTATACAGTGTATTTTGGATACATTTAGGTTACCATATCACGTTTTGCAACATGAAACACACAATATTTATCTTATACAAGCGGTTTGAATGAGCTCTCATCATGAGCCCAAAGTGAACGGTCTTATTTGGCGCTGTCACTTTAAGGCTCAGCTCTCCCGTGTTGGCTCCGCCCACTCATGACGTCACGCGAGAGCTACACTGGAAACAGACTGAAGTAAACACGGTACATCGTAGTAATAACTTTTTCAGCAATGGCTTTGAGAGTAAATGAGCCGTATATCTTCGACCCAGAGTCTGATTCTGAGTTCGAAGAACATGAGCAAACACAAAAACCTCGAAGGCTTCTACAAGACGTTTCTGCTTGGTAAATGAGAAACTATTTATTGTGTATGTTTCTATGGTGTAGCCCGTAGCATAGCGCGTGTTAACTGCTTCTGTTTATAGGTGCACATGTGGAAATGACCGTACAATGCCTACTGAAGTTGAGAATGTATGCTGCCTGGAGACTCCTAAGGTAGCCGTTGTTAAGTGTATTGAAAGAACTATAATAAAGTAGCCTAGCAATATGTAGAGCTATGCAGTAATAGAGTGGTTTATTTCACATATTGACGTCATTGCGTGAAACAGCTCGTTGAAAGGACTGTAGCTCAAACTAAATAAATTACTTAAACATGCGCGAATGAAACAAAACACTTTGGGTATGTGTTTGAGGTAGAACCAACGTTAGAACATGGTTAAAAGCTCAGAAAAGTTGATTTAGCATAATATGGGACCTTTAATGTCAATACTAGTCACGAAAACATGTGACCCGTTTGTTCATTACTAGTTCATTGCTGAGATAGCGTATGAGTGTATTTGTGTATTATTTTATGTTGTTCTCAAAACACTTATGTACTTTGTGTGCATGAAAACTTAATTCAGTAAAGAATGAAGATACCACACTCTCTTGTCATTGCTGGATCCTTTTATGTTTAGCACGCTGTCTAAGTTAGGTCTCAACACTTAGCTGAGGGCAGAAGAACAACATATTTGTTTTTATTTTTTAATATTTAAGTTTTGTGGGAGTCCTTCTAATAATTTAATTTTCCCGTGTCCCGCAGAAATGTGTCTTACCGCCCATATCCATAATCACCCATCAAAACTTGTCCCGTGCCGCACTAGGTTGGTTTACTGTAGACTACTGGAAGGCCATAATGTAATAATGGGTGATATTTTATCAGGAAAACACCTTTAGTAACCCTTATGGAGTAAAGGAATATAAATAATTGGTTATTGGATTAATAATATAATTTATAATATGACTTCAAAACTACTTTGAAGGAAAAGAGTCACCGTTGCTTATTGTGTTCAAAGTGTATGGCGCTGGCGAATCTCAACTAATTATGCTTAGGTGCTTTAGGTTCTCTTTTTGTCTGTAAAAGGACGCTTTTAAATGAAAAGGTATAGCATGCCAATGTTCACAAAAGTTTAGACATTATTTGTGCGCAAACCAGTCAGTGTTGGAGAAATACACTACACTCAGCGCGGATTCAGAGAAATGAATTTTGCGCAACCTAACACAATCAGTCTCCTGAGAGGATACTTGATATATATGCAGGACATAAACAAGGTGACAATTAGTGACTACATTAGGTAGGTTACTGGTTATTATACAGTTGCTCAGTAGCTTACGCTGTTGCTGTTATTGCTATGAGCTGAATAATATAAAAGTTAAATTTTGATACAGATTTGTTTATGTTTGGTGTATTAAAAGGCTACATGGAAATTCAAACATAACAGTATAAGACAAACACTGGTAATTTTTTTTACCAAACTTTATTGTTGTCAGTGCATTTCAGTTGTGAGCATCATGTGTTAAAGTTAAATACCTGACATAAGGCTGTGTGGGATGTTGAGCTTCAGGTTCAGAAACTGATTTATAGCTGCGTTGTCTAGTTTATTGAAGCTTGGAACTTCAACAGTGTTCTGTAGCTGTCTGTGCAGTAGACCTGGAGCATATCATAGATAAGAGGCTATACATGCATCTTATGAAATTTTCAGCCCACTGTAAATTAGTTTAAAAAAAAGGGAGAAATCAGCATGCTAGTGGATATCCATTTTATTCAGCTGTACTTGTGGACTTAATTGGAAACTGCAAAGAGTGCTGCACTTTTGCTTCTATAAGTTCTTAAATAATGTGAACTCTGCTGACGGCTTCTGTCATATTTACTCCAGAGGGGAGTATTAATCTTCAGTTTGCCTAAAGCTCAAGTGATCCAGGTCGCGCTGTCCTTCCCTACTGTCTGTCCTGATGACGCGAACTATGTGAAGTACTCAGGCTGTTTGTATTTTGTCTTGTGCACCCTCAGCTGAATATATTGAGAAATGAAGCTGCAGGTATATTTTTATCTACCACAACCATATAAACAAGAACCTAGGGTTAGATCTGAGACACAAGAGTTAATAACAGAGAAAATGTGTGCATCAACCATTGATTTATTTTATTCTGCCTTTAATTAAGGTGACATGATATGGATTTCAAACAAGACAAAATTTTAGACTCTATTATTATTATTATTATTATTATTATTATTATGTCATTCATTTCCCGTTGTTTTAGAGATTTTCTTGTTGCTTGGCAAATGTTTTCATTGTCTAAGATTGTTTGGTAAAATGGAGCATGTACTCTTCCGGGCTACTGTTTTGTGGCTCGTGTAAAACATGAATGAACAGACTCACATGTTTGGACGTGAGCCTGAGCTGCGTATGTGTGAGTAAAGAACATGCTCATGCCACAATCACATGTTTTGCCAGACTCTGTGCTTGTTAATCCCTGTCTTTTGCCAATATTTCCTCTTGATCTGGTTTCATCAGGCAGAGATTACACTGGATTAGACAATCCTCCAAAAGCTGACATACATTCATTTATAAAAAATTACAAACAGTTGCTCATGTACCACCCGTTCTTAACAGACAGACAATTGTGTGTTTAGTTGATGCGCTTTATTCGAGGAGTGCCACATACTTTCTTAAACCTGACTAAAGATGGGTGTCTTGTGCTTTGTGGTTATGTAATGTGTGGATGACAGCAGGGGGCCAGGATGTCACGGGGGGATGGGCTGGGATTGAGGTTGTAGTAGAGTGACCGCAGCCTGCCCTTTACCATCACACTCAAGCCTGTATTAATATGTGTGAGCCTCACGCTGCAGAGCAAACATTTTACTGCACTGTTGTGAGGGACAGCAGGTCTTGAAGGATGTGACGCCTCCTGCTGTTTCCTGTGATGCGTGAGCACTGTGCCTGGAGTTTGATGGCAGACAAAATGAGCATTACATTAATGTGAAAAATGCTAAAGAATGTATTTCAGGAACAGACATGAGAAGAGAAGCATATGTAACATATATAATTTTATGTGTAGTTTCACATCTGTACAATCCACAAGTGCTTATAAATACCTAGGGCTGGTTTTTAATGAGTTTATGTGATTTACAGAGGGGATTAAGCTGTTGTCAGAATCAGCAGGAAGAGCATTAAGGTCTATTATAAGTAAAATGAAACTTATGCCTGATCTCATCTACTTCAATGGTTGGCTTTATTTTATCTATGCGGCTAGAGTTTGAGGTTTTGAAGAATGTAAGTAATGCACTTTAGAATTGGACCATCAGGTACTGTTTGGGTGTTTATAAATATACTGTAACATTGGCTGTAGAGGGTGATATTGGCCAGAAAGGGTTTTCAAATGGGACTGTTCAAACAATTATACTTGAACCAAAGTAATATCTATGTTGTTCTCTATTTTTTATTTTGATTATATCTTTTGGAATAAGCTGCAGTGTAATGTCAATTCAATAAGACTAAGTTTTTCAATTATTTTAAGAACCAATGGAAACAGGACATTTGCAGGAAAAAAAAAAAAAAGAAGTTATATTGATTTTATTAAACAGTGTCTAACAGAGTCTTACATAAAATTAAATTAATCTAGAAATCATAGGTCTCTCTGTGCTCAGTTGAGAACTGGTATCTTACCTCTGCTAGCTAAAAGCTCCTCCTTTATAAGATGCTGCTATACTGAGATTGTTCCTTGGACTCATTACTTGGTACCCCCAGATTTCTGCCTAACATTGCAACTGTTTTAACGCCCATGAATGTACCAAGAATAAAAAGTCTTTTCCATGGTCTTCTGAAGCACAAATCAGTTTTGAGCAAGTCTAGCGACTCCTTGTAGGGAGTCCTGCGCCGTAGGATTACACACTGTTTGATCCTGCATTGTGCATACATAAAAGTTATTTAATAACAGATTCTATAGTTATGGCAATAAATGCAAAATGACTATACCTCAGATGAAAGGGGTTGCTTTATGTGTGGATATGAACAATGACAAACACAAGTCACATAAACTGTAAGGTGCACATGCAAGGTGTGTCAGCGTCATCTTTGCAAGTCTGTACAACAACCACTGAGCCAGCAGATGTCACCCATGCACTCAATTTTGGACATTTAGAAGGCTCAACATCATGTAAAGCTGCTCAAGTAATGCCAACAACAGCCACAATGGGAGTGGAGGACAACAGAAAAGTTCACCTGCATCCTCTGGATATTTTTAGTTTCTGCCTTCAGGTGACCACAAACACAGGCAACTCCCAGTTATGTGACAGGTTACATATTGTCATTTCAACTGATTCAAATGACTATCGTCCACTTACTGCCACTGAGTGCAGATTCGATACTCTACTGTTGAAAAAAAGCATTTGCTTGTGTATAGTCCACAGTGAAATGGAGAACATACCTCTGGGGATTCACACTCCATCCAGACCACTAAGCCCTGATAGCACTGGTCAGCTCAAAAAGCTATCGGCCGTGATGTAATTTGCACCGTATGCTAGTCGGCATGTTTGCTCTGTTTGATTATGATGTTATGTGCCCAGAATTACACTGTTGACTGTCTTCCAGGCCTTCCATTACAGGTGTAATGCTGAATCAGGAAGAGGGGCCTAGAGTGTGATATATCCACCTGCTTTGTCCACAGTTGTTATAAACTGCTGTTCAGACTGCAGCTTCTTGTTAGCAGCGAGCTTAAGAAAAGCTAACAGTTTGCAGTTTATACTTCATCACAGTTTCACAAGCCATCCCTCTGAGTGTTACCACCGAGCCCCACGGAGCTGGTGTCTTTACTGACTAATATGATTTACATTATAGTGTATTTCCTAGAGGGGCAGGGAAGATGTATAAAAAATGAACATTTCTAAGCCGTTGTACACATCTAACTGTTGTTGTTTTGCATTTAAAATGTGTCCATATATTTCAGCCTTATAGGGATACCTGCACTTGATGGCCAATTTCACGTGTATTTTGTGTATTTTAATTATACAAAATACTGTATTTGTATTTAAATACATTTTTCCACACACTATTTTGTATTTTTATTTTAAATACATTTCTGTGTATTTATGCCCATCTCTGTAGTCTGTAGGCTGATTGCACCATTCTCATTATGTCGCACACTGATCACACTTGCTCATGAGAGTCATCAAGGAATTATTTGCACCAAACAGTGACTAAGAGAGTGACTAGTGGCCTACAATGGATACACAAGTACATTCCACCACTCCCTCTGCCAATCTAATGACAAAACTGCCTTTACATCCATGATGGTCCATGGAAAAAATTGTCCTTGACATATTTGGACCTTTTGACGGCCGCTTTCCATTCACACTAACTGACTATTATTCAAAGTGTCCAGAACTTGCTTTTTCATGGACTGCAGAGGATGTTATTCTGTTTTTATTCGTCACAGTGACCCTGAGAACATAGTAACAGACATGGGTACACAGTTCACCTCTGCAGCTTTCACCTCCTTCCTCCCAAGAAGAGACCCAGCTGCTAATGGAGTTGAGATTTCATCGCACCCTCAGATCCTGCATTCAGACGGCCATTCAGACACAGTTATAAAATGGTTTCAAGTTTTTTGTGCACCTCCACACACAAGCACTGCTGCTTCCCCATATGAACTCTTAAATGGACTGAAAAGAAATGGGAATTCATATGTGTTGTACGTACCTCGTTTGTTCATTGTAGACCCTGCTGGATATTTGTGTGCTTGCAGTTGAGGTGCTTGGTGGCATGCTGGTGGAACCTGTTGATCTCATTGTGTTTTGGGTGAAGCAGTTATAGCGCCAGTGGGGCCCAGCTGTTGTCTGCTTGTGTATTTGTACTTCAATGTATTTGTTCTTGCAAATCTAAGATACTAAGGCCCCACTTGATGTGGATGATTGATGGGAAAACATTCTTGTTGTTGTCTACAGATATCAGTGTCTACCACCAGAGACCTTAATCGGTGCACTTATGCCAGAGCCTTCAGCGCTCAGTTACCACTACCTGTATAGACATAGATTGGTTCAACCTAATATATTGACAAAGAAGGTGGCTCCAGGCTCCAGCAATTACAAAACAGTCCTCATTACTATAAATTATGAAGTCCCACAAACTTTCACTTTCTGAGCCTCATCCCTGCATTCCTTTCCAAAAGAACTTGAATAAACATTCAAGGATCAACTTTAACAGACAAGTTGCTCATTAATGAATAAAGCCTTTTCTTTTTGAACAAAAGACTAGATAAAGGTGATAAGCCTTACCTTTATCTATCCTGTTAATGTCATCAATGTGAATACATGCACATACATCCTAACCTGTTGGATGTACATGTTCAGGTCCAGGTCCGTGTGTAGTGGACTCGATGTGAACTGCTCTGCTCTTAATTTTTGATGATTGAATTGCTTCTGGGATAAATAAACTCTGAATCTTAGGCTGAGTCACCTATGGTAGCACTTTAGAAACATGTTATCAAGGATCAAACTCAGGGAAATTAGTCAGCTGATAAGTTCACTAAGAATCAGTTTTGAAACAAAATCAGTTAAGTTCATAAATGCTATATGGTGTGTTCAAGGAGGGACATGAGTATGCTTCTTCTCCAGCAGTGCTCAGTTGGTCTGCTTTGGGCTTAATTTGTCCTCTCTAAGCAGTTGTAGACACAGAAACAGGAAGTAATGGAAAGTAATGTAACATCCACTGGTTTCTGTAGCGCTTCAAATGTTTTTCCAAGATTTATTCTTTTTTAGAAATTACACACAACTAAAGCCAGGTTTGACCCATGTTTAACTTAATTCACCTGTATATATTTTACTCAACGCACCGAACAATGAATAACTTATGTCACACTCCTCCTTGAATACCAATAACTTTTATCTAAAAATGCTTCTAAAGTTTCTCATGTTTCTAAATATGATTACACTAACAAAAGCTAACATTACAGTCCCGCTTTCTGCTCTTGACTGTCAAAAGTGACACATGCTGGGCGTCTAAAAATGCTACATGAAATGAGGTGGAGTTGTTTATTATGTGTGTTCTTTTTCCTATAGTTTTCATCTGCCATTAAAGTTTGCAGCTAAAATTCACTTTATAACAAAACAGTGCTGTAGTTCAGCCTATGGAAAAGCAAACCACTTGCTCACTGCTTCACCTCAAACTCCTGTAAGCGTCAGCTGTATAAATTTACCTTTGCTCCTTCCACTTGTTTGATTTAAAGGCCTAATGCAGCTGAAAAAGGTCCATCTCAGTAATGAAGGAGGCACAAGGTCGACTTAACCGTCAAGCTCCTAAATCCCTCTGCAAATTCGAAATCAAAAGTGCCTGGATTTGATTCTTGTTTTCGCAGGATCACTCTAAATAAGGACTTAAATATAACCATATTTTCACTGGGGCTGCTGCGGATGAGACGTTAGAGACGAGTCGTGAAGGCTGCCAAACCGTAATCACCAGCGCAAACAAACAAACAAAGAGCAGCCTGGAGGTCTTTGCTAAATGCTGTTCCTATTCTGCAGAATCACTCACTGTGGGCTCTGGGTGAATGTAGTGGCTCAGAGACACAGAGGTTACTTTGGACGGTCATCAGTTAGAGGCAGGGCAGGCAGTGGCGGGCTTACCATTAGCCATGGTAGGAAATTGCCTAGGGCCCCCAACATGCAAGGGCCCCAACAAACAACAGAAGCAAAATGTAACCAATGTTAGATTTTGCAATTGTGGGATGTGGGTTTTTTTTGGTCCCTATTTGGTCCCCTATAGACTCATATTGTTGGCGCTTCACCTTTATTTGATAGAAGGTGTAGCCAGACAGAAAATGAAGGAGATGTGGTATGTGCTGCATCAGGTGAGACACAGAGGCACCCTGTCTGTCTCAGTTGAACTCATCTTTTGGCTGATGGTATTTCCTCCGAACTGAAATGATCATCCTTCAGATTTCTTTTACACAGGGAAAAAAACTGTCTATTGTCTCTGAGATTTAATCTGGTTTTGTGGGCTGTGGGCTGTATGTGCGCAGGTGAGAGGATGCTTAGTAGAGTTAGTAGCTCATATGTCTCTGGTTGTGCTCACCATATGAAAGTCTTTCCAAGAAAAAAGAGAGTTAAAATATCATCCATCTGACACTAATGAGGTTAATAAACCCTGAAGCTTCGGGATCCATCTCAGAGCCTTAAACAGAAAAATCCACTGGAAACTCTTCACAGACAATGAGTTCTCCATTGTTCTCCATGTGTTCAGCCGTAAGAGAACAACTACGGCTCTTTAAAAAGTCAAGGCTAAACAGGCGAGCCTCTCCCACTGTGCACTTAAAGCCGAATGAGAATAAAGCAGTAATGACATTACGATTATAAAGCTGTCTCACCACAGATTACCTCTCGAAAGTTGAGAACATGGGGGGAGAAAGAACAAGAGGCAGAGGTTAAACAGGAGCGAAGGGAATATATGAGAAAATCAATATGTTGTACACACAGGTGCAGGTATTATCAACCATTAGGCAAATAAAGATACAAGTTCATCACAAATGGACCACCTGACACTGGCTGTTTCCCAATTGCCAGGAGTCCTCTGGAGGAAACCAGCGACCGAAGGTGTGTTCCATTTGGTTACAAACCCAAGCTCCTCCCAAGGACTGAGTCCTCCATTTGGCCAAAATACCATGCATCTGTGGATCCTTCGTGGCCTTTCCCTACCCACAATGCATCGCAAGTGTTTTGTAAAAAAAGGGGGGTAGAAAAGGAGGTGGGTCTTAAAGCAGAGAATTTTCAGTTTAAATACGAGTGTCCATTTGCTGTGTTCATAGAAAATGTTTTATTTTGAAAACATTTGCCCAATAAACTGCACAGTTCAGTTTTATTTCACGTAAGTGAGATTTTATCAGCATTGTCTCGTCAGCTGATCGTTGCTATAGGCTTTCGAGTCACTAATGCAGAACAGATCACATTCAGCTGCTCTCGTTTTACTAAAAATACATATGACATAAAGAAATAAAGTAACTATCAACAAGTGCAACTAACTATTCAGCTCCACAAATGTTTTTCATTATATTTTGTCATTATAAAAAGATTATTAAATTATTATTAAAAATTATGTCATTATATTATTTTTTGTATATTTTTATTTGTTTATTCATTTGCTTAACAATGCATTTTATATTATAGTGGCCAAATATTTAATTACCCATAACTCCCTACTTGTAAAAAAATAAGCATGAAAGGAAAATGAAATAGAAAATTAAAAACAGCAACAAAACTGTGGGCGGGGCTTTTGAAACTGCAGCTCAGCCACTTTGAAACTTATTCCAAAGACTCATGAGGAGTTATCCAGGACTCTAGCCTTGGCTTGGGAGGAGCTGACTCTGGACAAGCCACTTCTGAAGGAAGGATGCTGGCACTTGGGAAACAGCCAAGAATATCCTCCACTTTTCAGCACCTGCTTCCATTTAACTCCTCCTTGTATAGATACAGGCACAGCCTAAATACAAGGATTTAGCAACTTAAAGTGGCTGGAGTTTCAAACAACTGAAATGGCTCCAACAACGATCATGAGACCAAGTCATATCATGACCAAAAAGTATCAAGACCGAAACAAGACCAAGACTTTAAGCTACTGAGACCAAGTACAGACCAACACCATGTCAGGGCACTACCAGGGGCCGGTATTTCAAAACTATCTCACAGGATTAATCCTCCTGGATAGGATTAAATCCTGATCTGATCCTAAAAATGGGTATTTCAAAGCAAATCATTCATATTTGGGAATCCAATCCTGCCTTTGATCCAGATTAAATGCTGCTGTCGAGTATTTAAAAACTTTAGTGGGATATCTGGATCAGTTTGATCCTAAAAATCAGGATTATCTTGATGCCACCTCAGAGCTGGATTGGAGGTTACATTTAAATTTATTATGTGTTTAAAACTTTTATCACCCAAATTGTTAATTACACCCAAGGTAATCAAATTTACCTGTCAACACCAATACATCGTTAATATTTAAAAATAAAGTATATTTTAATTCATAGTTAAATTATTATATTCAAAGTGTATTCAAGTATGTGTGTATTCATTCTAGGTGGTAGGTGGGCTACGCACACACTCGTAGAACTGTAGTTACATCAGGTAACTATAATGTCTCATTACCTTATTTAAAACGTTCCATGTCCAACGCTTTTCTAGATTTCCCTTCAATTTTTTGTTGAAATAATCCTTTTTGGCCTCTCTTATTATGGTTGTTAGTTTATTTTTGTATGCTTTGCATTTAGTTTCACTACTAGAGTAGAGTACTGTAGTGGACCAAACAAAAAGGCGAGGACAACAGGTGTAACATAAAGATAATTTAATAAAGTCCAAAAAAATAAGTTTAAACAAGGCTCCAAAATAATACAACAAAAATTTGGGCCCAACGGAGGTCAACTAAACCATAACTTAACAGAAGAAAAACTGACCTGCCAAATCAAAGAACAGAGGGGTTTAACTAACAAAGGACTAACCCAAACTAACACAAGAGGGAGGCATAACGCTACTTATAAATCAAAATATCTAAACTTAGGCAAAGTAAATATAAGGGAAATTATAATAGCTAAACATAATACAACAACAGTGATAAACTAAATAAAATTAAACCCAGCTAAGCAATCTAAATTACCCAAAATAATAAACTCAACTGTGTTCCCCCCTCAGCCTTGGTCCAGGTGGGCTCTCCCAAAGTTTCCCAAAAGGTTTTCCAGCCCCTTCCTCTGTCTCTCCTGGCACTCAAAAGAAACAAATGTAAATAAATCTTTAGACAAATATTAACTAATAAGTGTGCACCCAAATTAGAAAATATGTGTCTAAATAAATGAAACAAATTAAACTGTTTGATGTGAATTTAACTAATGCAATTAATATAAATGAAATGTAACGTGACAAAGAAAAATACTAACACTGAATGGTGGTGGCAGAGGTATCCACCACACACTCCCCCTCCTCTGAAGGGTCTCTAGCACAGCGTGACAGATAGTCAGCAGTGGCGTTCAGCTTGCCCGGGATGTGCTGCACCTCAAACTTGTAGGATTGCATGGCCAGGTACCAGCGGGTTGTTCTACTGTTTGTGTCCTTCATCCTCTCCAGCCACTTGAGTGCTTTGTGGTCTGTTTCTAAAACAAACTGTCTTCCCAGGAGGTAATAACGGAGTGAATCCAGGGCCCATTTGATCGCCAGGCATTCCTTCTCAATAGTGGAATAGCGGGTTTCCCTGGGGAAGAGCTTCCGGCTGATGAAGGCAATGGGATGGCGGTCATGTGAAGGCCCCTGAAGCAGCACAGCACCAAGACCGTTGTCTGATGCATCGGTCTGTAGAATGAACTCCTGTTGGAAGTCAGGGCAGTGGAGCACCGGGTCTCTGCTTAGAGCCTGCTGAATGTCTCTAAATGCCTCCTTTGCTTCCTCAGACCACAGTAGTTTGTTCGGGCCTTTGAGACTGGTCATGTCTGTAAGTAGAGAAGCCCTGGCAGAGTAGTTAGAAATAAATCTATGGTACCAACCTGACATTCCCAGGAAGGACCGCAGTTGTTTTCTTGTCTGTGGGAGGGGACAGGATTTGATGGCCTCCACTTTTTGGATTTGGGGCTTCACCACTCCTCCTCCGATGACAAAACCCAGGTATTCAGTTTCCCTCTGGGCAATGGCACACTTAGCGGGATTTTCACTGTTAAGCCTGCATTCTGAAGACGCTCAAAGACAACTTTTAAATGTTGCAGATGTTCTTCCCAGCTGTTGCTGTAAACAATGATGTCATCCACATATACTGCTGCAAAGTGAGAAAGTCCATCAAGTACCTTATCCATAAGGCGTTGAAAAGTGGCAGGAGCCCCGTGAAGTCCAAAAGGCATCACCCGAAAGTGGTAGAGGCCCCACGGCGTTCTGAAGGCAGTAAGCTCTCTGGACCAGGAGGAAAAGTGGAACCTGCCAATAGCCAGGTCAATGGTAGTGAGGTATTTTGCTTTTCCAAGTTTCTCAATCAAATCATCAATGCGAGGTGTAGGATATGAGTCAAACTTTGATATTGAGTTGAGGTAACGAAAGTCAATGCAAAACCGAATTGTGCCATCCTTTTTGGGGACAAGGATAATTGGATTGCACCACTCACTTTGGGACACCTCAATGAAGCCAAGAGACAGCATTAGTTCAATATCTTTTCTCAGTGGTTCAAGAAGTCGCTCTGGAATGCGATAACTCATTCGTTTTACAGCTGCATCTTTTTTCAAGGCAATGTCATGTGTTATTACAGTGGTATAACCTGGGTTTTCCTGGAACACCTCAGCTGAACAGATACCTCTCACCTCAGACCTTTGACACTCTGTTTAAGTGTTTGGTTAAATCTTTCCGTGAGTCCATCTGTTTGTGGATGATAAGGTGTTGTTCTCAGTCCTTTGATACCCAGCAGCTGGTACACATCTTTGAGCAGTTTTGACATAAAGTTTGTACCCTGATCAGTGAGTATCTCCTGAGGGAAGCCAACTCTTGAGAAAAACTGAACTAAACAGAAAGCTACCACATCCACCACATAAGCCTTTCGACATCCATGGCTTTTTATCATTATGTGGTTTCTTAAGTAGTTTCATAGCAACTGCTGTCAGATGTGACCAGATGTTTAGATCTTTAAAAAGATTTCATATGCACTATTAGACAGGTTACTATTCTGGATTGACAGAGGAGCAGCTGGAGACAGGTTACTGTTCTGGATTGACAGAGGAGCAGCTGGAGACAGGTTACTGTTCTGGATTGACAGAGGAGCAGCTGGAGACAGGTTACGGTTCTGGATTGACAGAGGAGCAGCTGGAGACAGGTTACGGTTCTGGATTGACAGAGGAGCAGCTGGAGACAGGTTACGGTTCTGGATTGACAGAGGAGCAGCTGGAGACAGGTTACTGTTCTGGACTAACAGAGGAGCAGCTGGAGACAGGTTACTGTTCTGGACTAACAGAGGAGCAGCTGGAGACACGTATCTGTTCTGGACTAACAGAGGAGCAGCTGGAGACAGGTAACTGTTCTGGACTAACAGAGGAGCAGCTGGAGACACGTATCTGTTCTGGACTAACAGAGGAGCAGCTGGAGACAGGTTACTGTTCTGGACTAACAGAGGAGCAGCTGGAGACACGTATCTGTTCTGGACTAACAGAGGAGCAGCTGGAGACAGGTAACTGTTCTGGACTAACAGAGGAGCAGCTGGAGACAGGTTACTGTTCTGGACCGACAGAAGCAGCTGGAGACAGGTAACTGTTCTGGATTGACAGAGGAGCAGCTGGAGACAGGTAACTGTAGAGGGGCTCTTGCTGTTGGGACCAGTCACCTCTGCAAGAAAGTGATAACCACCGAAAAAATAAATAAAAATGACTGCAGAGTAACAAAAAAGTGTCTGAATATACTTTTCAAAGTGGTTACCCCACAACCAAGCAGAGCCTTTCTTCTGATCAGCCTCAGCCTGACAGCATTATCTGTAGGAAATCTGTTGAGTGTAAAATGTATAAAAGAGGGGAATTATGTACTTTCATAAAATAGGCATGTGTTACATGTATTTACTGTCTTTAGCTGTGCCACGATACTAAACAGATCTTAGTTAAACGGTACATTAAGAGAGCCGAGTAATTTTTAGCATTTAATATAATTAATAAAATAATAGTAAATGGCCTTTATTGGGGTGCAAACTAAATAGTAATTATTGATTTATCCTTTTTTTTTACTTAATTTACTTTTATGTTTGTACAAAAATATCTTATTACCAGCAAAAACACCAAACTGTAAAAGGGTAATACACCTTTATCAACATAATTGAAGGTTAGATATGATAGTATCTCCAGCATCTTCATATTATTAACCAAGTTTGACCCAGTGCATCAGATTAAATTATCATTAAAATGGTATAGAAGTAAATTAGGCCTTTATCAGCCCCATTTAGCAAATAAAAAGCTTACTAGTTTTGTAGACTGTATATATTCTGAACAGTTCTTTAACACATGCAGAAATTTACTTACCTACAAATTCCATTTCTTCAGTGCAGAAAGATGAAAAAGTCATAACAGCTGAATTAAACCAAACACAGCTAGCTAACAGCAAACAATATCTCCATTCAAAAATAGCAGCAAGCAAACTAATAAACAAAAAAACGACACCATGTTGCCCAAAAAGCTTTGGATAACATTGGCTAACTAATTGTAAACTTTGGCCATAGAAACAAGATTTACTCTGGCTAATAAAATAGCAGGCTTCCAGGAATCTCTCTATTTTGTCCATAAATATCCAGTGGCATCTTCTCCCGACGGAGAACAACGGTAAACAAGACGAGAGGTGTCAATCAAACCTGTCAGCCACGCCCCCACGGAGCAACATAGCAGAAAGGAGGCAGCTCATTGGTCATTAATCTTAATATCTTGAGTTATGGAGCAAATATCAACAGCCTGGAAGCAGGCTTGCTAAGTCCAGCCCTTTATACCGTCAATGGTTTACCCCCTTTTCATCATTTAGACATGTTTCTGAGAGCGCTATTATTTTAAAACAGCTGGTCAGTGAACTGAGATAAACTTTTATGTTATTGAAATTTGCATAAAGGCTTCTGCAATTAAAATGAATAATTGCGAAATTATCCTGTAAGTTTACATTTAAATTGAATTCAACATCAGCATAGTATTTGCAATTGTCCACAATATTATTTCATGTATAAATCCTTTGCTCCCTGTTATCAGATCTTTTCAATGTTACATGTTTCCTGATATCACTCATGGATTATGTACATCTCCAACTTCAAACACAAGCACAAAAACAAAATTCGTGCACTTTGTTTCGGTATTTATAAACGCAATAGCAACATTCAGTCTTCTCTGGAAAAGACATAAAATACATAGTTTGTCAGTCTTACCGATGCCGCTTTTCTTTCACTTGTCCAGTGATAAAATGAACTGTTCAGCCTTGCTTGCTTCCTTAAATATTATTGATGGTTTCCTATGATGAGCTTAATCGTAGCTGGATACATTAGAAAGGCCAGGAAGCCTTTTGTTCGAGCATCGTTCATTACCTTGTAGCATGATTTACGACACTTTGCAGTAACTTCACTGTAGTCCCCAGCAAACAGAAGTTGGATATTGGCGACTTCTGATGGTTTTTGTCTGGCTTCCTTTAGAATTTTTGCCTGAGGCCAATGCGTTAGCTCCTTCAGCTCCTTCTTTAGGATTAAGAATAACCAGTTTGTCTCTCCTTGCACGATCCTCCATTACAGTTATTTCTCTTGGCATTTCTGCATGTTTTTCACACACATGGATACAGATTTTTCTGCGTCATTCATGCGCTCTTTTAGATGTCCTGTATCACAACGAATGGATCATATTTCGTCTGTGTGTTTGGCTATCATCGGGTGCATATTATCAATGCATTTCTCAAGCAGGTTTATGTGCGGCTCTGTTTTCTCATCAGCCTCCTTAAAATATTTGTCTTTAAGTTCTCCATGGCTTTAACCAAGGCCACATTGTTTTCACCGAGCTGCTTGTTTACTTCGGCCATCATGTGTCGCTTAGCCGCAAATGTTTGCCTCGTTTCCCAGTTCATCAGATTGAATTATGTTCTTTGTTACACAACAATAAGCCCACTAAAAAGCAGTAATTAAAGCTTCAGGAAGAGTGCCACCAGGACACTGGAAAATGCATGAGACATAGTGGAGAGCTGAAAGAGTTTTATATCTTCACACTGCTAGCTGGCCTTTACATGCGCTTGTATACTCACATTAAGGACTCCTAACTTCTGTGGTGTATGCTTTATTGCAACCTAAAACTAATCTGTATATAGACCACCAATATTGGGTCATCATGTAAAATAGGTTATTTTAAACCAGCTGTATTTGTGAAACGTCCAGGAAAGGTTTCAATTCTTGTTTTTCTTTTTTCACTTAATATCATTCAATGAAAAATCTCAAGACTTATTAATAGTAGTAATACCACCTTCCACAGTTTGGTAAAAAATAAGGTACTTTTTCTACAGCAATTTTCTGAGCCAAAAAGAGGAAGTATAAGCCACAAAACTGTTGTATGATGTTACGCACACCAACAACCCAGCCTCCTATATTAATATATTTAATATGGCTTCTATTCTTTTGTAGCTCCGGTTTGGCCAGACCGGGGAAGCAAGCCCCCAAAACCACATTCGCCACATTATTGCTCTTTTTATTAGTTATAGTGTGAGTTCAGAGTGGGGAGACCCAGCTCATTGGTTCAGTTCTTCACTCCTTCATTGCTGGGCTCCCCATCTCTCACTCTTGGTTATTTTGTGAGTATTTTTGTGTTAAATAAATCACAATTTCATTTACTCCAGCCACTGTCCATCAGTCATGTGTCTCTTTCAAACCCTAGACCTTTTGCCATAGGGATCGTAACATGTGACTTTCACTAACCTTGTTCCCAAAATTGGTGTAGCTTAAAAAAAACAAAGAGGTGAGATTATGACATGTAATAGTGGAGCAGTTGTGGCCTTATTACACAGCATTTATCAAGACAGTACAGCCAATGAAAAAAAAGAGTATTTTGATTCTGCGGCCTGCATCTGATTCAGTGAAATGCAATATAAGGCACTTTGTACAGACTCTCCCCGCTGATTGAGCCACTGTGGTGTGAAAAAGCCTTTGCCTTTTAACAAATCACATATTTATTTTTAACCATTTAAACTGTACTTTTGCCTAAGAACAACCTTCTGGTCAAATGTTTTAGTTACCAGACATGCAGCCATCAGCCAACACCAGGGATTTCGCAGTCGCCCTGAAAATAAATGAGTCATGGAAAGCAGCAGTTAAGAGACAATTGAGAATAGTAAGGTTCATAATGTTTTGTTTTACGACTAAATCAAATGTAGCATTTTTCTCCATTGGACAGATACCCTCTATTAGTAAAATGACAACACCTGCTTTTAAAGAATGATTGCAAACTGAACAATTTTCATAACATTCAAAAAAGGATGTTGTAAAATTTGTAGTTTAGTACTTTATTAGCCCGAAGAAGACCTAGAGCCAAAAAAGGCTTCATTTATTTTAACTAAATCTCTTCATGGTGAGCCAGATGATGTGTGGAGTTTTTTGGGGGCTGTTCTCGCATACACACCTGTCCCGAGTGCGTGTGCTCTATTTTTCTTTATACTTACCTTCTTTATACCACTTTTTTATTCAAATGTCCTGGCAGAAAAGACATTTTTCTATGAGAATGTATTATCTCTCACGATATTGCCCCCTGGTGTTGATAAACTGAATTGTAAGTCTATAACTGAGAGGTAAAGACCGCCGGCTCCGACTGATGGTCTTCTACTGCTGCTGATCTTTGATGCAGTGAAAATTATTTAAATCTCTTTACCCGGTGAATATTGTCACATCATTCAAACTAAACAAGTCAAAAAACATAGCCCTTTGTTTTGTCACACTTTACCTATAAATATTTTACCATTAGACCATTGTACTGTTTGTAACAACATGACATGTGTTCACAATTTGGCAACTGAAGTTAACATTTCACATAACATTGATAAGGAGGAAGAAAAGAGAAAATAAGACAATTGAAGCACCAAGATGCATGAGAGTAAGAAAGAAAGTTGTTCTTATTAACTCCTGTAAGGACGGCGATGGATGCTACGAGCCCCATGAGGTTATCCTTTAAGCTTGGATGGAGAATATAGGTCTATAACCCCAAAGCTCACAAACCTTAATTTGAGAGAAATAAGTTCTGTGGTTGGATGAGTGGAATTTATCTGCACCATAATACGCAGGAGCTGTCAGTGAACGAACAGTGGGTAATAATAAGGGCAGTAGTCGTACAGATGAGTCCAGGTTTGAGCTCAGAGATGTTTTTTATTGTCTGTTTTGTGGTTTCTGCTCCATACCTTCATACCTCAACTCCAATGGTGTCGCAATGGTAATGCCTCAAAATCTGCTCGTTTGCCAATGGGACATCCTAAAAAAAGACTTGTCCTGGCTGACTCCCTAACAAGGGATGCAGAACAAGAGGAAGATAACACACTTTATCAATATTCAGACAATATTCAGTCCACAGACTGAACATAGAAAAAGTGTCATGATGTATGAAGTATTTATTTGGTTTACAATATTTTTATGTCATGTTTCACATAATCATGTCAGGTCCAGCTGATTAGAACTAGATTGTCTTGTTTGAATCTCCACAATACAGTAAATGTGATCTACTGAAGAAATGGTCACACTACTGCGACTTCTCTGAGTCATGTTAAGTCTAAATGTAGTGTAAAAACTCCAGAGCAGTTCCTCTGAGTGCAGCTGTGAACACAGAGACAGTGGAGCAGCAGTAGTCCTTTACATCCTCAGGCTGGAGACTGAGGTCTCTGTGAAAAGTCTCCTCCAGTGCTGAAGCTGTAGGTCTCCGTCTCATGTAAACAGAGCACTGTCTGTACATTTTACAGACGCTGGTTGTAGGCTGTGATTGTAGGAGTCATTCAGAGTCGTCCTGTTTTACCATCTCTTCTCTTCCAAAATGACCAGGGAAAAAAATATATAAACCTTATACATTAATAAAATAATTACTAAACCACTGTGTGCAACAGCCTGTACATGTTACTGTATGTTACATTTTTATTCCATTGTATTGGCTTTATTATTTCTGTAAATGTGTCCACTGTTGGTCTAATTCTAATAAAGCATTATCTTCTGCTGTGTTCTCAAACCTGAGCACAGCTCTAACAGAAACTAAAGTCAAATGTTTTGGACAAGGCCTTACCTGTTACAGCTCCTTTTATGTTCCACTTATGGTTCATGTTCTGTCCAGTGCTTCATGGAGGGTAAAGGTCAGCATCAACAGCAGCTGGACACAAAAACAGAAGCTGTAAATGACTGTAAACTATGCTAATACAGAAAAAACACAACAATAGCGCTCACATAACTAATGAACAACAGACAGCTTCTCAAATACATGATTACAAAACACATAATGCTCGGACAAAAGAGACACTAATTCACAGCGCTATGAAGCTTGACAAAAACAACAATTATTTAGTTTGTTTTTGCAACCAATGAAGGATGTAGCTAAGAAGCTCGTTTTACATCATAACAGTATCAATTAGGGTTGTGCTTAAAAACCAATACATAGATATATATTGTGATATAACATCGATATTCTGGCTTTTAATATCGATACTGTACTGTTGAGGTACACTTGATTGAAGCTGCTCATTCTGGACTAATCAAATTATATTTGTAATAGAAAGATTGTTCATACTTTTCCCATTAAATTACATTGTCATAATGAGTGGAGCTAGTTTCAGACAACCATTATATCTCATAATATAATAATAATAATAATAATAATAATAATAATAATAATAATAATAATAATAGCAGCACAATTATTACTATTGCTCTAGGAAAGTCATCAGATATCGGCAGTGGTTAAGAAACTGTTGCGTCTTGAATGTGGCCATATCTCAAAGAAGGTGGGGCCAAGCACACAGGGAGAGAGCAGAGCGCACAGAGCAGCAGAATGAGGTGGGTAGCAGTACGCTGGTCGCTGCTGCAGTGTGGAGGTGAATAGACGAGATGACAGCCGCTTTGTCACGCTTCACACCACAGCGTCTCAGTGTGCATCCAGGGGCGCATCTGTTTTTTTTTCTTCTGTGATGAGCTCCGACTGTGAAAGTTACTACAACAAAGACAACGTGTTTGTGGGAGGTTTCACGTGTCCGAGAAGGGACAGTGACACCACGACACTTTACTGCTGTGGATTTAGCGACCTGAAGTACTGTTGTGATGACCCCAACAGTTTCTTCCCCTATGAATATGGATACATGTGGTGGCTGAGGTAAGGCAGTAAGCTTCCACACGCCTGAGTGACTGTAATCATCAAGCCATTAGAACTGTGCAAGTTTACAATGCTGGACAGATCCTAGATGGAGTTTAGTCAGTACCGCCGCTCCCTATACGTAGAAAACGCGGTTTGCGTAGGGCACCAACTACCTAGGGGGCACCATCCCATTGCAAAAAAAAAAAATCCTAAAACACATAAAAAAAAAAAAAAAATATAAAAATATTTTGTATAATATAAAAAAATATTAAAAAAAAAATATATATATATATATATATATATATATATATATATGAAAAAAATGCATTTTATAGTGAACGCAGTAGGCATTACCGCACACGTGATGTGCCATTCCCGTATCCCGCATAATTGATGGACAACTATGAAAAGGCATCAACAGTCCGGCACCGAGAAAGGAAAAAGAAAAAAAGCCCAAGATGAAGCCTGTGCATCACTTTCAGGTGCGTTCAGAATCCTGTCATTCTTTTTTTGGCTGTTGATGTTAATAATGTGTTGTAACCGAAACAGTTTCATTATCACCAAGGCATCTGCCTTAATATTCTATGTTCCCTTAAGAAAATTAACCATGGTTTTACTACAAATAAAACCATAAAAAATTATAGTTACCTGATGTAACTACAGTTCTATGAGTGTGTGCTTCGCCCAACTACAGGCTTCGCTAATGGTTACCTACATAGGCAAAGACCATAGGGATAAATGTACTCCCAGCTGCACTGGCTCACGAATGATTGATGTGGGAAAAACAGAAGCAATGCTGGCCCACCTCTCCCAAGAGTAGTCATGCACACCCCCAGACAACGGCGTCCCACACGGCCTCTCCCAAGAGCGTCTGGCACTACGGTTAAGCCCAATATTCCCAGTACTACTGCATGCGGACGGGCCGCTTCTCCCAAGAGCACCCGACACACTCGTCGGCCCATGACCTCCTCTTCCAAGAGCATATGGGCCCCAACATGGCTGCACTGACAAGATCCAGCAAAAATGAGAGCCACTGTCCCACGGCAGCCGTCAAGACTGCCACATTCTGCAGCAATAACACCGACATGCAACCGGTGCCGACCTAAGCGACAGCACTCTGGTTCTCACCCAACAACGAATGGGTGACAGAACCAGCGGACACGTTCAAGAGGTAAAACCGCACAAAGGTAGACATGGAGGACCAAGAGGCTGCTAAGCATAGATAGATAGACCCATGAAAGCAGCGTGGCGCTCGGTCTCCTCTCGGGGGGGAAAGCGAGGCACATGAGGCGGGAAGAGTGCTGCGCCTGGTGCTGCCATCCGAGGCAGTTGAAGCAGTGGTCAAGGCTGTCCTCAGGTAGCAGAAGGGCGCAGCAGGAACAGCAGGATTGGAGATGCCCAACACCGGTAGGTGGCGAAGCTGGGGCAGAATGCATCTTCAGTCTTCTCAGTGAGTAGAAGTTTATGCTCTTTTAAAGTATCTCAGAAGAGCTGAGAGAGAAGAAGGGGAGTGTTGGGCTGGAGGGCTTATATAGGCTGAGGCTGTGCCAGGGCATGGGCACGATTTGCGTGGTGGATACTTTGATCTTTGTCAGAGGTGCTAATGCCAGATAGGTAACCATTAGCGAAGCCCGTAGGTGGGCGGAGCACACACAAAGTAGAATCTTGGTTTTGTTACAAATAATAATTTACAAAGAAGCATTCAGATTATATTTTTGTGGTAATAAAATCAGACGTAAGCAAATAAAATTCTTTAAAATTACTTAAAATTACTTATATTGAAACAAAGAGGCAATAATGATTATTTTGTTAATAATAATCATATGGTTTCATTGAATAAGTGTTTAAATACATAATGTAATAAAAAAAAAAAAAAACAGTATACATTACATATTATTACAAATGCCTGCAAAGGGCACCAAAGGCCAGGTTATTGCTGTGTTTACACATACAGGACATTGAATCCTTGTTCAATATTGACTAAGCATTTGATTCAAATAATCCACTTAATCTTTAATTTTTGGCCACTTTTAGATGATAGAAAATGTGCAACAGCCACTATAATTTCTTCACCAAAAATATGTGGATATCACAACCCTTACAAAAATTAACCATGGTTTTATGGTAGTAAAACTGATTTTCTGATTTCTTAATGCTTTCAACCATAAAATTAATCAGGAAGCTGTATTAATTAAACCATTTGTTGTTATTAAAACTATGTTTTATTACACTGACTGCGCTTAATTTACTTTTTTTAAACAAACAATAATGTTTATTTAAAAGTGCACTCAGTAATTTTTCAGTGACTAACATCTTCTGTTTCATTTATTGCAGAGTCAATGCTGAAATTTACAAAAGAGGATGAAGCGGTACAGTCAAGCAGGACCGGACTGGGACACAGTTTGAGGCTGGGAAATCTCACACCTACTCATTCTATGCACCTAAATAAACTTTGAAATCATTTTTTTACTCTTTTTACTCTTTTTTAAATCAAATTTTAGTCAAAATCAAGTCAAAAATCAAGTTTTTAATTTTAAAAACTACCATAAATATATTACAACAGATTTGTTATTGAATGCAATACTAAGGACTTCATTTGGGCTTAATTTCTCTATATTTCGATTTTATTTATCTATTTATCCTAACAAACCATACACAACTAGAAAGCTTGTTTATTCATCTTTCATATCATGTATAAATCTCAATTAAAAAATGTTCCCTATGACTGGTTTTGTGGTCCAGAGTCACATATAGTATATTAATTGATGTTTGAAAGGCGCTACCGCTTATACTTGCACAACACTTGCAAAGAAAAAAAACTACAGCATTTACAGATGAAACTGACCTGTACTCTAAGCCCTGAACAGATCGGAAATTTTACAGCATTTTGCTATTTCTTCTTGAAGAGCTTTCTTTTAAAGGGCCATTTCCCTTTCCGCTCCATCTGACTGCTTTCTCTGCATCCTCACACGTTTGTGTAACCGCATTGGCACAAGCATGGAGAGGACATTGCTGCACGTTGCCAGTCAAGACAAACATTTAGATTACTTAATGAATAGATAATTTTTTTATTAATTATTTATTTATTTTATTTTATCATTTATTTAATGTATTGAACGCTTATGAGAAAAAAAATACTTACAGTACAATTTGTGGGCAATAATTTAAAATAGATAATTATTTTTTTAAATATCTAGGCTGGCTGGCAGCAGGCCAAATCAGTCGCTAGGCCACCGGGAAAGCTGCCGGTACTCCCGACCAATTTGGGCCTACTGTCAAGCACTGCAGCTACACAGCCACTGACGCGAGATGCAGCACTGAAGCAAGTCCATCAACCAGCTATGTCAGCACAGATGCAGTGACCACAAGTCTTAATCTGTAGTCTGGCAGAAGTTCTATAAACGTAGAGGAACCGTCACTAAATAAAGTGTCCCCTCCGAGTGCACTGCCAGTTGATCCTTCTCTCTGGCTGTCTCACCTAACAGATTCTGATCATCTTGAAATTGTACAGAAAGGACCATTTAAAGTAGAATCTGATTTTTCTTTCCCCAAAAACAAAGATAGTTACTCACAAACGGAGAGAAGGTGAGAAGAAGTTGGCTGATTTATTCAAAGCAGAAAAACTGTGTGTTTTGTTTTGCTTGCAAACTGTACCAAAGACTAACGCCTAATGTACACTGACTGCTGAACAGATACGGAACGGCGTCCGTACGGAATAGAAACCGTTGTAGTCAGGGCGAGCATTTACACCAGCTGCGGTGTGTTACGTCTCCTGATCCGGAGCTCCGGAAGGTTTCCGCAAGAAGTCTATTTTTTCCGGACGCCGCATGTGGATTTTCATGAAGTTGAAGAAATTACAAGTGCAGTGACGGGGTCCCGGGGGTTATTTGAGACCACGGACGACGAGAGATTCATCACGGAAGTCCAAAACCACACATATGATATTTCACATACTTTTTATAAGGACAACACCAGAAAAGAGAAGGCATGGAGTGAAATAGCTGGAGCTCTGGGATATAATGGTGAGTTTTTATCAGCACCTCTCTCTTTACATGGATGTTATCACGTGAACTCAACTCTTCAGCGTGAATCCCTGTGGTTTTGTGGTCTCGCGGATGCAGATTTCCGGACACGTACAGCACACACACTGCACCCGGTGTAAATGGCAGTCCTTACGGATTCCGTACGGAATCCCTTTCGCAGTCAGTGTAAATGAGGCGTAAACCTGTAAGAACCTGTCAAGGGAGGGTGTTAGTGACTGGTCAAACCTCAGCAAGAGTCTCCGAAGTCATGACAATAGCTTAGACCACACACAATACATGTTGAAATGGAGGAAACTTGAGATGCGTCTAAAGAACAAGAAGGCAATAGACCATAAAGAATAAACTCTCCTATAGGCGATTAGTGAGCATCACAATATCTTTGGCATGCCAAAATCTTGCTTTTAGAGGCTCTTCAGATTGTCTCTATGAAGCAAACAATGGCAACTTTCTCAAAGAAGACAAGCTTCTTGCACTGTTTGATCCTGAGATGGAAACTCACTTGTTAGAGGTCAAGGACAAAAGCACTCGCACACATTATCTTGGACAATAAATCCAAAATGAGCTGATACAGCACATCAACAACATATTGAAGACCATTTTGTGGCAATTTCATCAAAATACTATTCCATTATTCTTGACTGCTACCCCAGATACAAGTTATAAAGAACAAATATAAAATGTCATATTGCGGACAGTGGCCTTGAAGCCAAAGTCCGAGGTTATAACAATACTTTTTAGGAAATGTGGAGGTCTGGCTTGAATCTATCAAAAGTGACTGTAAAAAGTTTCAGGAACTTCAGATTCCTTTTGAAAATTGCAAAGGACAGGCCTACGATAATGTTGCTAATATGAAAAGTAAAGAAGTGCAAGTCAAGGAGTGCAGGAGAGACTGCTAAGACGAGACTGCTAAAGCAAAACCCAAAAGCTTTGTTTGTACCTTGTGGAGCACATTCAATGAATCTTGTGATAGCAGATGCAGCAAAGGCATCTAAGGATGCTGTTGGCTACTTTAGTCATGTGCAGAAACTCTTCACATTCTTTTCAGGAGCTACACAACAATGGAGCATCTTGTTGTTGAGGTCAGTCTCATATTGAAGTCTTGGAGGGATGTAAGATGGAAAAGCAGACAGCAAAGCATTACAGCTGTCAGGCACCAAGTGAAGGATATAAGAAATGTTCTCATTGAGGCAAGGCAAACTTTGAATGATCCAGCAGCCAAAGTAGAGGCTCAAGCCCTGGCAGAAGAAGTGGCTTCACTTAGGTTCCAGATATGCACCGTTGTATGGTTTGACATCTTAACAAGTATTAACAGGGGGACAAGATTCAGTCTAGTTCAATACAACTGGATGTTGCTCATTGGGAGTGCAAAACATTCTCTCTTGAAATACAGACAGTCTGGATTTGTGGATGCTCCATCACTCTGCGAGGCCCTAAATATGAGCCTGAGCTTAAGGAGAAAAGGCTGAGAAGCAATAAAAGGCATTTTGCCAGTGAGGCTGCAGATGAACCCTTCAGTGATGCTCTCCAAAAGCTTGAGGTAACTTTTTTTAACAGCCCTGAGGTAAATTACAAAAATAGAGGCAGTTTAAAGAATGGGACAAACACATATCTAGGTGTTTGGAACACAAGGAGACCACTGATAAAATATACTACCCTACAGCTGCCCAGAGACAGGCAGGCCTGGCATTACCCTGCCTTAGGCATTATTATATCTCAGCCCAGTTAAGGTCTCTTGGACTTGTACGAAATGAAAAGGCATAGAATTTTCTTTACTGATATTCCAATACAGTCCGTGCTTGGCTGTGCAGACAGTGCTAAGGTCTGCAGTCTCAAAACCAATGTGTTGGTCTGCCAATTAAAGTGTGGTTAGAGGTGGTAAAAAATAGTTTCAGCTTCATGGACAGATGAGGATACTAAGTTGGTCTTCATGTGACATACATTTTAAACCAGCATTGCACGATTATAGATTTCAACAGTGGTCCCAACTTGGCAATACTGCTTTTTGTGAAATAATGTCAAATAAATCTCTCTCTTAAATTTGGACTCAACAGGATTTCTTCACATATTTGCAGCTAGGCCACTTCTTTGTAAAGGAAATACAATGCCCTCGAGCAGAGAGCCCCTCCACATTAAAATATTCACAGATGCATATAACGGATCTAGTAATATAAAAAAAAAAAAATAGGAAGGCATTACACACACTGCAAAAACATGAAATCTTACCAAGTATACGTGTCTAGTTTTTAGTTTAAATATTTTATTTCACTTGATGTAAGACACAATTAACTAAGTAACATTTGTAAGTATTGTTTATATTTGTAAGATAAAGAGACTAGTTTTAAGACAATTCGTCTTGAATGTCTTTATGAGTCAAAGAGTTGAATATATCTCATTTTGAGTCATAGCTCAGATGAAACAAGTTGAAACAGTTTTTTGACTGATCATATATTTTTTTAAGCAGCTGTTCTATTTTTAAAAGATGTGTCATCTTGTTTAAAGGAACAGACTTGATTGATTGAAGAAAATTGATCTGGTTTATTTGAAAACCTCAAGGTCCACAATTTTCTCCAAACTCATACATTAGAAAACATTGCATGGTATAGAATACAGGAAGTCTTTAACAGCATGTCAAAACTTTGAAAGAGAACCATAATTAAAGACTGTAAATTGCAAACCTCCAGAGTTAAATTAACTATATGGGTGAACTGGACTCATATGTATATATTTTCTCTTCTGGTGTTAAATTTCAACACGAAGGTGTGAAAAAAAACAGCCTTGAACAACATGAGGGAGACCGTGAATGACAATCACAGAGACCAGACAGGGACGTGCTCTATATTTTAGTAAATTTTATTTGAGACTCAGACAGAGTCTGCTCTTGAGACACTGTCATAACCTATGGGAATTCTACAGTTCAGTTTGAGTCTCTGTGGATGTTCTTAGAGAAAAACTAGTGTGCACGTGTGAGACAATAAAAATAGTTATTGTTGTAGCTTTAAAATTGTTGTATTGTATGACATTAGACAAACACTTTTTGTTCAGCTAAACCTGTTCAAGCTAGGGGTGGGCGATACTGAAAATGTCGGTATCGATTCAATACCAAGTAAATACAGGGCCCGCATTGCTGATACCGATACTGTTGCCAATACTTTTGAATTTTCATGATCGTTGAATGATTTTTGTCATTTTGCCTTGAATTAGTAGCAAAGTAAGCCTGAGCAGCATGAGAGAGGACCTCTGTTTGCTCATAAGGACTGGGAGAGAAGCTGCGCTCACACAAACTCAGTGAGGAAATCTGAGTAATTTGCTAAATGTATAGAAGAGAAACAGCCAGAAAAATGCCAATCCCATACACTAGTATCGATCTGATACTGATACTAACTTTGGCATTGATACTATCGATAATTAGATTGATCCGCCCACCCCTAGTTCAAGCACAGTCTCTAACTTGTCTCTCTTTACTGAGGCTTGATAAAAAGTCTTTTTGTTTACATTATCTGGTGAAAAGGCGGAACAAATTTATTTAAACCTACACCTACACATAATTTTATGGTCTCATCAGATGTTTTTCCTCAAAACTTGCTCATTAGTTTTTCTCTGATAACATTCACAGAGACTCAAACTGGACTATGAAAGTCCAAGAGTTGACTCTGTCTGAGTCACTAGTAAAAATTACTGAAACAATCAGTAAGTCTCTACCTGGTCTCTGTGATTGTCAGTCATGGTCTTACTCCTTTTCACAAGTGGGCGCTCTGGTACATGCACCATTTTCATTTCAGTTCCTAGTCTTATTTTAAGGTGACAGTCTTAAATCTTGAATGGTATCACATTTTAGTGTGTGTATTTTACAATTTATCTTCAAATGCATAATTCTTATCTTACTTCAAGTAGAATAAGAACTTAAAATGAGGTAAACACACTTGAAATGTGGAGTGGATAAAAAACAAAAAGCTACTTTTGAGTAAAAAAAAACAACTTTTTTTTTTCAAGGTTACAGGTTTATTTTAAGACATAATATTACCAAATACAAGTATAATATAACTCAATATGAGTCTTTCCAGCTTATTTCAAGATCTTCTTTTCTTTTGAAATGGCTAGTTTACATCTTTTTAAATCTTCTCCTTTTTATAAAAATAAATTCTATAAAATATATCTTTTTTCTTTCTTTTTACCTTTTGCAGCCCCCCCCCCTGGGGGGAGAGGGGGGGGGGGGGGCCCCCCCCAACTGGGAAAATAAAAAAAAATTTTTTTTTTTGGACTGTTTTTTTGGTTGGGGGGGGGGGGGGGAAAAAAGGGGGGGGGGGAATTAAAAAGGGGGGGGGGGGGAAAGGGGATTTGAACAATTGCTGTATTATTTTGTAGAAAAAGAAATAAAAACAAACATTTACAAGGTAACAGCCAGCTTACAAATGTGTTTAACATTCATATCGAACCCATCCTTCTGAGCTCAGTGTCGTTTTAGTCGTGTAATCAAGTTTAGTGTCCTTTAGGTTTAGTTCAAGTGTTCATGTTCCTGTGGTAGTTCGAGTTGCTACCACTTTGTTGTTGGGTTTTGAGGAGAAGAGGGATGTCTTCATCCAAAGTTTCTGGGCACAGGCTCGCCATCTCCATCGCTTGAGAATCAAGAAACCACTCCAATCCAGAGTTATCTCAATATTCCATTAATTATAATACCACTGTTACAATACACAATAGCACAATAAATGTTTTTAACTCAAAATATCTTTCTTGTTCATGGAATTGTTTTTAATACTAATGTTTAACATTAATAATAATGTTAAACAACCAAATAGTAACCTCTTTTCGTCCCTTTAACTTATTTAACCATAACCATGAACATCTTCTTTTTTTTTAACAAATTAACTTAATAATGTCATTTTTAACCTTTTGTGAATCATAAAATGAAATACAATTAATATATTGCATTACCAGGTAGGTATTAAAACCGTAGGCTTCCATATGCACCAATAAACTTATCCCTTGAATCAGTAAACCAGGCAGGTTTAGCTTTACATAACACCAATGGTATGCTTTCAGATTACGCAGCATTGAATTGTGCATTTAGCATCAAAAACAACATACAATTGACCAAAAATAGTGCAAAAAGAAATAAAAGGGCATTGTCATATTTTTATAAACTCAAATCTCACTTTGTAAGACAATACATTAAGTAGAAATAATGTTCTCATTGGTTTTAAGCAGTAAATAACCACTTGCATTACATTGGCATAGTGCTAGCACGTTTTTTTTCACCATTTCATGTTTCTCACTGATTTAAACACTAAATAAATATTCACAATTAGGCCCATGTTGCCCCTTTCTCTGTGCTTCTCTCTGGCCAGGATTTCTCCCACAATCCAAACAAAAGCATGTACAGCCGAACTCACTCAATGTGAGTGTGAAAATACTGGTCTATGAGTGTCCACATGCCAGCCCTGTGATTTATTGGCTCACTTTACTGCCTCACAACTCTGTTCCCCCACCCCCCAAGAAGGATACTTCAGTCAAAGCTTTTGTGGGTGTTCAAGCTCACCTGTCATATTTATATGTGCTACCTTTATGTCACTATGGCTAGTGCCCAATTGATTACCAATATTAAAAACCAAATATCAAACATATCACATGCCCACACAAAAGGCTGTACTAACGATCATTGTGCCATTCTCTAAACTGGTTTTAAAAGATTTTGCTTTTTCTTCTTTTAAAAATGCAGCACAACCTGTGGCAAACATGCCTGTAACTATACTGCCATTCTGCATTATTATGTATCATGTGTAATAAAAATTAGTCATCACAGCCTTTCACAAAGTGTTTTACCCTCAAACTATTTTGTTTATTGTTCACAAGAAGAGACATGGAGGAACAGCATGTGCTCATACACAAGGACACGTTTTTATTACCATATAATGTATAGTTCTGCTGATGCCAGATATGGCACTGCTAAAAATATTCCTGTTGAACAGAACAATAGTGTAATTTACAACACCTGAACTTGTTCTGCAAGTTAACTGCAAGTAAATCTTGTTTTTTTAAGAGAAAGTAAAACCCTGTTTCAGGACTGATTGTAAAGTCATCAATGTATTCTACTGAAATTGTATCTATGAAGCCATGGTAGCTGAAGATTGCAGTGTGCAATTTCCTATTGTGACGAGTTGTGAAGCAAGAACTGATAAATATACAAGACTCACTAGTCTGACAGTTGTGAAGATCAGGCAGTCTGCACTTGGTTTTTTGGTAATTGGTCATTTCAATTGGTTTAGTCTGTTTGTCGTCTCTGTGCCCTGCAGCCTGGGAGCGTTTGTGGGTCTGTCTGTAGCAGCTGTGGTTCTCCTGGCCTTTATCATCACACTGTGTGTTCTGTGCTACCTGTTCATCACCACCAAACCCAGAGGCCTGGACAACGGGCTGCCACTCAGACAAGCAGGTAAAACAGGAGTTTCACAATTCTACACAAAATGTTGTTCATTACAGTGGACAGTCATGTCTCAAAATGTCATTCTTTCCAGTTGTGAATTTGCCAGATGACACTAACACCAAAAAAACCCCCATCTCAGCCAAGTTGAATATTGCTGTAACAGTGTAACTTTGTAATTTAAATTCTCACTTCACAGAGAAATAAAGTATACAGAGAAATACCGACCTTGAAACCATCTGGTCACACTGGCTCATTGTACCAATTTTGTACTATTTTGGGAAAATGTTAACATGCCTCAGAAATCTGGGTATTTATGATGATTGGTCTCAAAGTGTCAACCCTGTGATGATCTGGAAGTTGCTGATATGTACACCATGCTGGTGTACATGAACATCTCCAGCAGAATCTCTAAACTGAATATTTAATGATTTAGAATATGAATATTGAAAGTTTTCATGTGGATAGGACATCTGAGCCGCTGGGCAACAATATCACATCACTGTTACTATGGTCATTTTCATTCAAAAACCTAATATTTGATTACAAACAACTTTTTTCTAAAACTTGGATAAAAATGGGAGATTAGAAATTGGTGTAAAGTTGTTAAAATCTGAGGTGTTTAGATTAAATTTTTTAAAAGAGGTTGGATCACAGCATGTTCAAACCGGAAGGAACTGTGTCCAATGGATAAAATGCTGGGCCCAACCGTGCTAAAAACACTTTTGAGGATGGGGATATTGTTCTACTTGCATGTGGTTGTTTTCATGTGTAAAAAAATAGAATGAAAAATTGAGAGGGACATGGAACTAAAACTACTAAAAAACTCTATTGCTATTGACAGTTGTAATGTTGTGTGGAGCAGTTATTTGTTTCTTAACATTGTTAACAAAGAAAACAAAAACAAACTGTGTTTTTATTGGGGATTTATACAAAACATATTAAAGTTTGTCAACTGTAGCGTGTTTTGTCATTTCTATTTCAGTTTTGTACTGTGTTTATTTCCGGCTACCTGCTGTCCTTTGTACGGTGACCTTGATATTTTGTCCTTAGTAGTCCACTTTTGTAGTTAGACGTTTCTTTCGAGTTAGTACGCCCTGCCTTACCTGTGGTTGGTACATCTGAAATGCATTTGTAAGAACGGACTAACTCCCTTTTCTTTTTGTTTTTACTTGTCTTTGTTTTGATGGTCACTTCCTTAACTGTTCATTGTTAGGCCCTAAAAAGACCATGTGAAAACCCAGTCCTTTAGGAGTGTGACTGGAGTGAAGTCATTTGCGGTGTTTTTGCTGTGTTTTTGCGGTGTATTGGTTGCAGTTTTAAAGCTGTTTTATATTGCAGGTTGATCCGCTGTGTGCCATGGGTATGTTCTGTATAAATTCGGTGTTTAACAGTTTCATATGGGAAAACGATTGCATACACACAAATTACTTCAACAGTGTTGTTGACATTCCAAAATTCGTTAAAAAATGTCAGATAACCTCATCTCAGCAAAATAACAGCCAAAATGAGAGCAATAAATACCTTTGAAAATTCCCAAAATGGTCACACGATGGCCTGAGGTTTTAAAACATGATTTAAATCACTATAAGGCTCAATAGGGAACCGTCAGCTTCACATGAGGCATCTGCCATGGCATAGCATGAAAAATAGAGCCATACAAATGTAAAACAAAGTAATCTATGTGTTTTAGTTTTAACCTGACTGATATCTGCTTTTTGTGTGTTTAATTGGCCTTGACTTTCTGCATTTGGTCCTAGACTCTGAAGAGTTACAAAACTACCAAACAAACGATAAAATATTTAAATTCTGTCAAGGAAACACATTATGAAAGTCTTAGGAGCCATCTGTGTTAATTCACCATCATTGTTGGAGAATTGCGACACATCTACAAAATAATTTTTCTGACCCCTCATACCTCTATCCTCTTCCATTCACTTCTCTCAGGGGTTACTTACTGTACTTTACCATACAGCTCAGTGGAAATGTGCTTTTACAGTCTAAGTTTGATGTCTTTCAGGGTCTCCAGCAAGCCTACAGGGACCTGGACCAAGCCACAGTGCCCCCTCTGGCCCCCAGAGCATCAGGAGGCACTTTCTGAGGGGGAAGCTGGACTGTGATAACCAGCCTCCAGAGCCTGATCGCCTTTTTGAGAGATGTTTCATGGCTACGGTTACATCCATCAATGTCGAAGGCCCTGCCTAAACCTGGAGGAATATCACTGGTCCATGTTTGGATGCACCCATCCAATAAGAAATGATTTTGGCCAATGACCAGGGACAAGTGAAAAAAAAGGAGCCAACAGGGAAATGTGGGGTTCAAACTGGTCCACACTTCTGGACTTCTTCTTCTTTGGGACTGCTGATGAAGAGTGTTGAGCGTCTTTGCCTGGCATACTGTTGTCGCCATGCTGGATGGATGCTGATCCGTTCCTGCGTGCTCTGTCTCGGAGCTGAACTTGCTCTTTTCTTGATCAGAGGTCAGGGAGCAGTTGCCTTTATGGCCAAAGTCTTTGAAAAAGTGGAGTGTCAGAGCATTGTTACATGTTGTAGCGTCAGGAAAATTTGAAGCTAAAGGAAAAATTGTCTCAAAGGAGACAAACAAGTGAGCCCTGCGACGAACTGGCCACTGTCCAGGGTGTACCCCGCCTAAGGCCCAAAGCAGCTGGGATAGGCTCCAGCCACCCGCGACCCCACAAAGTGGGATAAGCGGTAGAAGATGAATGAATGAATGAGACAAACAAGTGGCTGAACAAACCAAAACGTTGTGGGCATATTCTATCCATGGTAATTAAGAGTTCCAGGAAGAGAGGTTTGGGGAAGTCACAAAGCATTGGGGAGTTTCCAAGTCTTAGTTGGCCTATTTAGTTTGTCCATTGGTCTGAGGATAAAACCAGATGTTAGACTAACAGTGGTGGCCAACGTTTCACAGGAGGAACACCACACTTATCAAGTAAATTCATATCAAATGGTAGATCGTGTAGTCTAAAAACTTGGTTGGTAATGTGTTCAGTAGTCTCCTTTGGACTGGGTAGAGCATGAGGTGAGAAACTTTGGAAAAGCCATTAACAGTGGTAAGTATAACTGAATTACCTTGAGATGGAGGAAGGCCAGTAACAAAATCCTCTGCAATGTAGGATCACAGCTGACTGGGGACTGGAATGGCTGAAGTAAACCAGAAGGCATAGAGTTAGTAGTTTTCCCCCTGGCACAGACCTGCAGGAACTGGCAAGAACGTCGGGCTGGGTGTCTTTATGAATTTGGGCCACAAAAAGTTACATTTAAGAATGAAAAGAGTATGGTTTAAACTAGGATGACAAGAAAAACATGAACAGTGTGTCCATTTCAAGACTTAGGAGTGAGTCCTGTCTGGAACAAAGAGACACCCATAAGGGTCATTGCCTTGGTCACGCTGAGTACATTGAGCTTTCTTGATGGTGTTTTCAATTTCCCAAGCCACTGTGGCAATGACGCAGGTAGGTGGTATGATGGGCTCAGGAGTCAAGGAGGTCATGGGAGAACTTGTGGGATAAGGCATTTGGTTTTACGTTGCAGGAACCTGAAAGATAAGTTACAGATAATTTGCAGTGATGCTTTTCAGATTGAACATAGGCTAAATTCTTATGGTCTGTCCAAACCAAAAATGGGAGTTCTGCCTCCTCCAACACAGTTTCTCCATTCCCATAGGGCCAGTTTCACAGCAAATAGTTCACAATTATCCACATCATATTTTTTTGTGAGCAGGGAAAAAAAGTGCAGGTCAGGATCAAACCTCTAAAATAGACCAAACCTCTGAAATAGACCATCACCAGTGTCTGAAACATCAACATCACAATAAACTGCATAAATGGGTCTGGGAAGCACAGGGGAAGAAGAAGCTGGTTGGGGGGAATCAAAGCCGACTGTGGTTCGGGGTCTAGGAGCCAGCAGCACTGGCTGAATAGTGGTGAAAGCACTAAATAAATAAAAAAAACATGACTCTTACAGTGCTTCCTGCAGTTTGTAGGTGAGTATGCGCCTGATGCAGTTGGTAAATGACTGCATCATCCACCCCAATGTTCAGCCAGTAGGTTCAGCTCCTTGGCATGTGCTTTTTTAGAAAGTGGAACTACACAGGTGGTCTTCCACAGGACAGGGACCTTCTTCAGGCTGAGGCTAAGGTTAAACATGTACATGACCACCTCACAGAGCTGGTGTGCACAGTCTCTCAGCAGTATGTGGCTGATACTGTCTGGTCTTGCAGCTTGCAGTTTTCAGTCACCTTAAGAGCCGTTTACACAATAGGAATAGTGGTGGAGGAAGTACTCAGTTTCTCTACTTAAGTAAAAGTACAGATAAAGAAGTAGAAATGTACTCAAGTAAAAATCACAGTAAAATTATTACTTAAGTGAAAGTATTAAAAGTACTTGCTTTTAAATGTACTTAAATTATAAAAGTAAAAGTATTTGACTCAATCATTATCCTAGTAATTAAGGTAAAGTTCACATGAGTCTGATAGTTGGACAGATCACTGAGAGAGAAAAAGCTACTTTGTAAAGTGATATAGGATTAGGTACATATTCATGTACTGATTAAACATGTAATGTAAGATGTTGCACACAACTTCAATTTACTTGTACTTGTAAAGACAATATAAAAATGCAGTGGAGTAGAAAGTACAGATATTTGCTAAAAAATGTATTGGAGTAAAAGTCAAAGTACCCATTTTTAAATTTACTTAAGTAAAGTACAGATACTTGAAAATTGTACTTTAGTTCAGTATGGAGTATTTTTACTTCTTTACATTCCACCACTGCTTAGGAATATGCAACAGTCATGCCATTGCTGATTCGCATTGACACGACAATATTACAACACAAGTCACGTTCACATGGAGCCACCCAAGCACATATCCCAGACCAGTAGTTGGTGGGTTTTCTTTTGCTACTTCTATGATCCCTATTCTGTATCGTCATTTGGGCATGCGTGTTGTGCCTATGATGTCATTGAGAGAGGACACCATTTACACCATTCAATGCAGATGTGTGGGGTAACTGTGTGGTTAGGTGGGATTTAAAGTGTTTATTCAGTATTCTGACTGACTGGGTGTAGAGGCTGTCTGGCCTGGACGGACCTGTATTTCCTCCCAGAGGGCAGCAGCTGGAACAGGTGATGTGCTGGGTATGACTGGTCTGTGGTGATTATGTGTACTCAACAGCGGGAGGTGTACACGGTGGAGATCTCCAGGAAGGCATTTGACATTAGCATGCTTGGGGACAGGAATGATAGTGGCTGCTTTAAAACATGCTAGGACCCATGATGTAGACAGTGCTAGGTTGTACATAGTGGTGAAGACCTCCGCCAACTCGGATGCACAGTCTTTAGGAAACACACGGATTTACTTCCAGGATATAACATTTTCCACACAGAAGTTTATATAATCCATGGCAGTGGAGGTGTACTCATTAGGAGACTCTAGAGGCTCCCCGGTCTCTGAATACATCCCAGGCTGTGGAATGGAAGCAGTCCTGTAGCTGAGGTACAGCGTTTGTAAGCCATGTTGGGACAGGCTTGACTATGGGCCCAGCAGTTTTAATTTTGGGTGTATACCGGGGGTGTAGCAAGAGTGATACATGATCTGACTGGGATATGCCTGGACTTTTGCTTCATTGGTATACACCTGGTCCAGTGTTCTATCCCCCCTGGTTGCACTTCACATTACGATGGAATTTGTGAAGAACTGTCTTTAGATCAGCATTATTGAAATCCCCCGCTGCATTAAAGAGCATTGTTTGGGTGTGTGACCAGTCGTATGCTGTGTATGCTGTCGTGTAGCTGTGCTAGTGCTGGCTTAGAATTAGCATCTAGGGGAATACACACAGCGCAAATATAAATAGCAGTAAATTCTCGAGGGAGAGAAAGTCATCAGCAGTTGGCTATAATCCTCTGCGTTGTCAGTCGCAGCTGGATTTCATCCACTTTATTGCCGATTGCTTGGACATTGGAAAGGAAGACAGAAGGGAGCGGAGCTCTGAATAAGTTAGCCTTTAGCCTAGTTAACGCCCCGCTTACCTCCCTTCTGCAGCTGCTCACAGTGCATCCTCTTCTGTCTTGCTGTTGCCGGAGACCTGATTGGTGGTCTGGCGATCTTGGTATGGATAACAAAATCCCCAAATGCACGGTGTAAGGGTCCGGTGTTGAGTTTGAGCAGTTCAGAACGACTGTACTGAAGTGCCCCAACTAGATGTCTGTGTAAAATAATACACAGAAACACCCCAAAAAATGTGCATATTTTTACTGTTATAAACCTGCAAAAGTAAAAAATTTCCTACAAACGTAATTGTTCTTGGGCGATAATGTGAGGCTAAACCAGGACCAAACCAAGACTAAACCCAGGGATAATCCGAGACTAAAACAGGACTAAATCTAGGCATAATGTCTCAGATTATCTGTGGGATTAGGGCTGGGTCACATCATACCTTTCACGATAATACTGGTCTAATTTTGGGTGGCAATAATAAATTGAAGTATCGCAATATAATTTGTGTGAAATGCGCATGAGCCGTGCAGTTGTTTTCATCTCAAACACATGGCGCATGAACAGCGCATGAAGCATGGCATCGGTGGCATGGGTGTTCATGGTTATCCGATAATCGATTAATTGTCATTAAGAACTTCACCGATTACAATTTCATTAACGGATTAATCAATATACTGTACACTTCATCTCTACAGTACAGGTTCTGAGCCTACTGTTATGTCAGAGTAGCACTGCACATAATGTAATGTGCCTGCACAGGTTTGTTTAAATGCATAGTTGATGAAAAGTCATTTGTTGCCCTTGATTGGTCCACGTTTTAAATCACAAGTGTCAACCTCAAGTGCAGCCCTTTGCAATGTTTTATGTGGCCCTCCTTGTTTGTGAAGAAATAAACCTTTTGAACTTACCTGTTGTGTGCTGCCTTTGGGTCCCAGTAAAACTGTGACACCAAGCGCCGAGGGGAAAGTGCAAGAGACAAATGAGCCGGTCCTGTTGAGGATTTTTCAAGAGTTTGGTAGGTACACTACACTGTGAGAGCGCTCAGATCTCAACAGATCTATTAGAGTTTAGTCTGTTCTTACCTGCGTCTGTGGTTTAGCTGTCGCGCTGAGCTTGCCCATCTCTGCTGCATCAACGTCTGTTTTAACCATAGGCTGCTTATTAGCTGATCTAAAGAGAGAAACTTTTTGCTAATAAATTGTTTGGAAACGTGGCAGATATGCCCCTGAAGCAGGAATATGCATAGAAAGAATTAAGTGCCATTTGCTGAATAAAGGTGAAGCGCTGCGTCTGGAGAGTCTTTTTATGCATCAGAAACAGCTAAGGTTTCTTAGTTTATAATATAGACTGCACTGTGTAGCTGATACAGTGAATTCAACTAAAAGAAACACCTAAAGGCAAGCAAGAAAATGCTGATTAAGTGTAGAAGAACTGCCTTGTTTGTAGTGCCAGGTGATGAGTAAAAAGAAGACTAGCAGATCTAAGGGCAGAGTTTCATCCGAGAACTCCCAAACCAGGGCTGTGAGAACAAAATAACGTCATTTTGTTTTGTTCATAGAATGTTCTGCCCCCCACTCCACCAGTTCTGGTGGCTGGTGGGGTGGGGGGCAGTGAAGTGTCAGCGTGTGACGTTTCTGATCAACACTAAGCTCAAAGCCAATCAGGTGTCCTTTACCCGTTGACAAGTGGGCGTTTCAGCCACTGCTGGCTCAGACGGCTGCTGTCGTTTTGGTCTCACGAGATTTCCGTCACCGTCGTGTAGGTTACACCAGAGCAAGTTGATATCAAGTCGGACACAAATCTAACCGGCGTGCACTGCGCATCGGCACCGATCGAAGCTGCGCAGGTCTGGCTCAAGTCAAACGCACGCACTATCTCGGCAGAACTTTTTTCTTGTGTGGCGTCCGACAACTGTTGTATGTTAATGGCAAATAATTAATAGAGAGAGATAGCCCGAACGTTAATCACTGATGAGAGCATCTCTCGCAAAAGATGGAGATACCTCCGTGATAAGTTTGCAAAAGCAAATGCAGTGGGCGGGTCCTCTGAGTTCTGCACTTGCGAAGTATGGAAAGTCCTCGCCAGAACGAAATTTGTTCTTGTTCTTGCCACCTCAAGAACAAGAACAGGGTTTTAGGTTTAAATATGTAGCGTTACACACGTAAACAACAGGGCGCTGCAGTTGATTAATTCAGTCACCTCCATGTGTTCGTTCAAAGAACCTGCCCTTTTGCCAGCGCCTTCAACAGGAGCTATCCCAGATGGTACTGTGGAGCAGTTCTCGCTGGCAGAGTCAGGTTATTGTGCCTTTGCTTTGCAGGGAATTACTTCCTTTTCGCAGAACAAGGGCCTTCCCCCACACCTTTTTGTAAGCCTGGAACTCACCCCTTGAAGTCTGGACATGAGGGCTTTTACTGGGGTGGGGGCAGGTGTCTGGCCTGGTCTTTTATTTCATTTTGATGATCAGGACATCAGAACTAGATCATCACTAGAATTGTAAAAAAAAATTATTCCTGTCACAAAAAATTAACCCAAAAATTAACACTTTTGTCATGGGATGAAAATTAGCCATACATCTATAGGAGGCAAGATATTGAGCCCTGTTAAGGACAAGGGAAACTAGTAAACTGTTCTTTAAAACCACTGTTATTTGTTTTGTGGAGCTCTGATCCACGTCCCCGGTTCAGATTTGGATGTGTAGATTGTAAAAGACCACTATGATTCAGTAAATTAAATTCAATAGTAATTTATTAACAGATCACATATAAAGTTACATAACCATGGGCTGTCATACAGAATATACATAAGTCTTCTGTAGTCGAGCTCTCGACTAACAGTGCAATAATGTTTTATATCTCTAAACTCTGAGTCATGATTGGTCAGTCTTCATCTGGAGTTGTGCGTCTGACGAAGCCATGAAAGCCCGCACAGGAACACTTCTTCGCCTCAGACAGGAAGCTGATTGACGTCACTGTGAAAGGGCCTATTGGTTGGACTGCCATCTTCTTCTGGTACGGTCAGCGCGGCCTTGACTATCTGTATGCCATCATCAAATATGGAGAACAACGGTCGAAAGCAGTTAGGGAGTAAACTGTTTTGGACTACATGACTGAGGAGGTGAGCAGTCTTAGTTTGAGCAGCTGCCTGAGAAACTTCCTCAAACCAAAACAATAGATGTCATGCAAACTGAATAATGGGGTGTATAAAGTGCATAATCCTAACAGTTTCCCTAAAGTTTAGTTTATTATGATTTATTTATGTAACAGTCTTAAAGTGAGCATCTCAATCTGAAAATGAATATAGGATATTGGCAACAAAAGATGCTAACTTGTCTCTTTTTACAGCTCAAACAAAAGCACTCAGTGCCATGACAATAAAAACGTACGACTTTCAGGATACAGGGGGTGGCTCCCCCACCCCAATACAGCAGGGGCAGTATACTTTCATCGTAGGACCGGAGACCACCAGAAAGACCAATAAGATACAGAACTCCATGGAAACAACAGACGCCAGTAGTCTTGCAAATAAAATATGACGACGGGGGCGTGTGTTTTATTTGGGGTTATTCGTGTTAAAAATGGAACGTTACATGCTCACACCATCTATATAGCCATGTTGTTGCTAAGCTAACAGACAATGGTTGGCTAGCGTTAGCTGTAGCAAAGGTCTGCAGAGAAAGGAGCAAAGTTGCGGTACTGAGATACCGCATGTTGTTTATTGTGTAGGTAACAGTCAGTGTGAGAAGATGTGGAAGCCGGGCAGCCGTAGCTCCGCGTTGGATCGAGCCCAAGCGGTTCTGTCTTCCCGCAAAGGCAGAGAGGCACCAGCTACCCGCACCGTGAGTCAGTCACACTTAACCACACGGATTTCACAGGCTGTTTAGTGTTAGTTTTTTCTATTCTATTCTGTATCCTATTCTATTCTTATTCTGTCACCTTCCTTTTAGATAGCACTCAGACAGCACTTTTTTTTAAATACGCTGATAAGCCTTTAGATCAAACTTCATGGACATGGTTCTGAAGTCATTGCTGTCCTCCTTAGAACTGCAGAACTGCTGTGACAGACGTTGTCTTCTCAGATCTCAGTGACCTGTTTTCAGTCAGCTCTGCCTCTACTCCTGAGCAGAAAGTTCACCTGAAAGGACCTGCTAATGGGGCTGACCAGGAAGGAGAGGGGCCTCCTAAGGTAAAAGCCTGAAGTTTGTGCAGGGCTCTGTTGAGTCACCAGAACCTTTATTCAACATGTCTAAGTGATATATTGCATGTACAGCTTCAGACTGCTTTCTCAATCTGTTTATAATGATGATCTGTTAGTGAATTTTATATTCTTGTCTCATACTTTAAAATTGGTCATGCAGTTGCTTTTTTAATGATAAAGAAATTGCATATGGTAATATTTCATAGTATACAGCAGTCTTAAGTGTCCCTCACTCTTCTCAAAACAAATTGTACGAAAGTAAATTTTTAAAAACAGTTCAATAATGGTAAAGACTAAGATTACAACGAAGATTACAAAATTCTGTCATAGAAGTTATACTAAACTTAAGCCCGGATAACTGTAGAGCAGCAAGTGTCACTATTGTTCATGAAGCACTCCCTGCTTCCCTGCTGCACAAAAATCATATTTGCTTTTAGAGGTTTTGCTAGTTTGGTTTGAGGTAACCCAGACAATGCAGGATTAACTTTCAATCAAGAAAATGTTTCTAGTAAAATAACTCCAGATTTTGGTCTCACTATTTTATGTCCTTTGCTAAACCAAAACTGTACTAATGATGATTCACTTTACTTTCCTGTCCATCTTTTTGTGTCAGGTTGCCAGACCTGCAAGCTCTCTTGGAGGAGGAGTAAATAGGTTCTTAAAGAAAACTCCAACTGCAGTCCAGCATGAGCCTAAAGCCAGGTAAGGACTAAATTTAAACATGGACATTTATTTCTGTTGTTAAATGAGTGTTTTTTTCTTTCATGGACAGAAATGTGTCATCATCACTGCAAGCCTCTCAGACTGCTGCTTTGAGTAAGCTTGTTGAGATTGAAAGTCGTTTTGGCAAATGCATGCAGACTAAAAGTCCACTGAGACAGGGACAGAAACCTGGCCAGGATGTCATACTGGAACATTCAGCCTCAGTCCAGTCCAGCAGCAAGCAGAGTCTGACTGGCAAGCACTTCCTGAAGAACAAGGCCCTTGTGCTGGATGATGCTCCTCCACCTGCTGCTGTGACTCCCAGAGAAAAAGAGGTTAGAGTCAGGCCTTGCACTTCAGTACCTTCAGCTGGCCACAAAAAACACTTAGTCCAGTCAGTGTTCATATCCGAATTTTCAAATACTTGAATTTTACTTTTAGTAATTTATTATTGTATAAGTTTGTGCAAATGAAACACATATTTAAACATATGAATTATTTGGTTTTATCAACATTCATTTGGAAAGATGCACCAAATTCTGCACATCCATTCCAAAAAGTGTCTACAATTCAGTGCTAGTGAATTTAAGGCAAAACATAGATTTCATCTTTTTATGCGGTATTATTATGATTACAAATATAATTTTAATGCAATCATGAATCTAAAAAAAACCGATACTTGATATTCTGGACAACGAAGGAAAATCCTATTAAGAATTAAAATTGTCATGTGTTTATGGCTCAGAATGATGGATTATGGACCTGAAAGGTAACTATGGTCCTCCTCACAGCAGGTCTCAGACAGCAGGGAGAAACTCCACCCTGATTCCCCCGCTGCAGCCCTCCACCAGTCTCCAGAATCTTCATCTCGGCCCAGTTCTCCTTTCCAATTCACGGGTCAGGCTCAGGCCCGCTTCAGCCAATTTTCATTGTCTCCCACCCCATCTCCCCCATGTCTCTCCCCCTCTCTGGGCTTGGGCACCCATCGCTCACCCTCTCCTGTATCTGCCAGCGCTCAGGTGCTTTCTTTGGAGGAGCTCTTTCCCTTTGGTGCTGCCTCAGAGGACTCTCATGATGCCAGTTCAACGTATTCTGGACGTAAGACAACTTCTCAGTGAACACAGTGGACATTATATACGACATGGACTGTTTCACTGCAGTAAGCTTAGTGATGAGCCCCAAAATTAATCTATAGTTGCTGCAACAAGGCCACAACAGTACATTTTCCAGAGACATTTTAAAAGCATCTTTTTCACCTGTTCAGGTGTGGGGTTATTAGTTGTAAAATTGGTCAAACCTGCCAATTCATAGGTGAAGAAGATGCAACTATTGCATATACACAAAATGTTTACGGAGCTGTTTTTTTAATTTGTGTTCTTGGATTTGTGGGTATTTATTATGTTATTTATTTTAGATATTCTTAAAATGGTATTTATTGAATACTTTGATGTACATTGGAGCACTTCACTCAGTGTTGATGTGGTTGTGGATGTGAATTGCACACTCATCAGGCAGATTTACTTTTGTGTGCTCCCCTCAGATTTCAAGATTAATGTGATGGACTTAGAAGACCTTGGGCCCGATACCATTGAATTTAATGAAGATACAAAAGGAAAGGTATGGCATCATGACTTAAACTAATCAGTGAAAATTCAGAATTAGCGTTTTCTGACTATTTTTATATTAAAAAAAAAACAAAAAACCCTGCAAAATGCACTTAATGTTTCAGGAATTAAAATAATAATATTAATAATATTCTAGAATAAACAATACATTTTATTGATTTAAAAAGGTATAAAAAATATGTATATTTTTGTCAATAACATTATCGACATTTAACTCTACATTAGAAGTTGCATAAATACAGATAATTTGTCCTAAATTACAAACCACAGCAATATGACAGACATTGTTCATTCCTAGTTCTATGATTGTATTTTATGACGAAGAATTTGTGTCTCAAGAATTCTTCTATCTCCCACTCACTGCTGTCCTCAACAGGACCCCAGTAATTTCCTGATGGAAAGGAAAGACCAGGGCAAGCAGCAGGAAGAGGAGGAGCTGGACTACCAGAGTGATTTTGAGAGTGTCACGTCTGAGCTGAATTCAAGCCTTTGCTCTGAGATTTCAGAGCACATTCAGGGGGAGGCAGGTGACCCGCTGCCTTCACATGTGTCAGAGGCACAGACAGAATATGATTACTCCAACACTTTCACTGACACAAATGGTACCCGGTACTCAAAGACCTTAGATGGAAGTCGGACTGAAAAGTTGCTCAGCAGAAGCCCTGTGTCACCCAGACCTCATGTCAAGAGCTTAAGAGATACAGCGGTCCAGACACATGATGGTTAGTCACCTCAAACGTTTGTACTCAAATTCAAATTCAAAAGTGACCTATGAAGGCTGAATTTAATTAATCTCAAATGAGATCTTCTTTTGTTAAAAGTCTTTATCTGTCCACACTACACTACATTTAGGTGATGTGCTAGTTCAGAAATTAGAATAGTAATTGCCTTTTTATTTTATTGTTTATTGACTCTCTTATCTTATTGTATATCGGTTTTATTTTAGGAGTTACTTCTGTGGGCTCATCCTTTATGTTCCCTGGTCTGGAAACTGCTCGTCGTTTTAGTCCAGAATATGTGAATGGTAAGTATTAATAACAATATAAATAAAAATCATAGAAATACATGTTTTCTTCTTTAAAGTGCTATAAATAAAGTGTACATTTTAGTGTGGCCTTAAACAAGTCCAGTCCGGTACCCATTGCAATAATTGTGAATTTTTACAAATGTCAAGTGCTCACTGATGCACATTTTAAGCAGATTTAAAAATGTAAAAAAGCCTTAGCTTGAAATAAAATGTGAGAAGTGCATTTTCAAGCGCATTCAATAGGCCTTTGGTGTGTCTGCACTGCCATCTACAGGAGGTGCTGTATACGGTGCACTTTCTTTGTAAGAGACTAATGTAAAGAATTTAAGAAAGTATATTAGGAGCTGTATTTACCTATAATGAAATACAATTACCATGTAAACACCAAAAAAAACATTTTAAAAAAAATGTGCAGACAGTTTAACCACCATCACAGCAAACACACTTTAACCTCTAAAAGATAAAAGAAGAAAAGAGTCTAACTCTCAATAAGAGCTCTGTTTGCTCCAACCTGTTGTTTCTGTTTGTAAACCTGACCTGTGTTTTTATTTATTTCAGCTCATATCTCCTACAGTCCATCCATGTTGATTCTTATTGAAACGCTAAAACAGCAGCTTGCCTTAACTGCACAGTTCATCAGCAGCAGCTGTGATCTACACTCTCGTCTAGTGCAGAGCTTAGAGCCTCCCAACTACAAATACACCACTTTGGAAGACACTGAGAAGGTAAAGTGGGCACACACATTCTGTATATACACTGATAAAAATAATTGAATACTTCATACTACTAATCATCTTACTAAATTAATATGAAAGGTACAAAAATGTGCACTGTAATAACATTTTATTTGTGAAATGAATAAAATGCACAATCTTTATTTTTACAGAACATGTGTCAATACAGAGCATCCAGGATCAGCACAGAGCAGGCTTTACAGGAGATGAAGCAGGACATGAGAGACCAGCAGCACAGGTGACCAGGGATACTGTGCACATTTCTGCTTTACGTGCCAAGTTTTTTATGTAAAACAATGTCATTGGCTGATGTGCTTTGGCAGCCAGAAAATCACGTTGTACCTTTTACCCAAACAAGGATTACAGTTCCTGTTGAAGAATGATGTTTGTGGATGATTTCAATGAAAATACAGTTGATGTTATATCATGAAAATTTTAAATGAGAATGTCTTTCTTTTGGGCTATAGACATTCAAGTTTTTGCTATAACCTCAGCTATAGCTTTGTTAAACTCAAGGTCTTAATGTGACAGCTTTCAGATTCCACAGTCCATCCATGTACATTCATATTTTTCATAAATCATTTTTTGAGACACTTTTGTTTTTGTACAGTGTGCTCTATAGTGAACCTACAATAAATGGTAACTATAGCCTCAGTTTTTGAAAAGCAACACTGGAAAACAGTTATTTCACACTGTTCAAAAAGATGTGAAGCTATACAGGCCATGTAGGGGGTGGTGCTAACGTACAATGTGTGGTGTATTCAGCGTATGGATATGTTTAATGTAACGTGTAGAACCAAGGAAACACAGGCTAAATTGCAAAAGTGGAGCCAAGTGTCCCCACAAGGAGAGCAGACAGACAAAAGTGTTAAGCCGCAGGTTACTCCTCTCCTCTGCAGCAGCTGCGGCTCTGTAGCAGGCGAGTGGTTTTGACAAATGAATGGGATCAAAATACATTAAAGGAGCACTGAAGAAAATACAGGTGAATGTAAACAAACCCGGGCCCAAGCCTCATCTGTTCCTTTAGTGCTCATATGTGTAAAAGTCAAATCTATGTGTACTCTGGCTTCTGAATAAACTACAGGTATCTATAGTGTGTGGTTTTGCAGTATGTTCTTGTCTGTTCTGGTTCAAAACACCACCTTCATGTCAACAAAGGAGTAAAAAAGTTCAAATATAGGCAGAGGGAACTTTGTTTACAGATGTCTTCACCTCCACATTTTTCTAGAGCAGGGGTGGGCAAAGCTTTTGGCTCAAGGCTCTCTATGGGTTTTAAAATTTGACAGACAGGCCTGTCACATGTAAAAGTCATCTGAGCAGTGTCTTTAATTTCTATTATTTTTGATCAGTGTTAACAAATACACCTGTATGACAGCAAATAATTCACCTTAGTGCTTGACTCCTCAACAGATAACTGAAATAAAACAATTTGCTGAACCTGTAAACTGGCTGCTAACCTCTGAGCCGTAGCTATCCTTTCTCGCTGTGACTGGTTGCTAGTGTAATTAGCATGTTTGGTGAAAGTGGAGGGTGATTGGATTCTTTGAAATATAGACTTTCTTGAAAAATAATAGAAATGACCTTTGATCAGACTTCAGTGAAAAAAATATTACGCTGTTCACTGTTTATTAAAAACTCAGCACTAACTATTAACTTTTCAATTTCTTTGGTCCATTCATTGGCAAACATGAAGAATTTACCTGTGTGTAGAGAAAATGGATTCGGCTTTAGCAATAGTCCTTACAGTTGGACCTTCTAGTGGAATCATGGGATCACTGCAGTGTATTGCACATTTGAGACAATGTATGTTTAGGACGAGTACAAAATTAAACAGTTACAAAAAGGATGTGATTGAGCAGTAACAAAATTTTTATTTAAAAAATATCACAACCGTTTACCGTCATGCTATATTCACGTGATCACAGTAACTCACGATATTGTAATGCATGGTTTGACAAAATAAAGACACAAATCTCAGCAATAGGATCCAGGAGGAATTTTAGTGATATGGGATTCCCAAAGGCACAACGTCAGTAGCAGGCATTAGAGGAAGTCACTAGTATGGGTCATTGAAGGGGTAGTGAGGATGTCCTGCATCCCTGGGAACACGCTTTCCATCTACCTGCAATACCACAGAGTTACGTACAGTTAGGTGGCCTACATTTTTCATTGCATTTTGCCTTCTTTACAGATAGATAATGTCACAATCTTAATTTGGGATTGTCAAGTTCCTCAGTCGTTGTGGTTTGTTTGCCAATGGAAAACAAAGGTATCTTGACTACAGTTTCTTTTGATTCTACAACACCAAGATTAAGATGACAAATCTAAAATTTTATTATCAGTGTCTTTCAGATCATATTTGGCAGGATATCAAAACAAGAAGTCAGTCTAATGAATGCACTTGCATGTGCAAGAGGGAGTCATTTACACTCACTTCAATCATCGGTACAATGTAGCGCCAGCCTTTATTAAGGGCTGTGATACTCTTCATTTCCTCTGCTTCAAGGGTAAAGTCAAACACCTAAAAACAAAGACATTAAATCAGCAGTGTTGATGACAGCCCTGTTTATGCTTAAGTTTTGTTTCAAGAACAGTTTGTTTAATGCACATTTACGCAAATTAGACATGTGCTTTTTGGTTTTGTTTACTTTTCCATTTGCCCTCTGTGAAAAGAACTTATATGGTGTGTCCATATATGTCACACTAGAAGCTGATCAATGTTTTTATGGAACGTCTGTATGGAGCATAGAACAGTTATCACAAATGGGGCACAAGGCTGACTGAGACAGAACATTGGTTAGAAATTCCCATCAATATCATGGAAAGCTACATAAAAGTGTTTAATCTGTAGGGTCCATATTATGCTCTACCTGTATATTCTCTTTGATTCGGGACTGTGTCACACTCTTTGGGATTGTTACCACACCTCTCTGTGTCTGCCACCTAGATAGAGACAAAGAAATCAGACTTTAAGATGGGCCTATACCGACAGGCCCTGAGTTGGTTAGCTATGTGTAGTTTAAATATTAAGAAATTAATTCTCATCTGTGGACAGCAAGCAAATCTTAAAGCTCATTTTGGTACAAACAGGCAATGAATGGCTATCCAAGTTTTAGTTAGCTTTGTGGCAGAGGCAGACAAGAACTCCAGACTAAAGACAAAGTGGTGTTAAAGAGCACATGAGGCAGCACTATATTAGCATCAAGTTTTTTAAACACTATTTTGTTATTAATTTAGGATATTTTAGGAATATAAGCAAATATTCTGTGAGTGATGAAAGTTAGTTAAGCAAAATAATCACCTGAGAATAATCTGAGCAGGAGATTTTTTATATTTCTCTGCAAGTGTGGCTATCAAGGGCTCCTGGAGGAGAACAGGTTCATCTGGATGTTTCCAGGCCCGGTCTGGAGAACCCAGAGGGCTGTATGCAGTCATTACCAGACCCTGGCCTCGACAGTGAGCCAGTAGCTGTTCCTGGGCCAGGTATGGATGGCTTTCTACCTGTGGACAACAGATTAGAACGTGAGCTGATAATAGACAGTTAGACACTGGTACATGACTGCTACTGAACCTGAAGGACAGCAGGTTTAATGCTGGCCATGGACAGGACGTCATCTATCTGACGACTACTGAAGTTGGACAGGCCGATTGCTCGAACAAGACCCTTCTCCACCAGCTTCTCCATAGCGGCCCAGGTCACCTTGTAGTCAATGTCATCATACAGCAGTGTGCCATCTTCATTTCTGGGGAAAGGTACCTCTCCTCGTCTGACAACAAAAACACAGCACACAAATGTTTTTTTGGTTCAGGAAATTACCAATGCTTGAAAAAATTAAGCAGTTTCATCACTCATGTTTAGGCTTTCAGAAATATTTTTATAATGTGCAATGTTCCTTGCATACTGCTTTTCCTATATTCCATACCCCTTTAACTTCTGTGTTTATTTTGTTCAACCAATCCCAATTGATTGTCTTTTATCTCAATAAATTATTATGATGGTTGACATCTGTTGTTACTGCTTTTGCATTCATATGTTCACTTTCAGCTGCTTGCCTCAAGAGGCTTGCCTTCTTTAAGGTTCAATACAACACTTTAAGCTGTCTCCACAGAAATGAATTCCTGCCATTATTCAAAAAATGGTTTCTTATTAGAAGCTCACTGGAAGGCATAAGGCCAGTGGATGAGATACAGGTCCAAATACTCCAGTTTGAGGTCCTTCAGGGTCGTCAGAAGGGATGGCTCCACATCATCTGGGTGATGCTTGGTATTCCACAGCTTTGACGTGATGAACACATCCTCCCGTCTCAGGGCCTGTAGCCACATGAAAACACATCAGTATAACTGGGCAAAATGTCTGTTGTGCTTAGATAAACCTTCACAGATTAGCATAAAGTTGTATGGAGAAATCATTCTAAAACCCAAGCCACAACATTATTGTCGTTGTTGTTTGTCCAAGGGTACAGAGCTAATACACTATCACCTTTCCAGGGCCAAGTGTCTCCTGTAAGGCTTCTCCAATCTCAGCCTCATTGCCGTAAATTGCTGCACAGTCAATGTGACGATACCCAGACTGCAAGGCCCAGATAACTGCTTGTTTTACCTAAAATAATCAGAGCAAATCGCGGTAGCTTAATTTCAAGAGCATAGATAGTTTAGGTGTTGGAATTAAAAAAAATAAAATACTATTCAAAAAGTAAAGGGAAAATTGAAGACACTGTGTACCTTTCCTGGCTCACTCTTCCACGTTCCCAGTCCAATGAGGGGCATCTTCCGCCCGGTTTTAAGAACTGCAAAGTCATTCATGCCTCTGAAACACTAATTTGAAAGGAGGAGCAAAGAGCGATTCATTGATTAAAATAATATTTAAAACATCCAAAACTGCAACAAACTAAGCAAATTATATACTAGGTGGATAGATCAATTGTTTTTACTGCTTATAATAACTACAGACATAGGCCAACAAAACCACACTCCATAGATAATTAGCATAAACAGCAAAGAAAAATAGAAATGGTATAAACGTGTGAAGCAAAAACACAAATCTATTTTTTTTATATGGCTTCAATAAATAGGCCTTTGTCAGAACTATGATCATCCATACGAGTAGTTGTAGTGGGATGATTATGCACTCTAGTTTTGTCTTTACCTAATTCTGCTTATTGTGCTTATCCTCTTTAAATAGCCTCATTTCAACTAGGATAGTATGATGAACTTTGCAGTTCAGTTTTATTTTGGGTTAGTGCTCAGCAGCTCTTGATTCACAAAAAAATACATTGCATAAATAAAATAAAAATCAGCTAATGTAACCAAATAATTAGGTCCACAAATGTTTTTGTCCTTTTCTTATGAGCCATGGATCAGTTTCAGACTTGCACTAACATTAGACTGTAATTATAAATATATTATTTACTGGGATGTTCATTGTATTTTTATAAAGAATTTATCTGTTTCGTTGTTTAACATTGGATTGTATATCATAGTCAAAGATTTAATGAAAAATAAATCCCTCTAACAGAAAAAAACATACAAACAAGATATTTAAGTATTTTATTTAGAAAATGAAAAACAAAACTGTGGGCGGAGCTTTTTTGAATCTGCAGCTTGGCCACTTGAGGCCTGTTCCAAAAGGCTCATTATGAGTTGCCCAGGACTCTAGCCTTGGCTTTGGCGTAGCCGTCTCCGAAGAAAGGATCCTGGCAACTGGGAAACCGCCGATAAACTACTTAATCTACAAAATGAGACTAAAGAGTGGCTACGTCATCACGTGAAAAGTCACATGTCAAATGCATAAAAACAGGACCTTTCCGTAATCCGGTCAGGTGACATTATCAAAGATTCCGGTGTTGATACCAGATTTTAACTGTTACATGAAAACATAGAATTATGAATCATCTACAGTGAATGAGAAACAATACAGTTTATTCTGCAGTCAGTGACATCTTAGCCTTTTCCTCCAACTTAGATTACACTACACTTTCAGGGTAAGAGTTCATCGGCTTTTCGATCCAAATTGCAGGGCTAGTTTTGCTCGTTTCCCACTAACCTGCTTCAAAACCCACAACATGAGTCACGGAGCCTGTGTTTGAGCAGCAGCACTCCCGTTGAAAGAGCCCTGAGAGGTCCTCTGGCCCGCGGAACTTACCCGCTCTCTGTCGGGACTGAGAGATCTTTGTGTGGATGTGGTCTCAATTATGCACCAATTAAAAGCTCACTCTCTGTAATGACCATCCAGATGTTCATTCCCACCACCTCAAACCACAGAGCGCGAGTCTTCTTCTTCGTCTATCTTTGGTTGGTGGCTTCAGGTGCATTACCGCCCCCTACCGGGCTGGAGTGTGGACGACGCATACAGTCAAAGGAAATCCCCTATTTAAATGCAAGGTGTGTTTCCCACTTTGCCCTCGGGGTTTCCAGTCCATACTCTGCACAGATGTTCCTGTACACTATACTGGCCACTTGGTAATGGCCTTCCATGTATGCTTTTCCTGCCAGTATCTTACACCCAGCAGTTATGTGCTGGATTGTCTCAGGGGCCTCTTTGCACAGCCTGCACCTGGGGTCTTGTGATATATCAGGGCTTCTATTGCTCTGGTGCTAAAGGCCTGTTCCTGTGCAGCCATGATTAGTGGCTCTATCCTTCAGTCCAGCACTTTCTAGCCATTGGTAGGATTTCTGGATATAAACCACTTCATTTATCTGGGGGTGGTACATCCCATGTAAGGGCCTCTCCTACCATGATTGTACCTCCAGCACCTCTTCCTCTTTATTCCGCTGCCTGATATGCTGTCTGTAATGAATCTCCAAGTTCCAAGACAGTGTCTAGCATGTGTAAAGAGCAGAGGCGTTCATATACGCAATGTCACCATAGTCTAGAAGAGGCAAGAAGGTGGCAACAGCCAGCCGTTTCCTGGCATTAAATGAAAAACATGATTTATTTCGAAAGAAGAACCCCAATATTAACTTGAGAAGTTAAATCATTATTAATTGTTATGCCAAGATATGATGCTACAAAGTCGATAACCCCAGTGTAGTGGTGAAAGTAGGGAACACTGCTGGCACCTTCTTCTAGTTGTAAAATAACATACCCTTAATCTTACTGGCATTTAGCGTCAACCTGATCTGTAGCTTGTGGGACCCATTTGGAGATGTTAGATAGATAACGTGACCACCAAACTGCACACACTGCTTACAACCAGATTGCTTATTTAAAAGCCAACCCATATCCTGGTCAGTAAGCCCTATGTCCAAAAGCCTTTGACACGAAATGCCATAATTGACTGTGTCAAAAGCTTTGGACAGATCTATAAAAAGGGCAACACAATATCATCAATGGGAACAACAGCATCATTTAGGACCTTTAAGGTGGCAATAACTGTACTGTGTTGTTTTTTTACAACCAGATTATGGTGATAAAATGTTATTGGAATATAAGTAGTCCTTAATCTTTTAATTGATGAACTTTTCAAGATTTTTTCCTAAAATGCTGAGTTTTGAAATGGAGCTGTGGTTACTTAGGACTAGGGGGTCACCACCTTTCAATAGGGGTAAAACAAAGGCAGTTTTTCAAATTTTGGGGAATGGAGTTTTGATTTATGGATAGATTAAAAAATTGTGTGTCACTGGTTCAGCTATGGGGTGCACGGTAGCAGAGTGGTTAGCTCTCCAGCTTTCTCCTTAGTCACTGAATTGGTGACTTTAACCCTGGACTTGAAAATGCCCCTTGTGGTTGAATGTGAGAGTGAATGGTTGTCTGTCAGTGTCTGTGTCTAAATTTCAGCCCTTAACTCGCTATTGTCCAGGGTGTGCCCCGCCTAAAGTGAAAATTAATGAATGAATGGTTCCGCTAAGATGTCTGCAGCCAAAGCGTAAGACATATGGGGGAGGATTGCCAGCAGATTTCCTAATGAACGTCAGTGACAGACAACTGAGTGAATGAAAAGGTATGGCTACTGAGGATTGGGCTACTTTGCTGCTACAAAGAAAGAAGAAACTGTTAAAACACTGTCTGTCTGACACTGGACTGGAATTTGAAATAATAAATGCATGAGTGTTGATGTGTTGCTGTTACTTATGTGCCTACATGACACATGGTCAGAATATGATTTTAACATGTAACCAGAAATATTCCATTCACCTCAGCGCATGTAAACACCTTATACTATTCGGATTATTACCTTACTCTGAATGTGGACCTAAATCAAGATATGATGTGCCATGTAAACACAGTCATAGAGAAATGCCTTTGATTCAATCTCAAAATCCACTGTATTCACTTATGTCCACTTTCCACTTTTCTAACTTTAAATACCAGAAATTTCTTACATATAAAGTCAGAAATTATATATATTCCGACAGCATTACAGGTTTTTTTTTCTTAATTTGGCTCCAATATCCCATTGTAGGAATCACTCGATTCATTGTCCTTTTTTTTCTTTTCTTTTTGTGCTCCATATCCCAAATCCATTTTCAATTTCGCTTGCTTGGATGTGCTCTGATGCCATTAATATTAAAGCCACCCTGTGTAACTTTTAGCCAGTAGAGACCTTTAAGACAGCCAGTTTGGAAGAAGTGTGCCTTCTGAAACTGTAGGGTCATATTAGTGTATTTTGTACAAATATGACTCTGCTTAGGTCCAGTGTATTGGCCTATTTTATTTATTATATGCCTAGTGTGGTAGAGCCCCTCACTCACTCACGTAATCTTGCACCATATGCTGCCATCCCGAAGGGCAGGAACGTTTTTTGGAGGTTTCCGTCCAACCGAGGTGAGATAGGCATGATTCTACTGATTTTATGTCTAAGAACCATCAAAATGATTTTGAGAATATATATTTTTGGGCTAAAAGTTACGCAGAGTGAATTTAGCATTCGCTTCTTCTTATTTGGTGTTTCTTGGCGGCTGGCACCTGTGTGGTGCCTTACCGCCTAACACATTTGTTAATTTAGATCTTCTCCCTCAGCATTCTCTTAACAGATTCCTGTTCTCCAAGTAGCCTAAGCCCTCTTATGAAAACAATTTTTCCTGCATCATATGCTGGACATGTCAAGATGACATGCCTCCTTAACTTAAATTGATTGCATTGGCCAAAAGGATGCTTCTTAACAATAAACAATGTTCCATTTAGGTTGCTGTGTCCAATCCTTTGCCAGCTCATGATAACTTGTTCTTACCTATTTCCCCCTTTAGTGTCTGTTCCTCTCACCCTTTGCTGAATTTCATATAGCTGTTTGTATTTAGTTTCCCTGTCACAGTCTTGTTGCCTCTCCTTATTTATTCTTTAACATTCTATGCTTTTGCCCTCTGAATTTGACATTCATTCATTCATTTTCTACCGCTTAGTCCCGTTTGGGGTTGCGGGTGGCTGGAGCCTATCCCAGCAGCTTTGGGCCTTAGGCGGGGTACACCCTGGACTGGGCCAGTTTGTCGCAGGGCTGACACTTAGAGACGAACATTGACAGACAACCATTCACTCTCACATTCATTCACTAGGGATACTTTAGATTTGCCAATTAACCTATACATGCATGTCTTTGGGCGGTGGGAGGAAGCCGGAGTACCCAGTGAGAACCCACGGTGACACAGGGAGGACATGCAGACTCCTCACAGAAACACCAGAGTTTGAGTCAGCCACTGTATCAGCCAAGGATGATCATGACCTTCTTGCTGTGAAGCAGGAGCGCTAACCATTCTGCTACCGTGCACTGACTTTGACAGCTCAATTTAAACGTCAGTGCACCTTTTCGTGACCGCCCTTTTGGCCAAGTTGTCTACCCTTTCATTACCTGGTATTCCCAAATGATGTAGGAAATTCGCTCGAGCTCTTTGCGTCGACAGAACAACTATCATGTACATGTTTCTTCCGGGCTGGAAAGCAAAGCGGACACACTTCCGGGTCACCTGACGTTGTATTCACAACAAAAACCTAAGAACTTCCCCTAATAAGCTACAAAGCATTACAAAACAGTCAATAAATTATGAGTTTTGGCATAAAAATTTGATAATTTTACTGGCACAGCTTCACAGTTTTATTACACTGTAAGAAACTTGACAACACAACTAACTTCTTATTCTGAAGAAAAATACCGGAAACGTCCACGCTGCCGTCTTGTGTCCTAACGCCGCTGTGTGCACCACAGCTCGACAGACTGAGTCCAAACAACACCTGTAAACCTCAGGGCTGCTCCTTCACTGCTGTCCACATGCGAGACCCGGCATGGCCCAGAGACAGGACACCGAGGTAACAATTATCCTCGGAGGGAAACTACTGTAGCTAGAAAATAATGCATGTGCATTTGGCATTTGTTTATCAGGTGGATACAGTCTCTGTTTTAAGTAAATAAAGTAAAAACACCAACCTAAGCAGATCTTTTACCCGTGTGAAATAAAAACTAGAGGCTGAAGTATGTCAAGCTGTCAGTTAGATGTAGTTCATAACACACAAGTTCAACTTTATTGGAGTCACTTGACTGAGACCAGAGCCAAACTGTTATTTGCTTATTCCTCTTGCAGTTCTGTGAGGTAGTTTCAAAATACATGAAGAATATTATAGGGAATGTCCATTTTAAAGTTACGGTTACTTCTACTGTTGGCATTACTTAACTGAATCACATTAGGAAGGTGCATTGTTCTCATACTTTATCCTTACCACTGTAATTTTATCATAAGATGGAGGAGGCTGACCAAATTTATCTGCTGATGAAGGAAGAGTACCGCATTTCCCGCAATGTGCGTCTGGCGTGGTTTCTTGGGAAACTAAACCAAGTCATCTGGCCAGTCTCCAAGCCTGAATTGGTGAGTTTATCCATTTTTGTCAGACAAATTATCTGTTGTAACTCACAATAAGATTCCCCATACTTTACCCAGGAATAATAATTTGTACAACTCAATAAGGAATTTTCTCTTCACTCCTAGCCCTATTAATCACTGGCCTCACTTTGGATTCTGTCTGTGTTTGCAGTTAAACTCAGAGAACGAATTAGACCTGCTAAGCATTTTGCCTAAAGGATGGCAGCCAGGCCTTCCTCCGTGCACACAGCCACACTTGTTAATGCCTTCCACCCGGGCCACCTTCCTGGCCCGCAGATACCGCTTCATCATTGAACTGGACCTGAGTCCCTCCACAGGAATTGTGGTAAACTTAAGAATTATGTATTTGTCATAGCAACAATCATACATTTATTTCTCTGAATTTATTCAAATGTTTACAGGAACTCAAGTGCAATAAGCCTGAATCTTGTATAGAAGAGTTGTCTAAACTTACAAACATTTATACTTGTAATATTAATTCTGGTTAAATTGCTTTTTATTGGGGATTATTATACCATTATTTGTTGCTACTAACACTTTACTGTAGATTAGCCAAGAAGGCACTAACTAGCCCAATTTTAAAGAATGAAACTAAGGTAAAATCAAGACCAGGGCATGACACATGGAAAGAGATTCAAAGGAACACAATAAATTACAGTATCACAAGGCCAGGAGGTACAGCACACATCATACAGTAAGCCCAAAGTCACTTTCACTTTTGTGTGGAGATGCTTCCTCTTCCAGATAGAATGGCTTCATTAAGACTGTAAATGTTATAATGTTATAAGGTTGCACCCTGGCCTTGGTCCACTTAAATGGCCTTAGAAGACTTCATAAATATGGTAATGCACATTGTTCATGCTTGTATTCATATGAATTAGCTGATTAGATCTTGACATGGGAATATTTTTGTGTAAGAGAATGCACCAGCAGCAGTTTGGAGTAGACAGGCTTAAAATGTTTTTTCATATATTGTTGCTTAAACTCTTTTGATTTGTCTTCTTTTATAACAAAAACCCAAGTCAGTTGCCAAAGGCCTCTATGTTTTGGTAAGGGCCTGCCTGTAGCAGTTTGGGTGGGAGTCAGTGGGGGCAGGGAAGAGGGTACATCTGTATTGGGCATAGATCAAATGGCCCAAACCAGCATGAGTGCGCCCATAAATACACTTCAGAAGTGAGCTGTCATGTGTTCTTGTGTGTTTTCTTTAGGATGACAGCACAGGGGAGATGATTTTTGATGAGGTGTTTCATGCTCTGTCAAGATGTCTCGCTGGTCTGGTTCAACCATTTAAAGTCCCGGGAACTGATCAACTTTTCAAGCCTAAGATCTTCATCACCATCTTGGCGTATTCATCAATAATTGGGCTCAGTTCTCATCAGGTTTTATCCGTGTCCTTGTTTTGAATTAAAAAAAAAAATGCTTGAATCCCTTCTACAGGCTTAATTCTATAAAAAAAAAGACATCAACGACAACAGTGCTATACATAACAGTGTCTGACACTCCTGTTCTCCTGCAGGTCCTGGTACAGGGCTGTCAGCTAGACCGGACTGACCTGGATGAGTTTCTGAACCACATCTACCAGCAGCTCAGAACTGTGGAGAACAACATCGCAGAAGTACTGCATCAGCAGTATCTGCAGGCAAGCTAACTATTGTAATAGATTTATTTTAGTTGGCTAAAATTAGAGACTCTTATTCTCTAGAATAGTGGTGCAATTGCATACTGTGGTACAGGTACAACTGGTGTTACACTGGCTCTCATAGTTTATACTTGAGAAAATGTACAAAATGTAGGACTATTGAATTCTGCTACAATCTTTCTATACCACACTTTACTATTCCACTAAATGTTTGGACTTTTAAAAAGCTGTGTGATTCAAAATGTGATTTCAAAGTAGCAGCATAGCAAACAAAATTCATTTCATAACATTCATATAGGGGTGGATAGTAGCAGCGCGGTTAGCTTTAAAGCAAGAAGATCTTTCGGTGAGGAGTCTGCTTGTCCTCCCCTTGTTTCCGTGGGTTTTCTCCGGGTCCTCCGGCTTTTTCCTATGTATAGGTGAATTGGTGACTCTGAAGTGTCTGTTTGTAAATGTCAGCCCTGCGACTAACTGGCCATTGTCCAGGGTGTACCCTGCCTTAGGCCCAAAGCTGCTGGGATAGGCTCTAGCCACCCGCGACCCCCAACAGGGACCAAGCGGTAGAAGATGAATAAATGAATGAAAACATTCATATAGTTAGATAGGTATGTGTTCTTATAAAACTTAAAATGGCATAGATCCGTAGGGCTGTATGCCTTTGAAAAGACACATATTTTTTGGGGTGCTACTTGATGTGAGTTTGAGAACCACTGTTCTAGAATATTTCGCTAGAGGCTTTTGTTATGTTATGAGATTTTGTGTGTGAGTACGCTTTAATAGTTAATTTGCCTACAGACAGCAGAGCCAGTCCAAACATCAGATCTTAATGGCCCAAACCCTGAAGAGTCCTGGCATAAAAAGCCCAGTATATCTATGGTATCAGCAGACATGGGGCTGGTCAGCATGGTTCGGCAGGGCATCCTTGCTCTACAGTTGCTTCCTCCAAACTCCAGCGCAGGTACAAACCCTAAGATAAAGGTTTACACCTCCTAGAATTCACTATGTTTGTCCTCTGTAGTGTACATGATGTTTTTGATTATATTTCACAGACTCTGCAGTGAGGTTAAGTTTATTGTATCAGGATATCAATCAAAAATATTATTTTTCTTCTTTTGTTGTGCAGGTATCATAATAATCACAGATGGAGTGACTAGTGTTCCTGATGTAGCCATGTGTGAAACCCTGCTGAACCAGCTCCGAAGCGGCACCATTGCCTGCTCCTTTGTACAGGTAAACTGGACTCACTAAGCCCCTGCTCTGGCTTGTGTTTCTCTGTGAAAGGTGTAGTTGGCAGAGACTTTTTACAATGCGGATGCTGCAGCATTGTAAAAAGTACCAGTTTTACCCAAGTTTGTGTTTCTATATGAGATTTAAAGAGATTTTGATGTGCAAAATGGGCAGACTTTGCCATTAAATAAATGTCAAAAGTGATAAAAGTCTGAAGTGAACTCAGAGACTGGAGGTATACTGCTGCAGTAAACAGTAAGACCTTAGCTGTATCTGGTATTTCTCAGCCTTATAAACTCCACACAGTGGAAATAAATAATGTATTTTTTTTTTTAAATGCAGTGTTTTGCATTCTTTCTTCTGGGCATATTCTGTTGTCAGAAGTACAAGACAAGCTTTGTTTAAGAAATTGTCGCTGTTTTTTGTTTTGATTCCTGCTTTGACTGATTGAGTATTCTTGGTTATCAAACAGACTGCAGTGTTAAACTCTACCATTAAAAAAAAACCCAGAATCATAACTAAAGCATTCCACACCAGACCGAACTCTACCTCTCATTAAACACTGGGCTATAGTGTTTTGGGGTTTTTTTTATATTTTTTTGCTGATTGAATATATAAAAATCTATGTACATATTCCATTATTAATACTACCTTAAAGACAATGTTGTGTTGTATCTTATTCCAGGTGGGTGGCTCTTACTCCTATGACTGCAGCTTTGGCTACATTCCCAACGTAGAGCTCATGAAGTTCATCTCACTGGCCACGTTTGGCTCATACCTGCCCAGCTGTCCTGAGGTGGATGTGAACAGTCAGGAAATGAACACTTACCACAAGGCCTTCCTGACCTACTCCTTCCTCAAGAGCCCTGAGTCTTTGAACTCTGAGTACTTTTGTGGTGAGGGATGCTTTTTCAATGTAAATTATTCACTTAACTGGGAATTTGTTGCAGGGATACAGCAATACATCCGGCTCTAGGTTCAGTAAATATTTCAGTTCTATGGGCATTGGGCTTTTTTTTAATGAGGTTTTAATGTATTGGGTATTATTTGGCCCTTTGTGAAGTTGAGTGGTATTAGGAAAAACAAAATTATATTCTAAGACCTATTCTAACCACCAAAACTGTAAATCTCCAAAGAATACACTGTGTCTGTGGACAGTGTATTTTGGCTAAACAATTTCACTTCTTGCGCATTTTACTTACCTACAAATCAAAAATGTGCTCACAGGCTTCAAAGCTCTCCTCATACCTTGCATTTTAATCTGTCTTCCTTCTTTAGCCTTGTTTGCCACTGGAGTAGCATTGTGCAGGTAGGCTCAATATGGTTAAGTTTCCATTAAAAGGGTCGGAGGGCCCACAAAAAGCGTACAGTACCACCTTTAATTCGCTTTGGTTTGGAATCTTAAGTATGTGTCTGCTTTTGAAAAGGGGAAGCTAGTCTTCTGACTATATATATAATCCTTACTTGAACAAAAACAAGAAGTGAAAGAAAAAACATAAAAAAAGATTTATTATTAGACCGAATCTGTGTTGTACTGCTCTAACTTTTTTTTTTTTTTTAAATTATATTATTTTATTTTATTTTATTTCAAGGACCGTTCTTATTAATAAACATTTCTGTAAATATGCCAGAGTTAGCCAAGAGACTATTTTTCATCTGTAGTCCCTGAACAGATGTGAAAAGGCTGATTGTGTGGACATGGAGTTTCTGATAAATCTAAAAATTAGCCAGATTAAATGTAACTCTTTTACAGATTTGTTTAACATGTGATTTAAAATTGAGGTTATAGTCTATAATAATGCAAAGCTATTTTTCTCCTGAGACTAAAATATCTGCATAATTTAATGTTCAGAAAGCAGTGAATAAAGCAGACTCAGTCTAATATTTCCGACAGCAGCATACATCTGTACCTCTAGCTTCTCACACCACTGCACGCCAGGATTTACTCTGCTTTATTTACAATTATTTGCAGCACAAAGCCTCCACCCAGACATTAATATATTACATACATTTAATCTACTTTTAAAAAATTGCTTTATAATCATACTTTACTTAATTTCTTCACCTGTAAATCATGATCAGACTTCTAAGCTTTACTTTTTGACTGCTGTCCAGTGTCCCAGCACAAGCTGTTCAATGAGCATCTGGTGTCTGCCAGTGGAAACCCAGCTTTGGTGATGAGGAGGAAGAAGCACACAGAGAAAGAGGTCCATGCCCATCTGATCAGTGTGGTGTCAGTGCGACTTCGGGAGGGCTACACCATCAGAGAGATCAGCCTAACTAAAGGTACACTAGAACAGCTCAGTGTAATATGTCTAAAACAGTAATGCTACCAAGGAATACTTTTTGTCCTATCTCCCTTAAGCCTTTTTATATCAGTGACTTTTCATGACTTTGTCATCTCTTTCTTAATGATATATAATCATTTTCTGTGTTAATTTGTTTAAAAAAATACAAAGGGGTATGCAAATCACTCAAATCACTCTTTGTAGGAGGCACATTTGTCATTCTGAAGGATGACTTGTTTCAAAGTTTTATTGTCAATTTGTTTCTCTCTCACTTCAGTCTAACAAGACAAAATGAAAAATTTAAGTTGAAAAATGAAATTAGAAATAAAATAAATAAAAAAATAGGCAGTTAACTAGAAAAAAATACAATAAATTTTTTTTCTGCATTTCTGTAACAATCTCTTTTGTTTTCCTGACGGTAAGCTGCACACCACTTCACCAGTGGTCTCATCTCATTCCTGTAGCTGCTTCGTCATTGTCAGTGAGACCTAGCACAGTTGTGTCAACCACAAACTTATGATGTGGTTGGTGCTGGTGCTAAGCAGGGTGATGGTTATTGATGTGTTAGAAAGTCCAGCACCCAGTTATAGAGTATTGAGTCACAGGGGCAGAGTTTTACTATTTACTGATGTGGAAGTCTAAGAGTTACATGGAAGTCTAAGGGCAGCATTTTCACATGAGTCCTTTGAGTTCAGGTGGGTGAGTGCTGGGTGGAGAGCAGCAGAGATTGCATCTTCAGTGGTCTTATTGGACCTGTATGCCAACTGAAATGTACCATGGGAGGGAGGATGTATTTCATGTTCTGCATAACCAGCTGTTCAAAGCACTTTGTTGGTGGAGGTCAGTGCCACAGGCTGCTAGTCATTGTAGCTGGATATGTTGAGCTTCTTTTGGATCAGCATGAACTGCAGGGCTGACACCCTTTTTGCCACACATGTACCGTTTTTTGGGGTGGTCTAGTGACTTTTACCCTTGGGCTGTGAGTGGACCTCAGCTTTATGGTGATGTGGTCAGAGTCCACAGAGGCCAGGCTCTTTGCAGGTGTGAGTCAAACAATAAATATTGGCCTGTGTGTGTTGACTTCCTGTAAACTTCTACCTGGAGTGTCCTGTCTTCACAAATGACCACTGCACAGTCTAATAAGGCCAGGTGATTCTCCTTATCCTCTTATCCACCGCATTGATGTGCTCTGTGAACAATTCCACTTTCTGGGTTTTAATCTTGACCAGTGTCTGGGCAATGTACCTTGGAAGGAGTTCAGGGCTCTGCTCTCCACCTCCTCCATTTACAGGTTAGCCACGATTGGGCATACTGGTGATCCCATGGCACAGCCGTGTTTTGCCTGTAGAAGTTACCTCTAAACTGGAAATATGTGCTGTTAAGACTTACCTCCAGTAAAGAGCAGATGTGTTCAGGGGCTGGTCCTATCCTGTAGTGATGCATCCAGTAGTAATCTTTTCTTAACTGCCAAAAGTTCTTCATTGGTGGGTATACAGGTGAAGAGTGAAGTGACATCAAAAGAGCCAATAGTCTCATCTGAGTCCAGTCATAAATGTTTGATTTTGGTAGCAAAATCCTCTGAACTGGTGATATGGTGGTGTGTGTGGCCAACCAATGGAGCCAAGGTGGCGGCCAAGTGTTTGTATATGTTAAAAGTGACAGAGTCTGTGCTGCTTACAATCATCTTGCACCAGAAACACGCAGTAACCCAAGCAAGCTGCCATTCCAAAAGTATTTTTCCTATGAGAATTGCCTGGGTCTGCCGGGTACTCACTTGAGCACAAGACAGCCGTTTGTCAGAAGCCTATCAAGACCAGCTGATTTTGAAAAAAGAAAAGAGTCGTTGTTTTGGAATGGCCTGTCAAAGTCCAAACCTAAAAAGCATTTGCCTGATTCTTTCTTGCCTTCTTGTACAATGACAAACCGTTATCGATTTTCTGTAGGTGGCAGCCAGCTGGAGGTCAAGCTGGTGCTGCTGTGGAAACACAACATGCACATCGAGTACTTGGCCACAGCTCCTTGGCCTTTGGACCCCTCTAAGAGAAGCACAAGGGTGGAGGTGACCATGGAGGGGAGTTACGACATCCTCCATGATATCAGCTGCACCCAGAGGAAGCCCATCACCAGCCCGTACCGCACCTCTGTCATCCGCCGCTTCTGGAACACACTGCAGAGGTAAGACATCATTCTAGTCCCTGGAAAAACACATTTTCTTAGTGTCATGCATTTTAAAATGTTCTACTTCTTTTACAGCATCAATCAAACAGATCAGATGTTGGTGCACCTCCAGTCCTTTAACTCTATTCCTGAGAACTACACAATTCCTGAGAGCACCAAAAATGGAGTCCCTTTGTTTTACATTCCTCCTGGTTCTACTACTCCGGTACTACTCATTTTTTTTCAGAGTTGTGCAGGATTGTGAAAATTATAAACATGTACACAAAGTTGTTTAAGAGAGTTCAGATATTTTTAGTTAGATCAGAGCATCAGACCATGTCTACTGTGATCTTGTTTTACTCATCTTTGTCAAAAGATTTTCAGTCTAAACGATGATATTCATTCATTAATTTTCTACCGTTTATCCCACTTTGTGGGGTCGCGGGTGGCTGGAGCCTATCCCAGCAGCTTTGGGCCTTAGGCGGGGTACACCCTGGACAGTGGCCAGTTTGTCGCAGGGCTAAACGATGATATCCTTGGATTAAAGATACTGTAGATGATTAAGGAATTCTTGTGCATTCTTTAAAAAAAAAGAATCTTTATCTTCCATTGCTAACAGAGTAGGTCCACTTTCCAGAGACATTTCTGACTACTGTATGATTGAGTCTGTGGGAGGATTACAACAAACAGAAAACTGCACAGTCCAAGAATGGCAAATTGATGTCCCTCTGTTTTACAGGTCCTGTCCCAGCAGCACAGTGGATCCAAAGACTCCTCTCAGTCTCAGTTTGCTTCCTACTGGAAACCAATTCTATCCATGGATGCCAACTTCTGGCAGAGATGGCTGCACATGCATCGCATTGCCATCATCCTTGAGCATGACATGTAAGCATCTGTACCGCTGTATGTTGCTTTCTTATTGTAGAGCAATAGCTCTCAAAGTGTGAGGTGTGCCCCACTACCTAGGAATAGACACATGCACACCCTTCCAAAGTGGTGAATGCCAGAAAAAGTTTGAGAACCACTGTTGTAGAGAGGCCCAAATAGAGGGGTTCAAATGAGTTTCCAGTGATGGAAAAGCAATAAAAAATGGAATACAATTAAAATGTCACATTGTAAAGTAAAGTGTTGTAAAGTAAAGTGTAAAGTGACACATTGTAGTTTAAATTAGAATAATTTTATGGCAATTTTCCTTTTGTTTTCTTTTTAACACTGTTTGTTTTACCTACGTTTAACCTTCCTATGACTCCCCCAAACCATAAAAAGGACATTGTTCCTGTCAGTTTTTCCATGAAGTCTTTGTTGTCCACAGGCCTGTGCCCAAGCACCTGCACACAGCTGGAAACAATGGTCGCTACAGTACAATCCAGTGTCGTATCTCCCATTCTGCCCTCACGTCTCTGCTCCGAGACTGGAGCAGCTTCGTGCTGGTGGAAGGCTACTCCTATGTGAAGCTTATTTACAGGTGAGTCAGCATATTAAAGGTAGTCAGTTTTAAATACTTATTACAGAGGTTTGTTGACTGAGATGTGTTTTTAGTTCCTCTGATCAGCCTCCTACCTCCTTCTACCTGGTGCGCCTTATCTCTAAGGCCCCCTGCATGGTGCTGCGTCTGGGCTTTCCTATCGGTACAACTGCCCACATCAGAAACAAGGTACTAACACATGACCAGTGTTGGGCAGTAAAGCTGTTATCACTATGGGTGCAACAGTCGATTGACAACCAATCATGATCGACTGAACATCACTAAAAATAGTGTTATCGGTTATCGGTGATTGGCTAAAAGCTTTTTGCGTCCTTCCATTTGTGATTTTATCATTTTTCATGGTATATATATATAAATTTGGATCAGGATTTGATTCTTTACTTCATGGTAAAAAAAATATTAGTTGAGAAAACATCATAGAATACTTGTATACATACAATACATGTTCTCAGTTCTTGTGTCTTTCAGATTGTGGATGAACTGAGAGACCAGATCCTCAAACTCCGGTTCCCACATCGAGTTCAGAACAAAGAGGCCACTCCCAAGACAAAGAGAAAAGCTGTTAGTCACCAGTCACCATCCAAATCTCCCACCATCCCTGCCCCCAAACCCTGCCTTTCAGACAGGCCCTGTGTGGTGGTTCTCAACAAGCCTTTGGAGAAACTGCTCATCAGGTCTGTGCACACATTAGCAGAGCAGCAGGACAGGACCGACTAAGTGTTTCTTTATTCAGATGAACTTGCAGACATATGGCCGCATCGTCCCGATCTTAACACAGGCATAGACAGATAGCAGAGACTTAGGTATAAAGAGGCAGGACTAGAGTTGGCGCAGGTTTAAAGAGGCTGGATTTAAGTGTCATAGGTGTTTTGCCTTAAACCAATCACAGGGCTTTGCACCAGTGCAGCTGAGAGGAGAGATCAGAAAAATGAGCATGGATTCAATCCATTCGTTTGTCCAGTATGATTATTATTATATATATACATATATATTTTTAGGATTGTTTCGTTTATTGTAAAGCACTTTATATCAAATTTAAAAAATAAGAGAATAAGAGTATTAGAAAAATACAAATTTGTACCTTTTTATCATTTTATTATGAAGACAGTCACATGCATCCAGGTTAAAACAACAACAACTAAATTGACATACAGATAGTGTTTTTCAGCGCCTTTACGATTAATTTGACATTATATTTTTATGTTTTATGTGTGATATTTTTATTTGCGCAAATCCTCGAGATAGTTATGGAGCCATTTTATACAAACTGGCTGCGTTTTGTAGACATTCAGTACATTTCAAACTGGAATAAAGTCTCAACTAATCACACAAAGATTTGTCCTTTACTCACATCATGTAAAGCCGTCTTCCGTTTATGTTTCCTGGTTGATCAGCACATGTGTTAATTGGCCTCATTCACAAGGATGCTGCATGATTGCAGTCAGCTCAGAGAAGACACTGTTTTTCCTTGGAGCACACGTATGAGTAAACTCCTGGATGTCAGGAAACAGTGGGACTAGACTTCATCTTGTGGTGCGTCGTTACACAGGAGAGCTTGCGGTAAACTAGTTACTCATTCTTTGAATTTAATGACGCCTTCATCAGTCTGTGTGGGTGCACCTGCCCACTGCCTCTGTGTATTCACTTGTATTTGGGCTTAAAAGACCGACCATACATTGACTTATGCTTTGAGACCAGCTCACCCGCCTTGTTTTTAGATCACCACGCCTTGTGGCTGAGACAGAGATGGGCACAAGATCACATATATATAGACACACATCGACATGCATCCCAAGCCTTTTCGTTTAATAATGTGCACGTTTGACTGTTATTATAATGCTCCATTGCTGTTTGCTGTCCGGATTTGAATTTGGTTATTTTTATATTTGAGTTTGCATCTTTTGTTTATATGTGTATGTGCATTAGACTTGACAGTTTCTCTGGATGTTTACTTTTCTTTTATCTCTCAACCACGTACATGTTTCACTGTTATTTTAATGTTCCATTGCTATCCATTATATGCCTTTAAGTTAAGGTATTGTTTACAATCGAGTTTTCTAAATGTGGCTGGCCTGAGTGCAACCATGAGGTGCTGCAATTACTTTCTGTTAAAATACCGGCGTAACAGTTGGATTAGTTTGTTAGGTATAACTTGAAAGTGTTATTACTAGAAGATATTTGTGCAATTAGGGTTGCTGCTGCTCTGTTTGAGGGTGTGAGGTGGGGGGCTGTCATTGCTAATGATGCTCCCTATTAACAAAATGTGCTGGTCACCCACTGGGTCTTTACGTTTACTTTCCGACCTACTCACCTCAATATGCAGTTCGACTAAACACCTTAAATTAGGGAGCTGGAATGTCAAGGGCCTAAACCACCCTGTTACTTACACCTTAGGCACCTCAGGATCGTTTTCTTACTAGAGACCCATGTACACATGTTGGTCCAGACAATGCTTTTATTTGACCTTTCAGGCTAAAGCCCCAAGGAGCCTCCATTCTCATTAATCAGAACATTTCCTTTGAGTCACATAATGTGACCTCTGATAAGTATGGACTATATGTGGTTGATTCAGCCAAATTATACAAAAAAATTAGTAGTTTAACTCTATTTTTCTGGAGGGAACATTAAAAGTGGTTAAGGATAAATGTACTAAAATTAAAAATTGGTTTAATTATCGCTGAATCTTGGGAAAACCAAATATATGATTTTTAGGTATAGAAGAACAAGTGTTGATGCATCATTAAACATTTAAGGAGCTGAAATATAAAGTTGAAATAATTGATGAAAACTTGATGCAGAAAGCACATACAAATTATATTATTGAATTATTCCTGTGTTAAATAAGAAGGATTCAGTAAAGAATTGTATATTTTGTATTTTAACTATTTTAACTTTTTAACTTTTAACTATTGAATGTTCTAAGGATCATTAGTGGCAGTGGATACAGGGATCCAACAAACCTAATATTTATACAGTTAAAATGACTGTTATATATTACTGTATAAATTTCAGCAAAAGGAGTAAGTTTGTGGAACAGTCTGGACAGTGAAACTAAAAAATCTAAATAGCTTAAGTTTTTTTTTAAATGGTAAAGAAGTATAGTAATGCAATATGAGACTGCTGAGTAAGCTCATATTGTCTGTTTGCTTTTACAATGACATTTATTGATTTTTTTTTGTTTGTTTTTTGTGTTTATTACCTTTTCTTACCTAGGTATGAGAAACTGCCTTTGGATTTCAGGACTCCCTTCATTTTCAGCATGGAGAACTTCCCACATCCCCTTAGCAGTGCAGTGCCCCTAAGTTTGGCAGCTAACCGGACTGCGTCATCCACCCTGGCCTCTCTGTCACGATATTTCTTACACCAGCGTTGGGTGTGGGCTGTGCAGGGCAGCCAGGGCCCCGCTGTGGCTATGCAGGCTGTGGCTCACATCCTGTCAATGCTGTCGGAGTGAGTACAATCTCTACGGCAACAAGTTTCCCTCAGAGATCTCTTAACTGGTGTAGTTTCTGAAAAGTTGCTGCTTAGTAGTATATTTTGTAATAATTTGCCATGATGAGCATTGCATTACTTTGGAGGCGTTTCATGAGTAAACACTGTAATTGATTAAACTAAAATATTTATTTCTTATGCATTTCTTGGCTATGGTAACCCTTCATATGTTTTCATAGAATTCGACTGTCTGAAGGCTTTCACTTTGCTGCTAGTGGTGAAGGCATTGTAAACATGGTCATAGAGCTGCCCATGAAGGTAAAGCACAGTTGATCTGTGGCCCAGTCAATCTGTGATGTAATTATTCCTATGGTTTCAAATTGACTTCTATAATCCAAGTCACAAAGGAAGTATGTTTTGTGTTTTCAGAGCATATCGACAGACACAGACCGAGAGAGTCATTCCTGTATTGTTCAATACATTCTTTTCCCGCCTCACTCTACCTCCACAAAGGACAGGTGAGAGTTTTTAAGAAAAGAAAAAATGTTTTCTTCACAGATCTATTCTTGGTCCAAACTCTCAAAGAACAACAAGGAGCTTAAAACGACTCCGAGAATATGTATGCAGGATTAATGCTTAAGCAATGGAGTAGCATGTGCCGTGTATGCTCCGATAAATTACATCCTTTTCCAGCATCACTATGGCTGTTGAGAGTTAGGCTAGCATTTTCTTTTTTTTCTCAGCAGCTTTACTACCCTTATACAGCATTTTGTGAGAAGGGCAACACTTACTTGGGAGATAGAACCTTGCGAGACAGGAAGCAAACTTGCCAATTGGAAATTTGAAGGCTGAGTTGGTTGTTAATTTTCCACACATGAGCATAGGGCTGTCCTGAAAATTTATTATTAGCACCTACTGCAAAAAAGCATATGCCCCAAATCATAGTTAGATTTTTCATCTCATATAACCCCATGAAGGTCATGTGACCAAATGTGTCTGGGAACCATGTACTATTTAAGCCATGTTGTCATGTCATCAAAAACTTGTACATGTTGTAACTCCCCAAACCATTACCTGATTAGCCTTTGTTGGCTTCTATCATAATGCTATCATAACATAAAATTACCAGCATTATCTTAGGAAAACCCTAGGATTTTTCTCTGCAGGTTTCTTGAGTTACTGTATTTTCCGGACTATAAGCCGCTACTTTTTTCCCACGCTTTGAACCATGCGGCTTATACAGAGATGCGGCTTTTCTATGAATTTTTCTTCAGCCCTCAGGGGGGCGCTCTAGCAGGAAGTGCAAAAACGAGACCGGCAGCGGTAGTCAGTACAAACAAGAAAGCGCCAGTTTTTATTCTTAGCACATGCAACCCAAGACGCACAACAGCAAAATACGGTAATATTTTTACACCCTCACCCCCTCATAATGGAAAACAAATGAAGTGACAGTGGTTTGGTGTTCAGTAGTTTCAATGCTCAGGAGGAAGATGAATAGTGACTTGTGGTTTCAGTGTACGGGAGAATGAAGCGACTTTAATAGTTGCGCAGTTGCGCTTTAACAGTGCACAGGAAGAAAAAGTGACAGTGGTTTGGTGTTCAGTGGTTTCAGTACACAGGAGGAAGAAAAATAAAGCAACTTGGTTTTAGTGCACAGGAGGAAGATGAATAAAACCATCAATGACTTTTCTGTTTTGTTTGATCAGCACTTTTACTGCCGTGTTATAGGCACTGTTCGGAAACAATCAGTTCAGGTATATGAATAAACACTTATGGTACAAAATCTTTCTATGTAAATATCTTATTTCTCAGCCTGGATACCGGCGGCTTATAGTCCGGTGCGGCTTATATATTACAAAATATATATTTCTTTTAAATTTTAGTGGGTGCGGCTTATATTTAGGTGCGCTCTATAGTCCGTAAAATATGGTAGTATATATCTAATACTAGCATTATGACTATAATAAATATAAATTACAGCAGTTACGCCATGGCTCTCAGCCATGAGCCGTCTTCAAGGTTTACATGGTGTCAAGACCAAAATACCTCCTCAGCTGAATTTAAATGTTGGTGTTTTCATCAAGTGAGTCATCTTTTATTGTTTTTTGCTCCTGCAGTTTCTCCACTGATGATGACAATGACACTGAGGTGGAGGCTGTGGATGTGGACACTGATCTGAATCTTGTGACCGAGTGTTGGGTAGAACCACAGAGTGGCACGGTCTTGAACTGCACGGACCAGCTCCGCCATTTCCAGGGCATCCAGTACCAAGAGATTCCTCAGGCTGTATGTACACTCTACCTTTACACCTACAGATACCTGCACAGTCATGGCTTCAATAATGACCTGCTATCTTGTACTAGATTTTTCCCAGAGATCTGACCTGCATGTCCACTATGATGACCTTTGAGTACCTGAGTCAGCTGTGCCAGAATAAGGAGCAGGTCTGCTCACTGCCTGCTGCACTCAAGGAGGTCAAAGGTAATCACCATGTCACCCCTTTTTAAAGCTATGTTTATGGGTTTTAAACCTTTAATGGATAGAGTAAACAATAGCTAGACAGGAAAGGAGATAAGGGGTTGGGGTGTTGGGGGTAACACGAAGGAAGCAGCCAGTCATGTTGCTACTGGGTTAGCCACTAAGGCAGCAAATTTTCAAAGTTACACTTGCCGTTAAACTGTCTGTTGCATCTACATCACTAAGCATACCTGTTATTATACTTTTCCATGTACAGCCATGTGCAATTCCTTGTACATGGCTCATCTGCTCCTCGGTAGGGCACAGTGCAGAGATGATTAAGACAGGATGTACAAAGTACTGCTTCCGGTTTGATGCTGTAAATTATTAACAACATCAACAACAGTAAACATTTCAAGAGTGTGTCACACATAATGTCACAATATGCAGAGGTATAAAATTGCATATGTGCGCCATGAACATTTCTTTGAGATTTTCACTTTGCAACAAGTGCGATCTTGTTGTCTTATTTAGGGCATGCCAAACCTACATGGGAATCCAAAATACTCATATCTCCAGCTGATATCTAAACTATCATAATAAGCTATAAATGGTTTTTTTTTGTTTTTTGTTGATCAGCTTTGAAAAAAAGATGTAGTCATCATTTATATTGTTGCTATTAAAGTACAATACACATTTTGCAAAGGGAAGACTCATTATAAAAAAATAAAATAACCTTTTACTTATCCTGTCTTATGTAGTGGTCTTTTTAACTCTACCTTTGAATATTGCTGTGGTCAGTGACTGCTATCAGAAAATAATAATAAATGAATAAATACAAATGCATTCTGTCTGTGGCTTTAGGAGAAGCCCTTGCCTCTGAGGACAGCATACACTTGGTTCCTTTTCAGTTTGACCTCATCCAGCTTCTCCCAAAATGCCAGCAGGTGGAGCTATTCTTCCTCACCTTTAGTACAGGTAAATGATACTCTGGTTCTTATTATTTGTTAGTGTACACAAATTCCTTGATATTTATATATTTGGCATCTGTACTGTTGACTGTGCAGTGGTGGAGAGTGAAGACCAGCTGCATAACTCTCCCTGTTTGCCCAATGAGCTGCTGCTGAGCCTTTTTCACAGCAGTCTGGAGCATGAGCTGAGCGACAGAGAGATTCCACTGGCAGACACTGACCACGCTGCTTTTATTCAACACATCCTTGAGCGAGAACGCAATGGCCACACGGCACCTTTTTCTTTACCTGTTATCAAAGGTCAGTGCTTTCGAGTGAGGCTGTAGTTACGGCAAGCAAAAGCTGTGTTGTAAGATGTGACTGGATTGGTGGAAAATGGCGGCCCTTTAACAGTTGCAGAATTTCTTGACCATATTTAAAAAAATGTACTGACCCTATAAATTATGGGCATAAGAAAATGCCACATAAATCATATAGAACATACATGTACCTCTGCTCATGTAATGTACTAATTACAGTTTCTGGGTTACATTACCAAACCTGAGCAAGTTCTAATATTGGTTGACATTTCAGAAGAGTGTGCGAAAGGTCCTGACAGACAGGACACTATGACATCATTCCATACCAGTGGCAGCAGTAAAGAGGTGATGGGTTCGACCAGCACTTTACAGGTAATGCTTTAATTAGCACACAATAGTCATGACAGCACAGTATATCTGAACGCAAAGTATGTATATACTGCTTGTCCTTCACCTATATTTGCAGAATATGTAGCTCTACATAAGGAGATGACTTTCAAACCTACTTTCCTAACTTTGTGAAATATGTTAATATATTTTGACTAGGTTAGGAACAGGGGTGTTCAGGGTTAACCAATAATCGATTAATTGTCATTAAGAACTTGACCGATTAAAATTTCATTAATCAGCATGCTGGAAAGTTACGTTTTATCTACACAGTGCAGCTTCTGAGCCCACTGTTATGACAGAGTAGCACTGAACACAAGTAATGTATATGCACAGGTTTGTTTAAATGCACAGTTTATAGAAAATCAGCAATTGCCCTTAATTGGTGCGTGTTCTTAATTAATTTGTGCATGTTTATTCGGGCGCTTTAACTGTCGTGTGCACAGACTAACGTTAGCCGCTAATACAAGCGCAGAGGGAAAAGTGCAAGAGTCCTGTCTAGGATTTTTAAAGAGTTTGGAGGGTAATACACTGCGAGGGCGCTCAGGTCTCAACACTTGACACGCGTGGGTTTATTTCCATTACAGTTTTTTTTTTCTCTTACCTGCGTCTGTGATTTAACTGTAAGTGTGAAACTCATCTCCGCTGAGTCTGGAGCGTCTATTTTACTCATCAGAAACAGCGAAAGTTTTTTAGTTTATAATGTAAGCTACATTGAAGCTGATAGAGTGAATTAAACTAAAAGAAAGTAAATTTGATAACAATAATGCTCTGTGCTTTAACCATGAGGCTAAGCAAGTCACTGAAATGAATATAGTCTTTATATCTTTATGCTTTGTCTATTTGCATGTGTGTTATGAATTTGCTGTGCTTGCCTGTGCTTTGAACAAACATAGCTGGAAAAAAGTAACCCTGTTAGTTCTTTACCACCTATACTTATAATCCGAGGAAAACTGCTTACAAAAGAAACTTAAATGAATAAATGTAACCAAACTAAGAATAAATAGGCACAAGTTATTTCTGCATTTAGTAGTATTAGTATTAGATTAGCAGTCTTCAAGTACTATAATGATAAAGTGTTTTGTTTCATGTCTGGGTAAAATAGATGTTGAGTTGTTCTGGATTCTATAGCGAGTGTGGTCTGTGTGGCAGAGTTTCAGTAATGCAGAATTGGTGGAGGAAGAGCCCCTGGGAGTTAGGAGCTGCTCTACACCACAGTGGAAGTGCTACGCCAAGTCCATCAGTTCACAGCAGATCCTGCTCACTCTCATGCCTGCCACCTTCACAGGTACACATTGGCACCAAAACATTAGGGGCGTTTAAACAATATCATCCATACACAGTTTTTACTTCAAATAAAAAAGATGCATTTGTTACAAGTACATTTGCCCTCTGAAATAGATCCAACAGCCAATAAATGTTCAGATAATATGTGTAAAAGTGAATTTAAATAAACCACTATTAGAAATGTACAAATGTTTTCTTTTTTCTGGGCAGATATTCTTATGTTGATGGCGTCAGGGTTGGAGACAGATCCTCAGAGCAACATGAGCACTCAGGAGGAGGACACTCTGACAGCCAGTAACAGATCCCAGACAGACTCTCTGTCCGGCTCCAACAGTGGTCTGGAGAGGTCTGAGTCTGGCATGCGGCACAGCTCCAGTAGTGGACACTGCACTGCCCGGTCCCCTGTGCTCTCTCTACGGTCTGAAGCCCATATTGGGCCTGGGGACTCCCTGATGATGGACCGTGAGAGCTGGGATGGCAGAGTGTCAGAGACTGAGACCGCTACCTCAGGTTCAGGTCAGTCGGATTTCTGAGCAACAGTTTATACATTCTATAATAAGTCTTGTTTATCCTAGCAGTACGGTATGGTGCTATTCAGCATGGCACGGCTTTTCTGTCATAGCCTGGATGTATATGATACGCTTTTTCTGCTTATGCCCCAGCATTCTAAACTCCAGACACAACAAATAACAACAAACTGCTCCATTTCCCTACATTTTAGGGGTTTGTGGTTTTATTATCAAATATAGACAGTGTGTCTATTTCACATATCAAAGGTTGTAAACCTCATACTCTTTCCGGGAACAACTGTTGATACTACATTTAAGAATTTTGCATCTTGGATGTGTGCGTTTTTTGTTTTTTTTTTCATTTTGTTATTTTGTTGTGTGCTTACGCAACTTTTCTTTGACCTTTATTCTTTACGTAGCATAATGTAGTAAAACAACTGGTAACAAATACCCAACAGTAATACTTCCAGTTCCTGTAGCACTAATGGTAGATCACTCTTTAGCCACGTTTAATTTGAGTTTTTACTTGTTGAAAATGCAGTATAAAAATCTTTAGATTAGGTTGTGCCTATTTCTTTTTTAATGTCAATGCATTACCCATGCTTTATTTTTCGATTCATGTATTCAATATAAAGACACTATTGCTACTTTTTCTACAAAAGAAAATTATTCCTCACTCTAGCTAATGTTAAATTTTTCTAGATGTCGCGGAGAAGGTACAGTTTGCTGAGCCTCACAAAGCGGATTTCCACATCAGCTTCAGCAGGCAGCAGAGTGTCAGCAGCCAGCTTAAGTGTCCTGTCTATGTCTACAACTGCTCCCTAGAGCATCTGAAGGAGCAGCTGGTGCATCCAGCCTCCAGCCGCCAGCCCAAAGACATCTTCTTCAGGTGAGACACTCACACAAAGGATGAACTCCCACTGTGTCCGAGCTCACACACTTATTCCTCACTCCTTAATAAATTTCTCATTTTTAATTTAATGAACTTTTTGGCAGAAAGACATTTGGAAAGACATTATATGAGGCACATTTTCAGCTCATTTTCAGAGAATTGTAATACAGTTTATAGACAGGGATATACAGTATGTGAATAATAATGTAACATGCAGATTTCCCATATTCCCCAGACCTGACTCTGTTCTTTTAAAATTCTCCTGTCAGGTCTGTTTCTTATGTTTTTTTTTACACTTGACTGATACTCCTAACTTCAATTGTACTCACAGAGAAGGGAGTGAATATATTGGTCAAATAATGATAAAGTTAGAGCTTCCAGACAGGAGGTCTTGAGGAAAATCAAAGAGGAGATTTATGGATGTTGTGAAGGAGGATATGAAAGTAGTTGGTGTGATAGAGTGATGCAAGAGGATGGGGACAGACAGACAACAGAGCCCGTTTGTAGTATAGTACGTAGAGACTAGTGAGTGTTTGTGGACTGAGTGCTTCATAAGGAAGTGACTACATAATACAACATAGAACACAAAAAATGAAACAAAATCCTGTGTTATAAGATAGTTTACACAGATTTTGTGTTTACTGTTGCAACATGATTTACAAAGTGTGTTAACATTTCTATTTCTGGTTGTCTCTGTGGGTGGGCATAGACCTCAAGATGCAGAATCCTGGGAGATGTGTCAGCAGATGAAGTTCAGGTAGCACTGCTCCTTTCTGTATGTGCTGTCCTTCAATCTTTTGTCAGGTGCTGGATGAACCTGCGCTTGTCCTGTGCAGAATTGGAAAATGTTGCGAATGTTTCTAATGCAAGCTACAATGACACCCTCCTTTTGCCAGTTCTCCTTAACTTCTCTTTTCAGGCTTGTGTTGCTAAGCACTGTGTACTGTCGGTGATGACACAGAGCATAGGGGTATTCTGCGAGTACAAAATTGCGTGTTGGTGCTTTTTATCTAGAAACAAACTCTCAGAGAAACTAAATGCACTCCATGGGAACATGGGTCTAATTTCCAAAGTTCATATGTGTATGTAGGATGCATAATTTAAATGAATCACTACTATAATTGATTTGGATTGTACCATTTGTATAAAACAGGATGAAAGAATGAGCAGATCAGAGCCAGGAACATACACTTGCTCCTCAGCTGAAGCTTTGTTTGTACATTGGACTTTTGACTAGAATTGTGATTTTTTTTTAAAAACATTTATTTTTAACAGTTATACATCAAGAATGTATACTATATAAGATGTGCAATTCAAGGCATAGTTCAAAATCAATCTAGAATTAAATCATGTGTATTGATGTTTGATTTGAGATGTATCCCAAAAATGAATGGCTTCCTTGCTTCCTGTTTTTATTATTAGGTTTTAATAGTTATTACAATAACATGAAAGCTAGTTAAGTGCTCTTAATGTATAAATGTAGATAGATAAATGAGTTTTTAGCTGACACTGTGTCTTTAAATAGTATCTCATGAGTAGTTTATGATTGCAGACTTCATAATTGATGGGGTTTTTTATGACATGTCTCAAATTATTATCTCCTCTAATGAAAACTGCATGCTGTGGGGTCTGGCTGTCTCTCACACTAGGCTTGTGCATACTGTAGTAGACATACGGGCTACAGCTCTTCTGTCTGCTGATGCAAACTCACTGCTGTGTTTGTAATTCAGGGTGCGCCACTTACTGGAAAATCATTTTCTGCTCTTTAATAGTCAGATGCCCTATACCTAATCTAAGCTTTCTAAGAAACAAAGTCTCTTTCTTATTGCTGTGTCCTCTGACAGGTCTCTGTCCCAAGAACGCAGCAGTCCATCTCCTTGGACAGACCTGCTGACCCTGCCTCACAAACACAAGGACCTGGCCAACTACTGCAGCCTGCTGCAAGAGCATTACCATCAGAGCTATGTTAAAGGTGAACACCATACTTTCACCCCTAAGTGTGTAGTTTTCAGTCAGTCTGGCAGTTTTTACTCGCAGGACTAATCAGAAAACTCCCACAAGCAGAATTAGGGACGATCATTCAATGACAAAATGTTTAATGTATATGTGTTTCATAGGATCATTCCTTCCACTACAAACTTACTATAAACTTACTTACTAAACTTACTATTTTACAGTTTGGTGAATGGCATTGGAGCCAGTCACATGAGCTCAGCTTTACATAGATGGCTAAAGTCTGTCACAATGAGGGACGAACCCTGCGTGTTTAAAACCCTGTCATTATAGAGAAATAAAAATAGTTTATATTTATTTATTTATTGGCCCCTCCTTGAATTTTCTGCCTTTTGTATAAAAACGTACCAAATATTATACCAATATACCTCAGGTCCATGGGTTGGGACAGAAGTACAGATGGGGCCAGCTAAGGTCCAATCATCAGTGGGACATCTAACAGTGGGCTGGAAATTTGCAACAGTATCCACTCCCCCAGAGGAGAGTGAGACAAAGTGACAACTTGTGAACAGTCATGAACTATGCAGAAATGTAAACTTTATTGCAATAGAAGTGAATACAGACAGAGCCAGAGGATAGAAGCTCATTATGTCACTACTGTACTACTGTAATTTCCCCCCAGTGTCTGGGCTCTACCTCCCATTGTACTTTTGGAAACCCTACAAAAGACTAGTAACCCTGCATTTAGAAAAACAAAGTGCTCTGTTAGGATGGACCTTAACACTGAGGGCCTTATAAGTAAGGAGTAGGATTTTGAACTTAAAGGTCCCATATTATACTAAATCGACTTTTCTGAGCTTTTAACCATATTAAAACGTTGTTTCTACCTCAAACACATACCCAAAGTTGTGTTTTGTTTCATTCGCTCATGTTTGAGTAATTTATTTAGTTTGAGCTACAGTCCTTTCAACGAGCTGTTTCACGCAATGACGTCAATATGTGAAATAAACCACTCCTCTCCAGGAAGTGCTCCTCCACACTCCTCCAGCCCCTCTCTCCTGCACTGTCAACAAGTGCCGTGTTCTGCAGCTCAGACGCACAGAGAAGCATCGCTGCTACTGTGTTAGCTTACTTACCGTCAGCAACATGTATTACTAACAAGTATTATTGCATATCTCTACATATTGCTAGGCTACTTTATTATAGTTCTTTCGACCAGCACAAAAAGTACACTGACTTGTGAGCTCCTGTGGCTAGATTTTAACATGAATCCAAAATATTGTAGAAAGCATAATTGAAGGCAGAAAATGTCAACTTTGTCAGGAGCTCTCTCTCGGGCAGCTGCTGTTGCTCTGAGTGCTCAGACGGGAGACAGGAGCGCAGGGAGGGTGCTCACCCGCACTATCATGGAGATGCGCGCTCTTGAGCAGTGCAGGGGCAGTGAAGTGGGGAACGTAAGAGCGCAATATATCCACCCTCTTTGTCCACAGTTGGTATTAACTGTTGTTCAGACTGCAGTGTTTTGCTAGCAGCGAGCTTAAGGAGAGCTAACTGTTTGCAGCTTACACTTTATGAGAGTTTCACAGTCCCCTCCCTCTGAGCCCCACGGAGCAAGCTGTCTTTACTCACTAATATGATTTACATTTTGACGAAAAGCTACTGTTGTTTTTATTTCATTTTTAAACTAAAAACAGTGAAGCTACAGTCCCTAAAAGTTGGTTTAATAAAGACAGTGTCTTCCACATGAGGATGTTTTTTCTTCCCTTTGCTGTCAATGCTGATCTAGTAGCAATACAGTAATCATGAATAAAATAAAATGAATTTACTATAAAACACAATTATATACAATATATATTTTTATGAAAATCCTGACATAGTGCCAAGCCCTCAAATATCTATAAAGATGGGGCTGGTACAGCATCTCAAAAGAAGCTAATTAACCTTGTATAAAGGTTGCCAAAGCATTGAAGTAGGGAAGAAATGATTGGAGTTAACCTGGCTGAAAAGACACATTTGCTGTGCACAGATTTTGAATGGGTGACTACAAGATTACTATTAGATAGATTAGGCAGACACAAGGGCATAGGTGTAGCTATAATAGCGGGTAAGGAAATGGAGCCAGAAGCGACAAGCAGTAAGGGTTAGCAGCCCAATAATACATTCTAAAATTTGGAAGAGCCATACCTCCATTGTGCTTTGACTTTAGTCAAAGTCTTAAGCAGACTTGGTTGCCGAACGCATTCTTTACTGTACAGGAGACACGGCACAGAGGAGATTGATTGACAATGGTTTACAGTCCCTTAGCCAATCAGGACGCAGAACACAATGCGCGAGTTCTCCCTTAGCCAATCAGGACTCAGAACACAATGCACGTTCATACGCTGTAAAAAAAAATTTGCACCAAAAACATCTGCGAAACAGCTAGGCCGCGAAAGGTGAACCGCGTTATAGCGAGGGACCACTGTAAACAGGTCATTCAAGTTGCCCTGATAAAAAAGATAAACAAGTTAGCACTGAGTGACAGCACAACACTTTAAACCAACAACACAAAGGTGACACTAGCTGTTAAAACGAACAGTACACCTTCCATAACTAACTCAACATCTTCCAGAATAACATCTACGTGTAAACCTCTATGTTGTGAAAGGGTAGTGCACAGCTTAAAGTTTAAAGCTTTAAGAATTCACATGCAAACTACACTAATTAAGTTGTGTTCAAATAAACGTAAATACATTGGTAGACAACATTTTTAGTTTCAAAAGTGATGCAAAACATTCCAAATAATACCCCTCAGAATTGTGGTCTGTTTCAAATACCATTTATATCTCATTTAGAAACACAACTTGAATCACAATAATACAACTTCATTCATTCATTCATTTTCTACCGCTTATCCCATTTTGGGGTCACGGGTGGCTGGAGCCTATCCCAGCAGCTTTGGGCCTTAGGCAGGGTACACCCTGGACAGTGGCAAGTTCGTTGCAGGGCTGACACTTAGAGACGTACATTGACAGACAACCATTCACTCTCACAGTCATCCACTAGGGGCACTTTAGAGTCACCAATTCACCTATACATGCATGTCTTTGGGCGGTGGGAGGAAGCCGGAGTGCCCGGAGAGAACCCACGGTGACGCGGGGAGGACATGCAGACTCCTCACAGAAAGACCAGAGTTAGCCAATGATGTTTGGGTTGGCTACAATCAGCCAACGATGTTTTGGGTCGGCCGGAATTCAGTGAGCAGGAGCGCTAACCACTCTGCTACCGTGCACCCATAATACAACTTCCCATAAAAAAACAAAACAAAAAAACAAACAAAAAACTGTCAAATAAATGACATGTACTGTGTACGTGGTAGGAAATATTTCTTTGGGAACATGTTCCATATCTTCATATCATAGAATAAAATGAAAGTGTTGTATTTCATATTTCATTATTGTTATGTATGTTACTATTCAGCTTTACATTTTTTTTCCTTTTGTGTTTCTCCCGTTTTGTTCAGGCGTGTACCGCAGCCTGCAGCAGTCGTACAACATCAGCTCCCAGGACGTCCTGATGGCTGTGGACTACTGTGAAGAGTCCCTACAGGAGATAGATGTCACTTCCTTCCTGCAGACTCTTTGTGGACACATCCAGGACTTTAGGGACCACAGAGGAACCCTTAAGTCTGCGGGGAGCACTGCTACCTTTAAATTAGGGGAGATAGAAGAGGAGTCGACTAATGACAGGGCAGCCATTATGTCCCGGTCGAGGTAAACCTGTTAGGAGATATGCATGATTAGGGAGTATCTTTATTTAACTGCATTTATTAGCATTCCAAATCAAGTCCACAGTTTAAAGTCACCCACACACCTACACATTTTACATACATGTCATTGAATGGTGGGAGGAGGCTGGAGTGCCCAGAGATATCCCTCAGGGTAGACTTGGATTGGCTAAAAGCCGAGGTCTGTGGCTGTAGTGCTACCCGTCTTCAGTCATGTACCCCATTCAAATAGATGAAAATGTAAACAGCAATCATCTTAAACCAAACAAATCTACAGTATCATACCAAATCAAATGTGATTTTTGTTTTCCTTATAATTGATGATGATGAAAATCCTGTGTATGACGTTACTCCTGTTGCAAGCATCAACATCTATAATTGGTTGACCTACAAGTCATTAATTTCCCTAGTGTTGAGATGGATGACACCAGTGAAAGCAAATGTCAAAAAAGAAAGGCCACTATATCTCCAGGGATTATGGATGAGAACAAGTCTGAAAAAGGTCCAGAATTTCCACTGTCACTGCTTCAAAGTCAGCTGAAGTGTGAAGTGTATCCTAAGCTCCACAAAATCATTCAGGTAACCTCCATGATGGTTTCAATAATAATCATGAATAGTACCTGTTAGTGTTAGACATGACTCTGTCTTCTTAACAGGATAAGTTTATGAAGATCTTGTCCCAGTATTTTAAACCTGTTCCTTCCAATCCACATTACTTCTTTTACTGTCCTCCATCAACAAAGAAAGAGGTAAGGGGCAAGTGTGGACCTTGGCTCAATGTAACAGGCACAATAGAACTTGAAGAAATGGATAAATGTGTTTCATGATAACCCTTGTATTATATGTTCAGGAGGATTCTGAAGATGACGAGATGGAGAGGAGGCCCAGTGAAGAGGTGGTGTCAGAGGCAGAGCCAGCTACTGAAGATGGTAAGGAACAAAAATGTTCAGTGAAACATTTACAAGAGCAAAAACACATAAACCTCCAAGCCAAATCAGAATTTGTGCCAAGTTTTCTTGCTTTCACAAATGTTTGAATCAGTTTAAAAAACGTACTACTTTACTTAAAGCTACAGTACCTGATTGTCTTTTTCAGAACCAAGAGAGAGAGAGACAGTTGAGTTTCAAACGGAAGCCCCGCCCTTAGCTCCTTATTCACTCTCACAAACCCCTCCCAGGCTTTTCTCTCGTCTCGTGCGTGAATTCATGTGCACATCTTATACGAGTGCACAACTAGAGATGGACATACTCACTGTTTATAGACCGCTAATCCTGTCCCAACACAAATCATATCAGTACTAGGAAACTGGTGTTAGTAGGTGAGGACACCTAGCTATGAGAAAGCTGAGCGTGTGGAGCGCTGAAATTATGGGTCTCAAGAGCGATAAGTCCCAGAGACTACAGCGCTAGCAATATTAGCATTAGCAACATAAGGCTAAGCCCTAGCAACGTAAGGCTTACATCTGTTTTGCAATTCGTTTAAAATGTAGCGAGACAAGAGAAACTGACCACAATGCTAATAAAAAATATAGTGAATAGAAAGTTAGTTACCAGTCTTGAAGATAAGCAGCCAGCTCAGAGTCCAATTTTAGACCAATGCAGTCACGTAGTTCCATCTTTGGAATGCGGTTCCAATATTTATTCGCGCTTTATTTCTTTTATCGTCCCATTTGCTTTTCTGGTCTCTTTACTCCATCTGTTTTCCTTTGTTTATAATGTTTAGCAGTGTATGCTGTAACAGCTAATGCAGGAATAGCTACCTTGCCCTCTGAGACTTCGGCTGCCATGCAGTTGGAGTTGCTCTTATCTCTATTGAGAGTTAATTTCTTAAAATTTCTTATAATAAGCAGCAGATGGCATAGAACATGATTTTTCAAAAACGATTGCTTTTGCAATATACTATGTGGGGTCTAAACCATTTTTTTCAACTAGATGAAAAATATATTAGGTACTGGAGTTTTAAGGGCAGCTATAACATACTGAGCATATATAATGGGAATTATGTTTTCTAATCTATCCTCCTAGAACACACTGCACATCAAACATGCCAAATTCTGGCTAGGAACCTTTGCCCTCTTTTTATTCTTTAGTATTTTTCTGGTTAATAATCAAGAATCATGGTTGGAAAATTATTATCTGCTAGATTGGAGTTCAAATTGTTAACAGTGTGTAGTGTGCAGTGTGCATTTGCTGAATTTGCTTCGTCTTATTTTGTGTGTAGAAAACATGTGCGCTCTGACTGAGAGCGACTCTGATTTGGTGGTAGAGTATGAAGAGCAGTCAGGAGCCAGGCCTCAAGGAGAAGGAGAAGAACAGTCCCTGTCAGACTCCAACACTGTAAACCAGGATGAGGACTCGTTCAGTATCCTTGAAGGGGACTCTCTGCTGGAGCCTGAGACACTACAGCTTGACATGCCCCCACTGTTTGTCCATGTCACCTGTTCTGTGAATGTGAAGAGCAGCCATGGCTCTATGCCTGTTCAGACTCTGCCCACATGCCTCGGTGAGTGCAGAACAGCTGCTCAGTGTGTTCCTCTTTAGTTCTGTTACAAGTCTAATGTGTCTCTGCCGTTTGCAGCTGAGATTATTTCCTGTCTGGAAAACGTGGAGATCCTACAGTCAGTGGATTTGAATGAGCTCTCAGTCACATTAGACATTTTTGTCCTGACACTGCCTCTGGAAATTGAAGTAATGGCTGGTTTTCATCACAACAGGTCAGCCAAAAAATTATTTCTCAATGTCGTGCTCAATAATTAAAGATATAAAGAAAAAAAACACACCCTAGCCTTTTAAGTTATTTGCCTAAATCATATTTATTGAGTTGGCTGGCTTTCCAGCCTCTGTATATTTGATTACAGTTTAATCCATTATTAACAAAATATGTATCTCAATAGTAGGTGCTAGTTTGCTGCTGCACTAAAACTTCTGTTTTAAAACAACAAAAACTCAATAAATGTCGCCACTGCTGTTTTTTAACTGAGTGGCGCCCTCCCATGATGACAATGGCTGTTGAACATTGATTCTGCTGGTTTAAACGCACTGAACCAGAACTAACTTCACTTACTATATGCCATTAAGAACTGCCACGAAGCAGATGTTGTAATGTCAGAATAATCCTAAGGGAGATTGCTCTTGTGCAGATATACGTCAGAGAGCAGTGTCTCTCTGAACCGCTCTCCGGGGCAGCCCTCCTCGTACCGTTCTGATGAGGAGCTTATGGCTGTGCTGGACAGCCTGAGGGGAGGTGGTGTGGATGGGTGAGTTTGTCTCATTTTATACATCAAACTTTATAACTCATTCACTCAAGTTTTTGTTTGTCCTTGTCCAGGGTTTCTGGAGACCCCTTGTCCAAACTCCCAGTTCCCCACAGATTGGCAGTTCTAGCAACAATGGATGAGGTGTGTGTTGCTTCAGGTCACACAGATATGTATAATCATCTTTAAAGTTGTTTCAGAGACTTAAGGTCCGGAGATATTTCTGCAGTTAACAGGGTTCAAACGGGTGCTTGAAATCCTTAAAAATACTTGAATTTAAATATAGTGTTTTTAAGGTTGTTAAAGTCCTTGATGGAGCACATTGGAGATAAAAACATGCTCTGCTGTTTCAGTGATCGCTGGCTTGAAGAGGAAAAGTACAAATTATGGCCAAAACGTGGATCAACAGAAACACTTTACATGTGGCGAGAATAAAGTGGCATACCTCACCGTGTTTGGGATTGCTCAAAGCTCAAACATTTGGTACTGCACTGAAACAAAATTTGACTGTAAACTGATTTTTGAGATAAAAAGAGACACTTCATCCAATAAATTACCATCGTTTTGATCACACAAGTTTCATTTTTGGATTAAATATCCCCTGTCTTTCAGTATTCAAGTATGTATTCAACTAAGCATTCAACAATTTAAGTCTTTTTTTTTTATACCACAATGGATTTAAATGAGAAAAACTACTTACAGTATTTGTATGTCAACATGTAATTTACCGCATTTGTAAGGTGCTTGAAAAACATGAAAACACACCTTGAAAGTGCTTGAAAAGTGCTAGAATTTGAACTTAGAAAAGGTGTAAGAACGCGTTAAGGCAGTAAATACAACCTCCAATAAACTACAAGTTAATGACCTCACTTTACTCACTTTTACCTCACTAATAATACAAAAAATATGTAGGTACAACATAGTAAATCTCAAATTCAAGAGCCTGTAGCCTTTGACTTTGAGGTTGACTGATAAAGGTGGAGAATGATTTTGGTCTGTTTCTTTTAAAACATTATTCTTTGGATAATTGAGTTTTTTGGGTAATTCACCAAAGCACCTCATTTGGGTTGAAGTCTGGACTTTGACTAGGCTCTTACAAGACGTTGATTCATTCCTTTTCAGTTATTTTGAAAGATATGCATAGATTGCATTTACTCTATGCATATGATCTCTATTGAGATGAGTTAATGTTTGACCAAATTACTGCAGTGTGTCTAGTTCCTGTTTGGATCTGTTACTTAATGCCATGCAACTCTACTTTGGCCTGGTCTGTTGATAGGACGCAGCTTCAGAAGTCTCATGTTTTATTGTTACTTTGGCAAAGCTCAGTTTTGCTTCTTTGTTCTTTTTGGACTGAAAACACTTCCAAACAAACCAGGTTCTTTTCATTTCTGATTGGACTTTAACATTTAGCATACTCACTGTTGGAAAATAGTTTTTAATAATAAAATTTGGTTTGGAAATGGTTTTATGACTCTTTTCAGTTTGAATTGCAGCACCATATCTTTTAGACTTTAGGTTCTGCCTTACAAAGGCCTGCGCACCTGCTAATGAGTAATCAATCAAGGCTGCAATTCTTCCTAAATATAAAACTGAAACCAAACCATCAATCATTCTGGATTTATATTTATTAGAAAAGTAAAAGTGATATTGACATAAGTTTCTGTTGGACATACAGTATTTGTACATAAATGTGGATATGTGAATATTTTAAATGTATTTTAACAGCAGCTTTTTCAGTGTTTCGATCTTACCATTGTTTTTCAGATTCGCTGGCTGCTAGAGGATGAGATAGTATCTGCCTTGCGTAACTGTCGGTTCATTAGCTCAGCCACGCTGCAGAAAGTGACTGAGCATGTTTTGCGCTCCAATGGTCGACCACACTGTCACTGTGAGGAAGTCCCGCTTCAGTTTGTATTTGGGCCTGAGCAGTCTCTGGAAAAATTCAAAGAGGCAAGTGCAAACACCACTCCAGGACTGTTTTACAAAAATTGTGCTGTGTGCAGAGGGCTGTATTCTGCTACAAATCAGAATACCACAAAGCTTTAATCTTTTTTCATTTCTTTTCAGTCTGAAAATGAGTGTTTGTGTTGAAAAACTGTGACATCTATAATTTAATTGTAATAATGAAATTGTTAATAACAATTATAACAACTCTTACTCTTCCTACATCAATTTCTACAATAATCTGAACAATTTTCCCAACAGGAATTCCGCAGGATGTCGTTCTCTGGATATGTATTAAATGCAGAACATGACAGTTTTTACTACCTGTCTTTGAGTCGGCTGCACCCCCAGAGAATCCAAGCCACCAGGAAACTTTCTGAGAGCACTGCAGACCCCTTTTCTCACACTGCTGTAGCAAAGATCACAGTGGGAGATCCAACAGAGGCTTCTGCCCCGGAGGCTGACAGTGAGGTTGGACAACAGAAATACACAGAAAATATTGCTTTGAGAAATGTGTTATTAATTAGATTTTTAGTTTTTTGTTATTCAGAATGATTTTTGAATAGTTGTTTTTTTTAATTTTTTAAACAAAATAGAGAATACACACACACAAACACACAAAAACAAAACAAACAAACAACATAAGAGTGACCCATCCCTGTCACTGCCCAATTGCACTCTATGTCACCACAAGGAATCATGCTGATTATTGAGGTAAGTAGGTTGAGAAGTAAAAGCAAAGGCCCTGTGGGTGGGATAAAAAACTGAAGTGACCAGCACAAATTGTCAATTGAAGCATCATTAGCGGTGACTGGTTCCCCCACTCCACGCCTCAAAACAGCAGCAAAAAGCTCGAAAACAAAAGCATCCTCCAATATCACTACCTCCGAGTTATCCTAACTAATGTAACTGCTACTCAGGTGTTCTTACAAAAAAAACTGCACCACCTCAAAAAGCTCAGGGTTGCACTCTGGCCAGCTTCATTTAGAATAAAAACACAAGTGTAAACAATAACTTAATTTAAAGCCACATAACACAGAGTAATAAAAGATTCAACTAACAGTGAAACATGTGCATGCTTCCCAAGAAATAAAAAATTCCGAACCAGACAGCAGATGGCGGTAAAACATTATAATAATAATCAGATGTATCTGTGGTTGAATGAAATAAAGATGTAATGCAAATTAAGATACAAACCAGGCAAGTGTTTGTACAGTAGAATAATAATGCCGTCTGTGAACAAAGTCGCTTAAAAGTCTTGAGCAAATTCAGTGATTTAAACAAAGGATATAAACTTGACAATAAGCCACAACCAAATTAAGTTCAAAGCTCAAGTGAACAGTAGTTAACAGTCAGACGTGTCTGTGGTTAAAAGAAAAAAGGTGTAGGTGGAAGAATTGGGGCTAGTGAATGGTGGGCTCTGTCAACTTCTGGTGGAGTCATCAGCGACTGTCGAATAACCCATGGAGCAGTTTTAAGAGTCGGGCAGTTGCTTTTGATGGATTCAGATAATCAATGAACATGTATGGTTTGACGTCTGCTGCGGCTGTCCAGATTGATAACTTTAGCCTTTAGCATGGCATTATTCTGTCGGGAGAGGAACATAACTCCTCTGGGTCTTTGAAACGTTGGCTTTGATCCTCTGAGGGCGAGCTCAATCGCCTTGTGCCTCCAAAGTTACACATGTTCAGTTCAGTTTGGCTTTGCTTGGAGAAAGAGCTTTTCTGGGTTCAGAAATTAGCTTTTTTGCCAGCATCATTTTTCTTAGCATTTTAGTTGGGCTCAGTAGGAGAGAAAGCCGTGCATGACAGAAAGTGAACACCCCAGCTGAGAATTTAAGGGCTAAATATTAATCAAAGTTGAGATTCTAATGGAGCTCAAATAACATAGGTCTTGACTCGTTCTGGTTTTTTTTTATTTGTAATATAAAACTGCATGGTTCCCTTGACTGTGGAGCATTTTACTCATTTTTCTTTTTATTTGTATGGCTTTATTGACATTTTTTCAGTCTTACCCCTTGCACTAAAACACTACATACATATCTTGCCATTCCATCTTGCAGAGCGAAGACAAGAAGAGCATCACACTTTCTGATGATGCTCCCACTTCAGAATTCACTGCAGAGCACACAGAATCAGTCAGAGCTGATAAACAAGACTCAGAGGAAACAGTCTCCCAGGGCTCAGTGAGTGTGGTGGTAGACAGAGGACAGCTAACCACCACCCAGTTTCACAATGCATTCAGCTCACCTCCCAAAACTCCATCTGGTGTGAGCCTGGCTGAGTCCATGCAGAGCAATGCTCACAGTGAGTCACACACTTCTAAATGGCCCAGAATTACAAAGAGTGCCAGACATTTGGCCTTAACTTGCCAGCAGAATGTCTTTACTGTGTATGTGTGAGTGTGGGTGAAGGGACTACTCAATCTCAAGAGTACCTTTGTTGATTTATAATCCTTTTCTGCTCTAAGGCTGTAGTAAACTCAGGCCGAGTAGAGTCCAAAGTGTGGTCTCCAGTCAGGGCAGCCTGGATTCAGACATGCAGGGTAAGTTCTGACTCCTGTTTCAGGATTTGATTACAGAGACATAGGTTTACTACGTTGTTTGATTATTCAAAGCCACATTATTCCTGTTAAAACTTTGCTTGTAATGCATAGTATATAATACAACAAGCTGCTTGGCAGAAAGTGCATAAATATCTATAAAGCCTCACAACAAACAAATTAAACCAATCCAAAACATTTAGTGATAATCAATGTCCTCTTACTCCATCTTCCCATTTGTCTAAAGGCTATGATGGTGGTAGCAGTGACTCCGAGTGTGAGAGCCCAACTCTGGATGAGCAGGATCGTCAGTCTCCTCTGATGCCTGATTTCTGGTTAATTGTTCGGATCCACCAGGACAGAGTCAAGGTCTACTCCCACTCCAGGTTAGAAAATAATGGACACACTCCTGTTTTCTTTTAATGGGCCATTTATATCTAACACTGTTTTCCAGTATCTAAGGCAACATCTTCATTTAAGCCATGGGTCTCAAACTCAAATGGAAAAGGATTCGAAATTGAAAAAACTGCTGTAGTCGCGGCCCAGGATTAACTCACATCTTATTATAATTAGTACTAATATAAGTAGTACTAGTCAAACAAAACAATTCACATAACTGGGGTCCCACCAGGTGTTTTTAAACATACTGCTCAAAAATACTGGTAAAATACTTGGCCTAATCAAGTATTAAAGTTGTTCTATAAAGCCCTGCTATAATATTACATCACATTCTATAAAGTTCTGTATTGTATTTATATTTATTTTTTTTGTTTGTGTTGGTGAGGGTTGCAGCCCTGGGCCCCCTCCTTTATTGTTCCGATCCTGCTAACTTTTATCTACCTCTCTCCTGTGCTGGACAAAGTGTGGAGTTAGTTTAGTTTGGAGTTTGTTCTTTATTTGTACGTAATGGAGTGGGCTGCGGCAACAGAGAGAGGTTACTTCCATCTTCTATCATGAGAGAGGCACTCACTTTCATACATTAGAGTGAAGCAGCAGACACTAACACAGACATAGACTGCTGTGACTTCAGACTCTATTTAAACTCTTTCACAGTCTGTAGCTCCTGCTTTGTCCAGGCTGTTGTACTTGTCCTCATTTCATGTATTTAGATTCAATTCAATTTTCAATTCAATTTTATTAACGTAGCTCAGTATCACAACGACCAAGATCAATTCTATTTCCAAATCAACTTGACCACATTTTTGCCATATATATTTATTTTGTACAGCTGCAGCTCTATGATCATCTATCTAATGAATCATGCTCTGTATTTGATAGGAACTTCACTGCAGAAGGACCCAGTTGTGAAGATCTAGAGAAAAAGGAGGAGGAGCTGCCAGAATATTTCCAGCTGCACCAGACTGTGGTCAGGAAGATCGGGGAGATCTGCAGAATAGTTAATCAGGTAGAAACTCTTTAGGTTACTATTAAATGTATTTATTTCACACACATATACACCCCTTCACCCCTGCCCCACACCAAAAGGGGCAGAATCTTTTGTCTCATCCACAGTTACTCATATTTGGTAAGCAAGAGTCTAGACTAGAGGTTCAAACCACTAAGTTTTTGCATAGATCTATTTCTATCAGGTGTAGGCATGGGAATTGATAAGATTTTATCAATATCAGTGCCACTGATTCTGCATATCGATCAGATATTGTTTCTCTTATCGATTCCAAAAAGCTCTGTGTGGGGAAAAAAAGGTAGTTCTATATGCTTTTATGGCAAAAACAAGTGGTTTTATTTGTGTTAACACTTTCACCTGAGTATGTTTAATAACTTAAACAATAACAAATCATATATAATGGGGAAGGAAAACTGAATAATAAATTTAATATATATAATTTAGAAAATGAAATAAAAATCTTCTGTAAACACAAGCATACAGGTCACTAAATCTTCCTCCTAATATAAAATTAAACTATTCTCTGTTTTAAAAACAGGGATGGAAGCCTAGATAACATTCACAAAACTGTGATGAAATAATTTAAACCAAATGTGTGAGGAAACATAAACAATTCTAATGCTTTTATTCTGTCTGTGCCTGTCATCATCAAAAATAGATTACCCATGCAAATAATGTCATCTAGATAAATAACACAGGTTGTCCAGTGAAGTCCCCTTAAAACAAGTTCCATGAGTCTCTGAAACGTAGGTGGTGAGTTTTTTAGACCCATTGGCATGACCTTAAATTGGTAAAGGCCATCACCAGTAGTGAATGCTGTCTTTGGTCGATCTGCGGGGTTCATTTGTACTTGCCAGTACCCGCTTGACATGTCCATCGTGGAAAAGAACTGAGAGCCAGACAGTGCATCCAAACTGTCATCAACTCTTGGTAAGGGGTGTGCATCAGTAACCGTAACAGAGTTTAATTTCCTAAAGTCCACACAAAACCTGTATGAGCCATCCTTCTTTCTCACCATAACTACAGGACTGGCCCAGGGACTTTTACTGTCTTCTATCAAGTCCTGTGCTTTCAGAGCTTCAACTTGACGGCAGATTTCCGCTTTTATGGCTGGAGAAGTACGATAGGCTCTTTGTGAGATGGGCGTGTCACAGTTAGTGGTTATTTTGTGAGTGACTAAATCAGTTCTGCCATAGTCATGAGCATGTTGACTAAACACATCAGTAAATGATGTCAGAGTGTCTCTGAGTTGTTTTTGTTGAGACTCTGTCAGGTCTGAGTCTTTAAAATCTGGGATAGTGACAGGCTTAGGCATGGCAGGTACCTGAATATTGACATTACCGATAAAATTTTCCATAATAGTGAACTCACTCTGGCCATCCTCTGAGATAGCATGAAAATGTCCTATCTGTGTACCACCATACAACTTGATATCACCATATGCAAGGTTGTTCATGACACCGCAGTTGTAGATAGGGGTCAAGTCCAGCAATAAAGCGTCTGAATTTCTCACCTTGTTTCGCATTATCACCGTAAGTGGGAAAAGCTTCATCCACAAGGCGACTGATCTCAGCAGCAAACACGGGAAGAGCCTCACCCGGATGGCGAGTGTGTGCATTAATGTAGCTTTGAAAAGTAGACAGATAGGCAGTCTGTCCAAAAACACTCCTGAGCTTCTCTCGCGTCGGGGGGGGGGGGGGGGGGTTTGGTGGGGGGGGGGGGGGGGGGGGGGGGGGGGGGGGGGGGGGGGGGGGGGGGGGGGGGGGGGGGGGGGGGGGGGGGGGGGGGGGGGGGGGGGGGGGGGGGGGGGGGGGGGGGGGGGGGGGGGGGGGGGGGGGGGGGGGGGGGGGGGGGGGGGGGGAAAAAGGAAAAAAAGGGGGAAAAACCCCGGGGGGGGGGGGGGTTAACAAAAAAAAAAAAGGGGGAAAAACGCCGGGGGGGGGGCCTTTTCCCGGGGGGGGGGGGGGGGGGGGCGGGGGTTTGTTGAAAACCAGGATAAGTTTCGCTTTCCTTCCGTCTTTCCCGGGGGGGGGGGGCCCCGGGGGGGGCCCCCCTGGAATTTTTTTTTAAAACTTCCGACCCAAAACAAATTTTCCCTGTATATAAAACAATGGAAATTCGGTCAAACTGGGCAAAATATCTCTTTCGTGGCATGAAAGTCTGACTTCACAGCCTCCGGTAGACTGTCCCAATAACTGAACGCAGTGCCACCCAAGCACGTAGGTAGGAGTTTTGCTAAACTGTCTACATCAGCATCGGGGTTAGCACTCACTGTCACTTCAAAACGGCGGCACCATCTTGAAAAATCTTCCTTACCGTCCCCCATAAAGATTTGGCGGTATGGCGGAATGGCGCGGTTACTGGCTGAATGAAAAGGCAACTCGTTCCAAAAGTTACTCGCCATCGCTGAGCAAAAATAAGATCCTTGTATCTCAGATAAATGTTGGGCTCAGTCTTTAACTTACAGCTTGAACATGCCGTTGTCCATCTTTGTTTGGGTGCCGAGTAAAAAAAAAATCAGTGTTAGCGGTGCGGCTAGCTTGTCCCGGAGTAAAAGCTCAACCTCTCCAAAGGCGAAAAATGTCCACAAACCCGCTGCCACCAGTATAACACCAATTTTAAGTAGTCGTTAGACAGTGTTACGTTAAGAGGTCGTGGGTACCAGAAGAATCACCAGGAGAGGGACAACTCCTCAGGAACGTATTTTATTAAGTTTTACAACAACACCACAACCGCCAGTTCAACCCCATTTATATCACTCTACATGACCTCATCACAGCGGTATTATTACGCCCCAAAATAGTTCCATTCAACCAACCCATCACAACATCATCAAAATATAGCACAAAATAATAATATAAATCATCCTACAATAGCTTAAGTCAGTCTCAGCACACACAGCTGAATATGCCTCTTGTGCTCGTCCTGTCAAAACGCACTGCAAAAGGAGAATTCTGTCCTCATCCGACCACTTTCTAGCATCTGCCACCCGCTCAAACAGAGTAAAGAAAGTGTCAGGGTCACGTTCATTAAACTTAGGTACTATGCGCAGGCTGCTGGAAACATCAAAACCACCGTGCGTAATGCTAGACTCCTCTGGCGCGCTCCCGTGAGATTTCCCCTCACGGATCACCCGCAGTTTACACTGTTCCAGCTCCAACTGAATCGCTAACAACTCTTTTTGCTGCTCATAAGACAACGTGCCCGCCTGTACTGAAGACGGCACTGCACCTGACGCTGGCTCTGACGTAGCCGTGACTGCCTCACCTTTCTGTAGCACGCCTTGCTCAACCAAAGACAACAAAACGGCCCGCCTTACCTCATCCTTCCTCTGCTTACCTTGCAAAACAATCTTATAAAAATCAGCAATTTTAACTAAATCATCTTTCTTACAATTATCCAAAAACGCCGCCGAGGGCGCATCAAAAAAGTCAGACACCAAAGCCATAACTACCAAGCACGAAATACACAACGTAGGCTTTACCACTAGACTAAACGGTACTGTTAAACACGCATATAGGGCGAGCAAAGCCCCCCAGAGAGCCTCCCCCTGACTGCCTACCCAAATCTAACTGAAGCCTAGCACTCAACCCTAGTCTTCTGGTGGTTCTGCGGTGGGTCTATTAAGCACCAAACCAGTAAGCCGGCGAAGTGATCTGCACGCAGACAACTCCACCAAACTTACGGACTGCCCCCGAGATAACTGCCCGAAGACAGCTAACGCTAACCGCTTTCCCACACACTAAAACACAAACATCGACACAACCCAAAAGGGGATGCGCCGTAATCCTCACAAAGAAGCCTCTGAATGCGTGTTAACACTTACCTTAGTCCAGACAGCAAAACCTTGCATCACTAGAACAATACTGGTGTATCCTCAAAACAAAAGTAGGCTATACACACCGCAGCACAAACAACACTGAAAAACTCCACTCTCAGGCGCGCACCGAACGCAACTCACGCCAATTGCCAATCAGCTCACCTGACAAACCAGAAATCAAACTCATTCAAAAGCACGATAACTACCAAAATAGTTAAGACGAGCCCCCATGTTACGACCGTGGCTCAAAGGGTCGCAAACAAGGAGGACACACCAGACAAGAAATAAGGTTTAAACAAATAATCTTTATTTAACCAATTAAACCAAATTGAACCAAATTAAGTTTACTATAAACTAAGGATTGAAATGCCAAATTAGAAAATAAAGTATAATACAATATGAAGTATGAAATTAGTATTAGTAGTGTGGTGGTGTTGGATGTGGGTAGTGAATGGGTGTGCCGTGTTGAAAGAGGTGCAAAAACTAAGGAAAATGTCTAACTAAACATAACTATACAAAGTAGTAAAGATAGTTTAACCAAACTATACCATAACTCAAACTAAACCAAATCAAAACCAGTGCAGGCGGTGTCCCAGCGGCAGTGGTGGTCTCCTTCTGGTCGTGGGCCTACTTCGAGCTGAAAACTGTTGGTAGGGGCGTTACTTAAATAGACACCTGACATCCTGGGGCCCACAGGTGTGCCAGGCCAAGCAAACTACCCTGAGTGCCCACTAGGGGGCATCACAGAGTATAAGAGCACAATCTCTACCTCCTTTGTTATTAAATGTTGCTCAGACTGCAGTGTCTTGTTAGCAGCGAGCTAAATGAAATCAAACTGTTTGTAAGTTATATTTTAAAGGCATTTCACAGCCCCTCCCTCTGAGCATTTCCATAGAACCCCACGGAGCAAACTGTTGTCTTTACTCACTAATATGATTTACATTAGTGAAGTCTGACAAAAGCTGCTGACGCATTTTATAAATTTCTACTGTAAAACAGTGAAGCTACAGTCGCTAAAAATCCATCAGCTGGCTAACTTCCACATTGTCTTAGACCTGAGGATGCTTTCTTTTCCCTTTGGTTTGATCGATGTTGACCTTTGGATTATAGTAGCCACCACAAGAATCATCAAAATCAAAATAATTCAGAAATAAAATGAATTAATCTTTAACTTTAAGTTGATATTGTATGTCTATACAATGGTAAAAAGCTGGTCTTTACTTTCTTTTTATTTGGACAAATGTACTCATTACAATAAAATGTAATAGGATAAGATAACCCCTAACTCCATAATGGGACAAATACAAGGGTCTTTATTTCTATGATATATATTAAAATACCTACTGGATTGGATCAATATCTGATACCTGCAGATTCTCAAAGCACCTGGATCGGGATCTGTACTCAGAAAGCTGGACTGGCGCATCTCTACCCTGTTTGCAATACAACAGTACTGGACTCTTGCTGAAATACAACTTAGACCAACAACCAACAATGAGTGAGATGTGAAGTGAAAAGGAATAATATAGTCGTAAAGTAGCACATTTGCATGTCGACTTGGTTGAACTGTTTTTGAAAGAGAGGTTATTCTTCATTCTTCCATGTTGGGAAAGGGTCAGCAGGGGCTCCAGTGTCATGTAAGGGATCAACTAAATTACTTTAATTACTTTTTAATACATTTGAGGGTAGATATTTTATGGTAAAAACTTAACTATTGTGACTTTAAACCCCACTGACCAAAACACTAAGTGTCATGCATGTCTCAGTCAAAATGGAAAAAGTTTGCTATATTCTCTCATATGGTTATGTGTACAGTGCATGCTGCTGCAGGACCTACATGATAGCCATGTGTGTCACTCTCTGCTGGTGGCCGAGAGTGAGGAGGACATCTGGAAGAATGAGTCTCTTTACAGACAAAGGCTTAATACCTCTGATGGTAAGAAAACCACTCAATCATGTTCACAGCAAAGGTTACTGGACTTGGCACTTATCCATGTCATGTTATGTAATAATAGTTAAAAATAATAATCCCTTGTCAGATTACAACACAGAGGAGAGCTACCAGGCCAGGGACTACCTGGCAGCCACTATGCAGTTCATCCCAGGACACTTTGCCTGTGACATTGTGTGGAGCACTATCATTCACATTCACCCACGGCTAAAAATTGGGCCCAATATGGGAGTTTCAAGAGGTCAGTGGTGTTTTAGGCAAATTACCAAAAAATTTACCTCACCTAACCAATTAACCAGTGTGTTTTTCTGAACTGGGTGCTTAAAGTTGTACTGATTCTGTTCTTTCTTCAGCTATTCAGGCACTGCGTTCTGTGTTGAGCTCTTTTTGTGTGGTCAACAGAAAAAACATGTTTGTCTACCAGGAACGCACCACTAAATCTGTCTTCTATCTCAGGTAATATGTCCTCCCATCAGTTTTCAACTAGTTCCTCTGTAGTGAATTGTACCTTTTATCATCACTATTTCTGCTAGCCAGCTCACATGAAAATAAACTCCATATTTCACAGGTTTATTCTAAGACAATTTGTTTTATAAAGTATGATTGAACAATCTGGTTATATAATGTTAACAAAACAAGGTGAAGGTGAGTCTAAATCACTATATTTTATATCAGATTCAAATTCCTGTACCAGAATAAATAAGGTGACCTATCACTGTATCTTTCCTGGACCAGTGATGTTCTTGTCTACACTGAAGTCATTTGTGACTCACATCCTAAAAATCCCAGTGCCACTCCAGTGAGCCATTTTAGGAGCTAAGAAATTTACTAGGAAATCTTGACGTTAGAATATGAACTAATGATCTTAATGTATATAACTTTGGAGTTGCATGAGCAAGATCTGTGTGTGTGTCTGCAGACTGTGTGAGACCCTAATGGACAACCATCTACTCATGTCTAGCGCAATAGGGCTCGCAAGGAGTCAGGAGCCCTTGTTCTGTGACGATGTCATGGTAAGCTGGCACAGAACCTACATACCCTGTAAACCAAGATGCTAAAAAAAACCCAGCTCAAACCCACTCAAAGCTGTTGCAAAAAAATGTTTTAATTAAGTATGTGTGAGTTGTTTTGTCTAACACTGCTAGTGTTAGGGTTCCAGGTCTTCTCTGGAGGGGTCTCGACTCGTTGGTCAGGTCGACAAACACATCCTGTTGCTGGTCCATGGAGTGGGAAATGCTGGTAAATGCTTCTGTCATGACAATATCTTATTTTCCAAATAAGGAGAGTGCGTTAGCCTTCCCTACAGTGTGGGATTGTTGCACACTTTTTGTACTATTGGATTTATTCTTATCTTGATTTGTTAATCAATCAATCCGTTAAATAAAGTTTAACAGAGTTCTCTTGTTGTCTTTCTTTATTCTTTAAATAATAAGCATGCTTCCTGTTTTGTAAAAGATGTATTATTAGCAGACAGAACTCTGATGTTGCTAATATTTGCTGACTTGCCCAGGCCCAGAGATCACAGATGAGCTGGTCAAAGTGCTGCGTAAGCGTTTGGATGAGACAACACTGGACATCATCACAGTCATGCTGGTCAGGAACTGCAAACTGACACCATCTGATGTCGAAGTGAGTGCCAAATTCACAAATGTTCACAATTCACTAAACTATGCTAAATAAAGGAACATAGTCTCAAGGTATTATAAAGTGATAAATCACACTAATAACTCATGTTATATACTGTTTCTCTCAAAGTTCATCCAGCCTTTAGACTCCCCAGCCACAGAGGTCATGACATTCTGTCTGCCTCAGTACTGTATTTCATGGCTTCCTGCAGTGGCTCACTACCTCAGACAAAACCTGCTGATCTTCTTGCATGTGCCCAAGTACACAGACAACAACACTGCTCACCATTTCAAGGTAACAACCAGACAGTACTCTGATTAGCCAGAATTCCAAAATGAGCTCCATTTATCATTGACATATTGCAGTAAAGAAACCACCATACATGAACACAATTCGAGTCATACCTACATAAATACAGCTCATACAATGCGTAAATGTAAACGCTATAAAGAATATAGTTATTTTTCTGCTATGTGCAGATCTGCTTTATATGCTTCTGATGTGAGCTCTCTCTCAGTGGAGCCACTTTAGACTGAAATAATTTTGACAGGTCTCATTATTGCTGGACAATCTACTCAAAGATCAGGGGTGGTGGCATCTGAATGAGAATCACATACCAATGTGGATAATCACTTTACATTAAAAAATAGATTGCAATAAATATATATTGAAAGTTTAGATTAAATCTTAATATTGTTTTGAAGTAAAAATGGTAGCATGGTATGACCATATCATCATACTGTAGGTAAATGAAACCAAAAATGTTTTAGTCTGCTTATATTGCGTTAAAAACACTGGCCGAGTGTTATGATGATGAGTGTAATGATATTAAAACAAAGGTTATTGTTCTTCAAGAAGAATTGTTTGTAAAAGACAAGTAGATCTTATGAGAAATAAAGTTAGTTGGGTCTCCCAGTTGAAGGTCTCATTAAGATGCATGAAGTAAATGCTGTTGTGTTCTTGTGTTTACAGCACTACTTTCATTTAAGCAGTGACATGGCTGATGGTGACATCTACCTTTACAATAAACCTGGAGGCCAGGGCACTGGGGGCAAAGGTAAAGCTCACTTTCAGTTGCACAGAAATGAGACACTGGCATTCCAACATGACATTATTTGATGAGCAGTGACATTTTATGTAAAGAGATGCATTTTTTATATCATCAATCCATCTTCTACTTATAGCTCTAAAGTACCAAGACAGCTGTGAAGGTCATTATAGTTCACTGTGAGACTATAATTCCAAACACTTCCAAAACGCTTCCTATCAGCTTGTGCACTTGTTAACAGTTTCCAGAATGGTGTGTATCATTATTTTAACATAAGCTTATGGCTGTGTTATATATAGTATTTGCACTTGCAAATATTGAAGTTAAAGGTTAGATTCATATTTTATTCATTGCACACATCAAAAATCCCTAGTCCTGGCCCACTGACTATAAAGTTTGGACTGATAGGTCTGATCAGTTTCAAGTTACAAGGGTTGGAAGTTTGTACCTTTGTTGTTCCGGCTTTGAGGCTGCATAGCCTTCTGTGTGAGGGAGGCATGTGAACAGTTTATGTGCTGATGGGATAGATCCTTCATGATGGAGCCAGCTCTGCACCATCACCGAATGATGAAAATGTCCTCCAAGGTAGGAGAAGCATACTTAACCACTCTATGTCAGCAGCAGAGCAGTTTCCACTGATGGAGAAGGACTGCTCTCCACCACACAAGTCTCCACCAAACAGCAATAAAAGGCTGTCTTTATTTTATTTAACCTTTATTTAACCAGGAAAGTCACACTGAGATTAAAAATCTCTTTTGCAGGTGAGTCCTGGCCCCATGGGGCAAGGGGGAGCGGGTCTATTGTACATGTCAATTGGTAGTAGGAGGGGGGTCTATTGTACATGCCGTTTGGTGGTAGGGGAAACCAGAGCACCCGGAGGAAACCTACGCAGGCAGAGAGAACATGCAAACTCCAGAAAGGCCACTTGGCTAACCACTCTGCCACCGTGCCGCTGAAAGGATGTGAGGAGCTCAGTCCAGCCTGCTTCAGTCTCTTCAGAAACTACAGATGTTGCTGTGCTTTTTTACTTATGGTGGCTGTGCTGGCAGTCTATGTGAGATTATTTGAGGTGTGTCTAAGTGGTTAGACTGACTTGAAAATTAATGTGTGAATAATGAGTCAACTCAAGTATTAGCTGAATACTCTTTGAATGGAGCAAGTCAACTGTGCGCTTCAGGCAGTCACCTGATGACTGGAGAAGAAGGGAAAAAAAGAAACTACAAAACCATTCTGCTGTATGGATTTGATGGCCACTCACTGTTAAAAAGGCACCACCTTTTAACAGTATTCCATATGTAATATATGTGCGCTGAAGCATTTGTAATACATTTCAAAAAACATTTGTCTTCACTGACTATTTCTTCACATTTGAATTTGATTTTCTACATTTTCAGGTATTGCCTGCATAGCCCTTTCTTTCGTGGATGCTGCGGGGCGACCAGTACAAGTCCAGCCACTGAAAACAGAGAACAACCTCATACTGTTTGACCCAGATCACTTTGATGAGCTGACTACAGTGGTTAAAGCGGACTCTGTTACTACCTGTTCAGGTAAAACACTTTCTCTTTTCAGAAAAAGTAAAGATTATTATGATCAACTTACATGTTGAAATATGCTGTCAGAAAATCTCTTAGAACACTGTCACTGGCAAAAGAGAGACAGTTGTTACAAGAGGGGCCTTGGAAGCTCTTCTTATGAGAATTTTCACATGTTAAGTTTATGGAGCCAGGAGTTAGCATGTTTGGCTTTCATAAAAATTAGTGTTACACATGGTATTTGGTCTGAATACAGACACCAACTATTTATATTTTATAATGCAATTATTCCGTGTTTGTTTCTTTCCCTGAGTCAATGTCTTGCTAATATCATATTCTTATGAATTTCAGGTTTCAACTGAATACAAAACGAAAAATAAGATTGTCTTCCAGCCATTTAATCTAATCTAATTAACTCCACCTGGTCCCTGCCTGGATCTTTGCTCTGACTCCATAGACAACATGTAAATGTTTTATAGTTTTGGAGATGGGCATTTAGAAGTGGTCACACACTGAATTTGGTTCATCTCTGATCTGAAAAATACTAAAATACAATTAGTGTGTAATGTAAAGTGAAGACGGTTCTCTCTAGCCTATTGTCAACTTTGCTATCTTTCACTTGAAAGTAGTGGAGTAATGTTGACGGTTACTGTTTTCTTGTAGAGCCACAGCTGTTTGTGCGTTTTGACATCTGGGAACAGGGAAACGTGAGCCCTTTACAGCTGAGCGAAAAACTGCAGGGGGCACTGCGACATGCTCTCTGTGATGTAGTGATGGAGCTTCGAGTATTACCCAGTCCACTCTGTGTGGGGGGAGTATCCTACACAGCTACCAAAGCCCCCAAAGAAGAGGCAAAAGGTCAGTTGGCTTTCCACTTAAGATGCTTTTTATGCAGTTCTGTCATGATGATGCAAATGTACACAGATCAGTCATAATATTCTGAGACTGACATATGAAGTAAATAATGATATTGTTTTTCATCACGGCAGCTTTTATTGAGAAGGATATACTGTATGAGGCAGCAGGTGAACATTTTGTTCTCAAAGGTGATGTGTTAGAAGCAGGAAAAATGTGTGGGGTTGAGCGAATTTGACTAGGGCCAGATGACTTGGTCAAGCATCTCCACAACTTGAGCTCTTCTGGTGTGTTGCTGGTCTGCAGTGATCAAAAGTGGTTCAAGGAAGGAACAATGGTGAACCGGTGACTGGGCCATGCGCCAAGGTTCACTGATGTACATGGGGTGCGAAGGCTGGCCTGTGTGGTCCGATCCAACAGATGAGCTACTGTTGCTCAAAATGCGGAAGTTAGGGGTGGTTCTGATAGAAAGGTGTCAGAATACACAGTGCATTGCAGTTTGTTTTGTTTGGGGCTGCATAGCCTCAGACCAGTCAGGGTTACTCCTGTGCACTGTGGAAAGCTCCAACAATGGGCACGAGCATCAGAATTTGACCACGATGGTGCCTTGGTCTGAGTTTGAGGTGTTTATTTGGCTCCAAATTCCCCAGATCTCAACCCAATCGTTCACCTTTGGGCTGTGTGGGACAAATAAGTCCAATCCATGGAGGCCCCACCTCGAAACTTACAGGACTTAAAGGATCTGCTGTTAAGATAGATACCACCGATCCCACATCACACCTTCAGGAGTCTAGTGGAGTCCATGCCTCGACGGGTCAGGGCTGTTTTGGCAGCAAAAGGGGCACCTACACAGTATTAGGCAGATCGTCATAATGTTATACCTGATCGGTGTATATGTTCTGTTCATACACTTATCTATATTGGAGCCAGGTGTTGAACCAAGGTGTAAAACTGTGTTGCCCATTTGATCTATTGCTCACTATTAGCTTCTGTATGTTGTTTGCACATTTGCCGTACACATGGACAAAAGAGGTGGACATAGAGTCAGGGCCTGTGGTAATTTTTTTTTTTTTTAAGAAAATGCCAGCATGACACATTGCACATAACAGGGCTGTCCATGTCAAACATTTGGTTGTCATGCAAGAAAACAACCAGAAATGTACAAAAATAAACATGAGCTTACCATAGACTTTCTAAGGTTGTCAGTGAACATTTGATGGACCCTGTGGTGGTTGTGTTTTCAGGCCTCATAGTTCCTCTGCTTGAGGCAAAAGACATTAAGGACAGCTATAGACAACGCAGTGGATCACGAGTCTTCAGAGGGAGCCCCTCTCCCATCATGTTGACCCAGGCCACAGGAGGCGCAACCTTGACAGGAGCTAGCACACCTGAGTCCACCACCCCCACCGGCAAGAGCACCCGCCGCAGCTTCTGGGATATCCTGGTTAGAGTGCTTTTACACAAAAGTACAGAAATTCAAATTATTGCGTTAGTCTGCCTATAATCTGACTTGTAAAATGTATGTGAAAGTCTTAGTCGAGCTAAGGTAGGAATAGCATGCTGCACAGAACCTATGGCTTACTTATTTGTCAGTTGCTTTTGTTTCTCATGACATTAAAAAATGGAAAAGGTCAATGTTTTTAAATCATAAATAAATTAACTAAAGGCTGATTGCTGTTAAATGTCTATAAATACTGTATGTATTTTTTATATAAAATATATACAGTGGTCCCTCGCTATAACGCGGTTCACCTTTCGCGGCCTCGCTGTTTCGCTGATTTTTTTAGTGCAATTTAGCATGCTTTTTTTTTTTACCGCGCATTGTGTTCTGCGTCCTGATTGGCTAAGGGAGAACTCGCGCATTGTGTTCTGCGTCTTGATTGGCTAAGGAGAACTCACGCATTGTATTCTGCGTCCTGATTGGCTAAGGGACTGTAGACCATTGTCAATCAATCTCCTCCGTGCTGTGTCTCCTGTACAGAATGCGTTCGGCATTCACAAAGGCACCTGCGGTTGCACCCAAAAGGCAGAGGAAGATGCTTAGGTTTGAACTTTGAGAGTGTTTAAACAAGAGAGAAATGTGAGAAAATGTTAATGCCTTGTGTGTATAAAGTGTGTGAGAGGTTTTACAGCCTTAAAACTTATAGAATAATTGTAAAAAATAAAGCTGACTACTTCGCGGATTTCACCTATTGCGGGTTATTTTTGGAACGTAACCACCTCGATAAACGAGGGGCCACTGTATGTTTATTATTTAAAATTCATGAATGTGTTTATTTTTCAGAGTAAACCGGACTCATCAGAGCTGGGAAGCCCAAAAACGACAGACGACATAGTCCAGGAAAAAGGAGAAGAGGGGCGGGCAGTGCGACGCAGACACAAAACTGAGCATGTCAAGCAGCAGTGGAGCCAAGAGAAGGCTACAACAGTAGAGCTGGAGCAGGTCCAGAGGTCAGCTGTACAACAGTTGCTTTTACAAAGGAGTCTTTGACCGTTCTTTAATGTTTCATTTTTGCAATAATTGTTTGTTTTGTGTTTGTGTGTGCTTTTGTGTGTGCGTGTTTGTGTGCATGTCCATGTATGTGTGTTTGTGTTTGTGTGTGTGTGTGTGTGTGTAGGAGGCAGTTGTCTCAGCTGGAGGAGGGAGATGTTGGAGCTTTGCACCCCATCTTCCAGCTCACCTGTGAGCCATGGATCACATTCATGGCCAAACTTGGTATGTTCACATTTTGTGGGTCAACTAATCAAATAAGTCACAAAAAGGCTTTTAACCTGTGTATGTGTGTGTCTGTGTGTGAGCAGGGTGTCCCTCCATTCAACAGTGCACAGCTGAAATAGCCTCACACTTTCTCCTGCCCTCTATCTTGGCAGAGATGGCCACTTTGGTCAGTTCTTTGGCCAGTGATACAACACTGAAGGCCTTTGAAAAGACCAGGTAAGATTATGCAATGCATTTGACTATAAAGATCCAAAAGTATGTGTGTAACATGATGTAGTTTTAAAAGGTCAGATTGGATTGGAAAAATATCAGTACATAAATGTAAAAAGGGGTAGAGGTTTTCTCTACTGATTCCATATTCATTTCCACAGACAGCTGAACTATTTGTGTATTCTATAAGGCCTAATGTTGAACCCTTTCAGCTGCCCCTTGTCAGGAGACATGTTTGTTCCACTGGCTGTCACTCAGACCCTCAGTCAGCCTCTGAATGCCACAAGGAGCTTCATCCTCATTGGACGCAACTTTCACCAATGGCACTGCAGTACAGAGCAAGGTAACTACCACATTACATTCTCATTGTGTAACTCATGCAGCTTCAGCTACCATTGAAACTGGAATGTCAAAATTGTTAGTGAATAGGGCTCTCCTTTTTTGAGCTTGGTCTACATCTGTTCTGGTGTAATCTAGTGTTATTTGGTGGTGACAACAACATCATTTTTGTAATGCTCCTCAAATGTGTATATCGCAGCGTTCTCCTAAGTTTTTTCAACCTAAACTTGTTCAACTTAACTCCAACGTTACAAAAGATCTCCAAAGATGTATGCTAAGACAGTAGAGAGGGCAATAATTTTGTGTCTGCCTAGTTGTCTCCAAGAAGTGATATATCAGGGCATTTGGATCAATTAAGTGTTAGCACAATGGAGAGTGCCATTCCAGTGCAACTCCAACCGGGACACAGCCAAAACATGAGCAATTATGCCACATCAGTAGTAGCTTTTTGTATATGGATCAATATGAGAAACATTTGCCTGTGTTAGGGATGTATATTCTTGTTGCGTTGCCTGATTTCATTCCTGAAATTTTATGTGCCAGTGTCCTCCAGTAGCTCTTCAATCAGAAAGATGTATTGCCAGCTTAATAGAATGGCAATCAACCAAATTAGTAATTAATTCTGCCATAGCCTCTGTATGATGAACATGAGATGTTTGTGTATCATCTGTGAAGCTCACATTGGCTGTTCCAATATGTTTTAAAAAATGTATGAATGTGTCCAAGTGTTACAAGCCAAGTTTTACATGTGAACTAAGCATGGCTGCAGCGCATCACTTTACTTCTAAGCACATACTGTACACTCTCCAATCTGGAGCAGGCTGCTGTAGTATGTTGGCGCCTTTGACGTGACTGTCCTGTCTCACTGAATTCTTCTCTCGACACAGCTCATAAGGGCCTCCAGCGCTTCGAGGCTTTGGAGCACTGTGACTGGTTAGACCCCGGCCAAGCCAGGACAGGAGCCGCCCCCCGCCAGAGATTCCTGCTCATCAACATTAGGGAGAAAAAAGTGGGTTGGCTTGAGCTTGGACTGTGAAGACAGTCAGCACAAAGCACTCAGCACAGTTCTTCATGAAATTATGAGTCTACGGAAGCACATTGAAATACTATCTCATAATATATTTCATAAGAAAAATAATTCTCAAACTAAAGCAATATTTGTATAAATATATTGATAGGTTTAAGTTCTACATCTTGGGCAGAACAACTTTCTGGACGTTGCTGAGCTTAAGTTATTTGAATTATATTTTTTATTTTCATTGTTCTATTTTATAGTCATTTTCATCACACCCCATGTGTTTTATAAAGATATAAACATATAACATCAGCATATATTTCACTAGAATTAATCCTTAGGTGTAGGGAAATTTAGTTTTACTATTAGATCAGTATCATTTAAATAGGTTACACATTATTTGGCCTCTATGTTGTAAATTATCTTTGAGTTTGTAGTATAATTAGATATAAATAAATATATCTGTAATAATCAAATATCTGCTCTGTACTTTCACTACTTGCACACCCAGATCTGTCAGTCCTAGGTCAGTGGCGTTTTTATGCCATGTCTGTCCACTATAGATTTTGAAATCTGGCCCTATATGTTCCACAGCTAATCTATGTACATTATATAAGAGTAAAACTCATTCATTGTTATCATTGCACTCATCTTGCACTCTTACTATAATATTGTGTAAAGACCTAGATGAATACTGTACAGTTGGCATAGTTCTTATGCACTGTATGGAATCATAGCCTATAGGGCACAAGAGCAAACTGTTTATGTCCAGAGAAGCAAAGGGTAACCAATGATTTTTCCTTGGTCTCAGTGACCATCTGCAGTTTCCTCCTCTCTGCTGCATAATTCTTGAAGGTAGATCAGATACAATGTCACAAGTACATACCCCTGCTACCTGTTTTTCCTGAACCAATCTCAAATCTTCCGTTGATAAATCGTTATTAGTGGGGAACTGTAAAAATTGAGTATGGAGTACTTTGTCTACACTGCACATTGTTAATAAACTGTAGAATTTTACTATTTCTCCCTCCTCCCACAGGTGACTCTGTACAGCTATAACTGGTCTGTGGACCTCGGCTCATCTCTGAACCGGGACCTGGTGCGTCTTATCAACTGGCAGAATGCTCGGGCACATGTGGTACACTGCCTGCTCAACCAGAAGATGGGTCTGTTCCACCATTACTGCTTCTCAGATGCACCTGTCCATGACTTAGACCCTAAGCAGGTAAAAGCATATTGTCGCTCTGAAAATTATAATAAAGTATAATAACTGTAACAGTTGGGATTATAAGGTAAAGTGAATAATCTTTTAGTGGGTGGGATATATTCGGCAGTGAACATTTTGTCCTTAAAGTTGATGTGTTAGAGGCAGGAAAAATGGGCAAGCATATAAGGACTGGGTCAGAGAATCTCCAGAACATGAGCTCTTGTGGGGTGTTCCCAGTCTGCCGTCAAAAAAGCTGTATTTAAAGGAAGGCAGGACTTGGGACTCCACTGTATGTAGCCTGCATGTTGATTGAAAGACAGATGACTTTCTGAGACCATTGCTTTGTAAGAGAGGAAGAGAGGGGTCCTGCCACAGCCGCAGGGGCCCTACACAACTTGCGTAGTCTACATATTGGAAGATCTTGAATTCTGAGAATGATTGGACTACCTTTACTCACAGCTCAGCTACACTTTTGTGTTCTCCCTAAAAAGGGTTGTGTCTGCACATAACATTTGTTTCAACTGCTCAGAAGGCCGGTGTGCTAGTTGAACTGAAACAAGCCTGTTAGTGCACCAGCTGGACTGGCACTCTTTCAGAGGGGATTTAGTCTTTGGGCAGTTTGGGTGCAGGCCTGGTGCAGCTGTTTTGTCCCAAGGAAGATTATCTCCACCAGTAGCACTAATACCTGTTCACCAGCAAGACAACACAAATGCGTCTGAGTTTTGCATTTGAGGAACTCAATCTATGTTCTCCATTCACATTCTAGTGGGACCTCATACTTTTTTCTGGTCGTTTGTTGGTTATTCTGTTTTAAAACTCAAATGACCCAGTTTAATTGTCTTTCTGTTTTAAACAAAAACAATGTTAACAACTAATCTGAGCGTCACTGATTCATATCTGATATGAGATGGAGGCACGGTGCACTCACTACTGTGGCCATGAAGAAACCCTACGAGCTCAATCCCCACTGAGGCAGACAACAGGGAAATGTGGTCAGCCTAAACGGAGCTATGGGACACACAGTCCACAGTGCTCTCCATGAACAATTCTAAAATGTACAAACAAAACAGATTGTGTCATTTTTCAATTTGATTTTCTTCTTGTTTTTTTAAAACAGAAAAACAACGGTTCCTGTGTTTTTGTTTTGAAAAGGAATATCAAAAGAACAAATTATACACAGATTAATATGGCATGCATATTTAAATTCAATTTAATTTCAGATCACTTTATTGAACACCAAGGGAAAGTTCAGTTGTTAGGTCTCTTCAGATCTCAAATCCGTCCTATTGTGTATCCATTGCTCCACCACCTCAACCAGAGTATTTCAGTAGTTTCAGGCGGGGTACACCCTGACAATGGCCAATTAGTCGCAGGGCTGACATTTAGACACAGACACTGACAGACAACCATTCACTCTTACATTCATCCACTAGGATAAACTAGGACATGCTTGTCTTTGGACGGTGGGAGGAAGCCAGAGAACCCAAGGTAAAACGGGGAGGACATGCAGACTCCTCATAAAGAGATCGAGTGCTAACCCACCATCTTCTTGCTGTGAAGCAGGAGCGCTAACTGCGCACCCTGTAGTTTTTCCAGTTTCCAAACTTTTCAAATCAAACATTTTTTGCTCATTTTTGAGCAGCTGGACTAAATTCTTTTCCTTTTGGCTGTTCCCTTCAGGGGTCTCCACAGCGATTCTTTTGCCTCCATCTAGTTCTATCCCCATCCTGTTCTCTCAAACCAACTGCCTTTATGTCCTCCTTCACTACATCTATAAACCTCCTCTTTGGTCTTCCTCTAGGCCTCCTGCCTGGCAGCTTTTACCTCAGCATCCTTTGGTCAGCATATTCACTCTCTCTCCTCTGAACATGTTCAAACCATCACAATCCACATTCACGTGGAGCTGCCCAAAATGCCCAAAATGATGCAATACATGAGCCAGACCAGTATGGTGTGGATTTTCTTTTGCTATGTCTGTTACCTTCTCGTTGGCTGCGCATGTATGTTGTATCTGCGACATCACTGTTTTCAGAGAGGACGGCAGCTTCACAGTTTACATGAGAGTGGAGTGGCAGTCACAACAAAACAAAAACACCTCCTCAGCCGAATTCAGAAGTTTGCATTTTCTTGATGTGAAAACACTGGCGTAATGTAAACATAGTGACAGAATCAGTGCGAATTCGGCAAAACACTTTGCCGTGTAAACGGACCCTGAATCTCCAAACACAATGCAGCACTCTCTCTGACCCTCTCTGTTCTTCTCCATCAACATTTTCAAAGCAGATATTGCATCTGTAGTGTTCTTTCTTGGCATGAAACCATTCTGCTGCTAACAAATGCTCACTTCTCCCCTTAGCCTAGCTTCCACTACTCTTTCCCACAACTTTATTATATGGCTCTTCAGCTTAATACCTCTGTAGTTTTTGCAACTCTGTACATCTCTTAAAATTGACACCAAACACTTCTACTCCATTCCTCAGGCATCCTCTCACTCTCACCTCCATACCTCCTCTGTATGTAATCAAGACCAGCCTTTCCACTCTTCATGCTCTTCAAACATCTCTTCAGCATCACACCTTCAATTTCCATCTTCAGATTCATCACCCTCTCTGACACTCTCCTTCACAGTTTAAACCTTGCTCCAATGCTTCTAGCCTTGCTGCTTTTCCACCTGGTCCCATGGACACATAGAATGTGACTCCCTGTGGCTTGATTAGCAGCTAAAACAAAGTCCATCTGGCCCTACTACTACTGGGCATACAACCTGTGATTAACGTTTTTTTGTGATCACACCAGGCTTGCATCATTCGTTTTAAAGATCTGCTCATAGAAAACACCATGGCATCAATTGTTTTAAAAGAGAAATTTAACCTTCCTTGCTCATATTTTTTATTGGTGTGTAGGCGCTTTGTAAAAGCCAATGGGATGCATGTGACAACCCTTTTGATTTTGTCTTTTTTAAAGAAAAGTTATGATAAACGCCCTGTTTTCTATATAGTCTTGTGCTATATTCAGGTCACAATCCTGCCACTAGGTCTCAGTTTAGTGTGCTACAGAAAGACATTAAAACTGAAAGAGAAACACAAAATATAGTCATGTCAAGATATTTAAGTCAAAATTTTTTCTCTGTTATCTGTCTGCCACAATGGAATCTACAACTGGATGTTACTCTAAAAAAACAAAGAATTAAAAATAAATACAGAATTACATTTCACTACCTATATTGTTTAATCTTTACATACAATGCATACAAGGCAACTGAAATTAATACTGTCGTCTATTATCTACTCCACTGTTATTCGAGAGAATATGATATCACCATGGCATTTTTTATGTATTTCTTAGAGCTTCAGTGCTAATGATGACATCATAGTTTGAAGTAATAAGTGAACTGTTCTACAAACTGCTGTAGAGGGGTGTTATGGCAGTATTTTGCAGCTAATGCCCTCACAGCCTTGCCTATGCAGCTTGTAACAAAACAGACTAGAAAAGAGCAAACTTTCCCCAGCCTGTGATGGCCTGACTTATTATAAGAGCATCATTAATAAGCTGGGACAGAAGGCAGAGTCAGCGCAGCAGAAAATTAGCCTCAACAGCACTTCATCTGTTAGTGTCCTGATGAGGCACAGAGGGGGCACCAGTGCAGTTTGACCCTCGGGCCTGTGTGTATCTCGCCTCAACAAACCCAGCCAGGCCTGCTCCAAACACATCTCTGTGAATTTCATTCGCAATAGCAGCCCTCTTTTTGACAGCAAGTCTTGTTAGATGTGTGTATGTTAAATAGGAAAATCAATGCAAATTACCTCGTCCCCTTTGTACACTGGCACCAATATTCAGTGTGCTGCAACACTTCCAGCAGCAGTGGTTGTCAGACAGGGCTGTAGATAAACCCGTTGGTTGTCAGGTTGTGATTGTGGCCTGACTGATGGCCTGCATCCTGTTACTTGTAGCATTCCACTGATGTTTGTATCATGCTTTTTACATGCTTGTTTTTTAGCATTATATTGTGATTTCTTTTCCTTCTTGTGACAGGACCCTAACCCATTTCTCAGCCCATCCATGGAGCCAGATGCATTGCTGCGTAGTGCAGTTCCTCCACTGTCCAGTAAGGAGCAGGGCAGGCTGGGAGCCACAGGCCGGAGTCTGGCCCCTCTCCACTTTCCCTCTGAGCTGCTTCCGTTTGACGAGGCACTGAGGGATGTGTGCACCATCCCAGCCCTGTTTGAAGGAGATGCTGTGGCCCGACACGGAGGCCAGCTTCTGGAGATAAAAGCTTCAGAGCGGAGAGGTGTGTACTGGGTCATATTTAGGGTTTCTATCAGTGCGGTTGCAAATAGTGCTTTAGACATTTTTTTATGATCTTCCTGAATCCTATGACAATTATATCAAGGGCATGTTGAATTAATGTAACGTAACAAGCTTTATCTTGGTCTAAAAACAATGGCCATATTATACTACCAATTAGTGCCTATAATTAAATTTAATTTATAAACTAAGCTGTAATGGCCAGTTGAGAAAACCAAAATGACAGGACAATTATATAAATGTTTGTTGCTGAAGTAGAGTACTGTCTTTTTCTGACTTTTCTGTCCACTTTTTGTTGTACTCTGCTGATTGTCACTGCTGAGACGCACTAACAATCATTATTGTCTAACTACTTCTACTCTAGTATGACTTTAAGCACTGTAAAATCAAGTGGCATGGTTTCTTTGGTTTAACAGAGCTGGAGAAGCAGATGAAGATCGAGAACCTATTTGTGACGTGGCAGCAGAGGTCAGCTCAGTCCAACATGCCTATTTCTGTAAGTTATTGGCTGCCTCACTGAATATAGTTGTTATACATGTTTCAGAACATTTCACATCTTTGGAAAATAAAATGACCACAAAGAGCCATCATTCATCACATCACTGAAAAGTTCACGCTCCTTCAAATTAGTAATTAATGAAAGACGATTAAAGACATTAAACTCCCAACTGACTTATGTATGCATAATAAAAAGACTGTAGACGAAGAGGGAGTATTGCAAATAAAGATTACCTTGGGTACATTTGCACACACGCATTCTGCATATGTATGGATATGTACAGTATACATTGTCTATATATGTATGGATCCATGAAAGTATCATTGTTATGGATAACTTGCACTTTGTCTGTTAGGTGCATGTATGCATGTACACATGCAAGCTTTTGTATGCATGGGTGCATGCATAGATTGTGTAAATGTATGGCTATGTCAGTATATATCGATGCATTACAGATATGCTTGTGTGCTAGCACAATTTATTTATGTACTGTCAGAGAGTATTAAATGTATATATTGGTCTGTATAGATAAAAGCACAGTTGTCAAAATATTCACTGAGAGAAACAGAGTTAGGAGCTCTTCTTTCTACTCCTTTTGTGAACTATGTAATAGGGCTGGGTATTATCTAGGACATGGCGATACGATACATACCTCGATACATTGCTCACGATATGATATGTACCTTGATACACTGCAGTATGGCTTGATCCAATACAATAACGATATATGTACTGCTTTATAGTTAATGCTCAACACCATTTACTCGAGACAAAACCAGGCAAATATTGTCTTGTTTTGAGTGGAACTGTTAAAAAGCTAGCCTTTTGAGTATGATTTTGAGTTGCCATGTGTTACATCACATAGATTTCAGCCTTACTATACAGGTTCCCTCGTATCATCTCCAACAAACGGCTTCAACCAGCCTTTGGATTCAGGGTTTGGTTCCCACTCCTTTCCTTATTTTTGAGTGTGCAGTTTAGACTGCAGACATGATGAGCTAACCAGCTACATATTTAGCACGCAGTGGACGAGATCAGTGAGTGACAGGCTGTATGAGTCTATGGTCTAATGATACACCCCTGATCTGGACTCAGCGGTAAACATTTCCTGCTCTGATGCAGCTGAGAGGGACTGCAGCGCGCTGACTGGACCGTGTGTGAGTGCTTTGGGACAGGGAAGGTGCGCACTGCAGCACCCTCTGCTCATTGAGAAAAGTAAAAACGAATCTCCCTACATTCTCTAATAATACCAGAGAAAAGTCGGTAGATTTGTCGCTAGTCGCTTTTCCAAAAAAAGAGTCGCTAGAGGGGTCTAAAAAGTTGCCAAATGTAGTGACAAAGTTGCTAAGTTGGCAACACTGCACTTGTATTCCCTCGCTGTTGAAAACTAAAGATGCGGTGCTATACTGCCCCTCGTCTGGGAGGAGTATCGATATTAAAAGCCAGAATATTGATGTTATATTGATTTTTAAAATATTGCTATATATCTATGTATCGATTTTTAAGCACAGCCCTACTATGTAACTGTTACACACTTTGTTGTAATTTGATATGTTTACATATGTTGTTTAAATGAAAATTAATGTATTTAAAAATAATATAGAGCTTTAAAACCACTATAACTAATAGTGCAGGCCACAAGCTATTCCTGTATAAAAACACTTTTAAACAATGTATCATGAAAAATTGTGTATACATTAATACATTGTTGTAAATTGTGTTGTAATTGTATTCTAATGTAAAACGAGGAAATTCAACCTTATTTCAAAGTGGTAAATATGAGATCTCATTAAAAGATTTCATTGTATCATAGTATCATGCAATTGTGTGTCAACAGGCAGCAGATTTGGAGATCCTCAAGCAATCCTCTAGGCTGGTCCACTACTGCGCCACTCCTCTGCTCTTTGACCCTCTTTTCCGCAAGCAAATCCAGGAGGAGCAAGTGATCCAGTCCCCAGTGAAGGTAAATGTGCATACTGAACTGTGTATGAAGGGAGTGTGGACAAGGGCAATGTCAAGAGGTCGTTTTGTATGTTGAATGTGCTCATCATCTGTTTTTACTAAACAACTTGTCACATTTCTTTGTTCTTTGTGTTGGTTTAGATACAATTTCAACTGAACCGGAGCTGAGTGGAGAGTGATCTGTTGATCATGATTGTAGATTAATGGCATTTTACTAGTTTAAAAAAAACACCTCTGTATTGTTTGTGTGTTGTATGCAGAAGCGTCATCGCTCCAATGACTCGACAGCATCAGGCCGGGACCGCAGCTACAGCACAGACTCTGCAGACATGCTGCCCAGTAGAGTGAAGGAGGAGCCTTGGCTCCAGGACATCTCCTGCACCTTCCTCCAGCAGTATGTACAGTACCTGCAGAGCATGGGCTTCATCCTGGTGCAGGTTCGGCCCCAGTCCCCGGCCCGCAGGTCAGTGTGAATGTGTACTCCACAGAACGACTGGACATGTGGCTGATGTGTCAGCATACCTCTGTCACACGCGATGACAACAACGGAATGTATTCTGTCCTTTGTGTCTCTCTAATAATCAGCTGATACAGTCTCTACTTCATCAGGCTTCTCAGATGTTGTGTGCGCTTTGACCCTGTTTCATGTCTATTCCAGCATTGCTCGGACCCGGGCTGCCATGCTCAGCTCCATGTCGTCTGAGGGCAGGATGTCCTTTTCTTATGTCAAACAGAAGAGTGAGGACAGCCCTAAGGTCAGTTTGAACCTCCAAAACATGCTACAAAGATCCTCTAAACCAGGATTAAATTTAGTTGCGGTACGAACAAAAAAGTACATATCATTTCTCCTTTATTAATTATTATGGTTAATATTATTGTAAATTATGAATGTATTATGTGTAATCCGCAAAGTAGTCAGTTTTATCATATTGTATTGTATATTATTATATATGTTTTAAGGCTGTAAAACCTCTCACCACACACTTTATACACTTTTCTCAGACAAGCATTAACATTTTATCACATTTCTCTCTTGTTTAAACCCCCTCAAAGTTCAAACCTTTGATTCTTCAGCTGCCTTTTGGGTGCAACCGCAGGTGCCTTTGTCGGTGCAGAACGTTTTGTCGACATTGTGGGTTTTGTGGGGGAGAAAACTTGCAAACATACAGCACTTCAGAGTCACGCTGCTAGCGATCGAACATTTATGTAAATTTGGCAAGCCGAACGCATTCTGTACTGTACAGGAGACACGGTATGGAGGAGATTGATTGACAGTGGTCTACAGTCCCTTAGCCAATCAGGACGCAGAACACAATACACATGCAAAATTGTACTAAAAAAAATCCATGAAACAGCGAGGCCGCGAAATGTTAACCGCGTTGTAGTGAGGGACAGCTGTATATGGCTGTCAGTGCTAGCCCTGTGTTTAACTGGCAAATGTACTTCACTTTACACCAAAAGCAGCTGGAACAGATGTCACCTGTGATTGCTTTAGTTACTGATGAATTTATTTGGGACAGTGAACATAAATACACATGCCATAATTACTAAGAAAGTTATCTTTTATCTGCAGTCACCCTTAAAACAATAAAGGTTTAAAATGGCAGGTGCTAAAATCCTTAAGGAATTTTTAATCTGGACAGACAGTTCTGGACAAACATTTATAAATAAAAAGATTAAAAGCCTGCGCTGGTAGTAAGTAAAAAACATACATGCAAAAATATGGATTAAACAAGATAAATCAAGACAGACAGCAGCAGGTAGCAGACCGTGGAGACACATACGCGTGGTGCTGTGAAGTCTGATTATCAGTCATACTCAATCATGATTACTTTAATTGAACATTATTTTTGATGGAATAATTTTCCTCTACAACAAATATATACACAAAAAATACAACAAAAATACTCTCATGCTTAAGTTAAACAGCGTTAAATGGCTGCAGGTATAACATCACACTTAAACACACGTTTTTTATGGCAAAGAGAGGTTAAGTAATGTTTATTTGTAACAGACGTGTTGTTCTTTATTATTTAAACACACAAGTTCAAATTAACTGGTTTGATCAATCAAATAAATTTATATAAAATAAATATTATTATAAAATTATATTAATACTTATATTTATATATCACTTTTCATACAACTTGATGCAACTCAATGTTCTTCACAACATAAAATCATTAAACAAAACAGTTAAAAAACAGTGGTGGCTTTGTTTCACTGTATTTTACTCAGTAAAATAGAATAGAGTAAAAAAGAGTAAAACAAATGTATAAATATTAATAATAATAATTAAACAAACACTACATAAAAGGAGAGCATTACAGTAGTCCAGCCTGTCGGTTATTAAGACGTGCATGAGTGTCTCAGTTGTGTTCAGAGAGAGAAGTGCCCTGACATCAGAGGTTTGTTTTTTTTTTAAAGTAGGTTTTTCACTTTATTGCACAGAGGGGGCCAATTTCTCTATCTGCGCTTTGGACCTGGTTTAAGACCATGTCCAAACACTATAGGACTTTGATGATTTCTGCATGTTCTTTGATTGACTTTGCAGACTTCACCATCAGCCTCCACACATTATCACTTGCAGAGGGCACTGCCAGGGGGCATCGTTCTGATGGAACTGGCTTTTCAGGTAAGATTTATGTTTTATTTAGACAAAAACTCCAGTATATTGCTAAACTTTACATTCAAAGCTTAAGATTTAAAGACAGGCCGTTCTGCAAAAGGTTATCCAGAACAAATTCAGTGTGTTCCACTAATGCTTTATGATGATTGTGCTACTGCATTGGCAGAACGGTTAGTCAGAAGGTTGTGGGTTTCAATCCCCAGGTCTTTCTGTGATTAGTCTGCATGTCCTCCACTTAGGTTCCCTCTGGGTACTCCAGCTTCCTCCCGCCGACCAAACACATAAATGTATAGTTGCATTGAACAATCTAAATTTCCACTGATGAATGAGAGTGAATGCTTGGTCTGTGTCTAAATGTCAGCCCTGCGACTAACTAGCCATTGTTCAGGGTGTACCTTGCCTTAGGCTCAAAGCTGCTGAAATCCTGCTGTTCCAGCCACACACAACTTCAAACTGGACTAAGCGGTAGAAAATGAATGAATGCTACTGCTTGCACTAGTGTTTTTAATGGGACTTGTTACCTAACCCACGTCCTAACACAACAAGTGTTTTCCATGTATTCTGTATATTTATATGTTGAGGTAAAATGGTGTGGTGAGAAATGGTAAAATCCCAGTGCTATTTATGTCCTGCAAACTTGTCAAATTGGCCAGTGCATGTTAGAAGTTTGTTTTTGATCTTTTATTTTGCTGAATGTATTGGGGTTTAAATCTATCCCTCGTATGCTTAACTTTGACAGTATCCAGTAAATACTGCAGCCATCGCTGCTGCTGCCTGCCCAAGCTGCATATGTTTGTGTCCTTTTTCCTTTGCAGGGCTGTTACTTCTGTGTGAAGCAATACGCGCTGGAGTGTTCTCGCATCCCCATGGGTCAATCTGTCAACTCCCAGGTAAATATCTGCAGTCAGACTAACACCAGAACACTAATGCAAGTTTTTTGTGGTCTTACAAAGAAGTCCGAAATCTCATATTGTGGATTTTAGGCACCAACCCAAGCCAAATGTGCAATCAAGCCACATTACGCAGTGATTTATTACCTGAGTGCAGCCATCTTCTATTGGACATCAAAACCATTCTTATAATTTTCTGCAGAAGTTGATGTCTGTGTTTTTACTGATTACAGCTAAGTCTCAATGCCACATCTGCAGTACTCTCACTGCTGATCAGCTCCATGATCTGGTTCATCTCACTGGGAAACACAAAATCTTATAAAGTGAACAGTGTTGAGGCAAGGTTGTAATGAGACCGGTGGTTGTTTGGCTGACACTCTGGGTTGTAGGCATTTTTAGCTCTCTAACTATCATATGGCATTGGGAGAAAGTGCTAAAACCTTACCTAACTGCCCTGTACAGTGTGGTTTCTAAAGCCACAGTAGAACACAACTGATACACCTCTCCTCTTTGACAGCTGTTTCCACAGTTCTTTTTAGCCTGGTGTGGAGTTGAGTTGTAGTGCCCTATTTTTAGCAACAGCTCTGTTCTTGTTTTATGTTTTAGGTCACAAACATAACCTTGGGTTTCTGATAAAAGAGTAAGATTTGTATCATTGCCATAGCCTTTTGATATCAATTTCAATACGTGATTTACCCCCAACAGAAACCAGTTCATCACAGTACATTAGAACACTCAGATGTTAGCAAAGGTACAAAGGGTTACAAAGTACTCTTGGATAAGGTTATTGAAAATGTGACTTCTTTCCCAGTTTAACCATGTGCTCCAGAGCTCTGTTGCACAGCTCACCAGTGTGTGTGCAAGTGTGAGTTCCCAGTCCCACTGCTGTCCTCTCTCCATCAGGGCAGCCTCCTCACCAAACCTCGTTCCAAGCCGTTTCCAGACGCCTCCCCAGTGTCTGACTGTGCGGTATGTCTCAGCCGTTCTCAGGGAGGGGCTCACTTTAATCAGTCCTGCCCCTCTCCCGCTCTGCCTGCTGCAATCAGTGCTGGTCTATCCCTTTTACATCTCTGTCCTGTGTCTTATTGGGCTTGGACTAGACTCTATGTAATTTCATATAAAACCGAAGGTTTTTAGGAGCCACAGCATAAGGTTGAAGAAGAGGCTGGGGCCAGACCATGGTTTGTCTTTCTTCTCTGACTCTCCTGCCGCTGTTGTCTCTGTGCTTGCTGGACAGTGGGTGTCATGGGCTTGTGATTTGCTGTCTTTGAAACTCCTATTTTCCTAAACTTCACAGTCTGAGTAAGTATTTCTCTGACTTTGGGGAGCAGGGAACTAAATTCAGTATGTCATGCATGACTCCACTGATGATGAAAAAAGGATAATTAGTAGTTAAATAGTTAGTGTCAATAACTGGGCCCAACCAGTTTCTCGGCCAGTCAATTTTATCAGCTGCTTAAACCCCCATTAGAGATGTTAACACTTATATTTTCACTTAAGTGCAAGGAGTATGACTGATTTTACTTATGTCTTTGTGCTATTTATCAAGTACTGGCTTTACTGTTTTTTGCACATCTTTTTTCACCACATGGCAAAACAAACATTACTGTACATGACAAGACAAGACAGACACCAAGCCCAATGACATGACAAAACATGGCACATCTAAATCAAATACAGTACAGTGTAGTTTTTTGCAATTTCATCTTGTAAATTAAAGTATAATCATTTAACTCAAAGCTAAGCATACAGTGACATTAAAGGTTTTGGGAATCAGCTTTGGAGGTATTGTAACACATGAGAACATATTTTTCCATCCGATTGAATGCTATTGTTTAAAGAGGCTGTGGGTTTTTTCCATGTTTGAGTGGTCTTTGAGTGGAAGCCAAAGATTTAAGGATAACTTATTTCTATCGTAATTGAGTAATATTGTGTTTTGTGGGGGTTTTTTTTGTTTGTTTGCAATTGTTAGATATTAGAATGAGTTGCTTGATGTGAGTGGGTAAGCTCAGTGTTGAGGTGTCACCAGAGAGGACTTTTATGGGACAAACTGGGAAGCTGAGGCCGAGGATCTCAGACAGCCTGCTCATGACCTCCAGCCAGAAGTTTTTAATGTAAGGACAGAGCCAGAGTACATGGTAGTAAACATCTTTAGAGTTAGGACTGTGTTAGCTTTGGCTGAGACCCATGCAGAAGAGTTTGTAGTTGGTCATATGGTTCTATGGAAGAGTTTATATGGTATTAATCGAGGTTTTAGTATTGCAGGTCATAGAGAATACAGAATATTGATGCATATGTCTTTACAGTTTATACTGAGTGGTATTTTGTTGATATGTGGTCAATTTTTCTATTGGGAGTGATATTGTAAAGTCAGTTGTCAAGAGTTACATAGTTGTGATAACTTTCTTTTAGGTTTTAGCAATTATATATTAAGTAACAGCATTGGTGTATAATTAACGGTGGTCTAATGTAGGTTTTAGGGAGGCTATCCTTCTGTCATTCCAAACTGAAAAAATAATCATTGGATTATTCCATAATTGTGTTTGCATACATGGTGCCAAGTTGAGAGGAATACTTGAGAGGATGTTAGATTTCCACAAGGCAGTGGTAAAGACAGTAGTTGTATTATTACAATATTTCTGACTTTTTGAAGATTTTTCTATAAAGAAGAGAAGATTAATGTTTAATAATGGGGTTAGATGCGTAATTTTCTAGGGTGTCTTTTATTTCTTATGGTTGACTAAATCAGCTCATTTTCTACTTTGTCAATGAGCTTTTAAATGTGACTTACAGAGCTACCGGATTCATAAATGACAAATATACCATTAGTGCTGTGTGTCTACTGTATGTCATTTAAACAAAGAGTAATTTATTAAGTTTATGACTGTGCATTGTCTCTGTTACCATAGCTGTGCCTTTTTGATTGATATTTAAATACACCAACACTTTTTCAAGTGTCAACTGTTCTCAGAAAAATTACACAAAATAAAACAATTTGCAGTTGCCCTAAGTTGTCCTCTTTTTCCAAACACTTCCACCCTCAAGAACTGAGAGAATCAGACTTTATCAGCACTTCATTTATATTTGCTTGTGAGCTGGCCCTCAGGTGAAAGAGGTTGCGAAACTTTCCCTGCCTGGTTGATCTTGCCTTTTTTAATTAACTCTATGTTTTCTCTCGGATGACCCACATAATTACAGCTTGATACAGTCAATTATTACTGTGCCATTAATTTGTGATCCAGCAAGCTGCACTGACACTGCACCTCAACCTTACCATTTGTTTTTGTCAAAGTTTGTTGTTGTCAACCATGGGCAGCTTAGAATTATAATGTAGGGTGCATTACAAGGGAACATGTCAGGATACATACACCTTCGTCATCTGAATCAAAAAGATGTGTTCAGTCCCACTTGATTTATCTGATGTTCAGACGGAAGTGAATGTCTCAACCAAGCTAACCTAAGCCAATCCAATATTCCTTTTTTGTTCTCTCTCTGTCTGTGATACATATGATATATATTCTCAATTCATATTCTTGTTTCTAGTGTTTATCCAATCTAGACAAGTGTCAAGTCAGGTCAAGTTTGAACAGCTTTAAAACCTGTGCTAACGATCACGGATGTCTGTGGAAATAAACATCATTCAGTGCGGTTACATTTTAAAGAAAAAAACTGTTTTTCTATTTACAAATAAAGTCAGGCTATTAAATACCAGGCCACATGAATGCAGCACAATTCTTAGCAGAGGCTGTTGACTCAGTAGTTTCTCCTCTTTGCAATTAAACTTGGACAAAGACAGAAGTCCAGTTAGACTAATAAAGCTACGTATAGTTCTTTGCAGGGTAAAGTAGTGACTGATTTCATTTGAAACCATGTTTGTGTATGTTCCAGATGAAGTGCATCACCACATAAACTCTAGACACTGTACTCTCCCTGTTTCGCAATTTGATTTTGTTAATTTTGTAAATTGTATGTATAATGGGGACCATTCCCACAAGCCAGTCTGTCTCCAGTGTTCATTGTGTTATGGAAATGACAAAAATATAAAGCTGGGACCATCTGAGAAAACAATGAACACTTTATTTCCCTTCCCTTGGTCCTGAAAATGGAAAATGCTCTTTGGTCCTGGATTCAAACTGTAAGTCCAACTTGTGTCTGTCTGTTCTGTTACAGCTCTCCATGCTGTTCACAGAGGAGTGTGATAAAGTGAGGGACCTGATGCACGTGCACTCATTCAGCTATGACTTCCACCTGCGTGTATCTCACCAGTACCTGTTGGGCAGTCACATGACCCTCCGACAGGGCTACCAGCTCACAGACTTCCTGGATGACTTCATCTCCAACCATCCTGACATCCCCAAGTTTGGACGCAACCATGTATTCCAAGGTAATGTAAAGGCACACTGCCTTCTTCTCCTTTCATTAAAACAAATGAATTATGTAGTCAGACACAATTTGACATGGATTCATTAAAAACAAAGCAGCCCGGTATAAACCTGCACTCACATAGTATTGCTGGAGCAACACTGGAGCAACAAATGCTCAGTTCTCCACTTCACCTTGTACCACATTTCCAAAATGTGTGCACACATTTTTCAGAGTTGGGGGTAGGGCCATGCACCATTAGACTGTTTCACATCCAGTTTGACTTTTATAGATCCCAACTTTTGTGTGGAAAGTGGAACACGGACATTTCTACCTTTGTTTGTGTTCATTTTAATGCCTGTCGGTTTGGAAACTTCACACTCAATCATTTCACAATCTAAATCTCAGATCCACAATCTGGCAAGATTATGGTACTCCTGACCCATTGACCCAACAGGATATGTTCGAGCTGGCTGCTATCAGAGCCAACAGGCCACCAACATCCTGTCCAATACAGCTCATGTACTGTACAAAGAATATGTTTTATTGAACTCAGACAGGAGGTACATGGTTCCACTATGTAAACACAATCGGCTGTATATGGGTGGTAATGTGTACGCATGTGGATATTTCATGGTTATGTACATGTATGTACTGTAGATCTGCTACTTTAGGGCAGATGATGAGATTACATTGTTCTAGGTTTTTAATTTGTTTATTTATTTATTATGTGCTTTGTGTTTCTGTGTTGTGCTGCAGCATTGCCCTTTTAATCACAGACAAATTTCTCCCATGGGACATGATTAAAGACACTTTGAACTTTTAAATGAAAGCTTTGTAAATGAACATCATTAGCTCATTGAACTCATACATGCCTGGATGTGAACCACATCTTTTCTGATTAACAGACTTTAGTAAAACTTAAGAAAGCTTGCGGGGCTCGAAACTAATGTAGTGCCAGTGTCCCTGAAATTGTATTTGTGATGATTCTTTGGGACAGACTCAGACCAAACATTCCTCTCACCCAGAGCCAAATCTACCCTTGCATGGGCTCCAAAATTCTGCTAAGGGACATTCTTACTGTCATCATAAGTCATTTTCAATCCACTGTCACAACTGCTGCAACAGTGTTTCCACAACTGTATCAACACAGGTCAGAGCTACAACTGGAACAATGTCAATCCAGTGTCTAACTAAATCTAAAGTTAAGGCAGACTAGGCTGATCATACAAGACTGAACTTGGTCTCAAAAACAGCCAGAAAGACTGTATTTAATTTAAAAGAAATTGTGAAATATGCATAGTAGAAAGAAAGAATAACATTTAAGTTGTGCTTTCAGAGGCAGATGATCCAAATGTTATGATTTTTCCGTTGTTGTGGTCTCAGGATGCTTCTCCATCTCCACGGGGATGATAACAGCTCACCAGCTCTATAACTACATCACTGACCATGCCAGCACCTATGGCATGAAGCCCCTCAGAATGTCCAAAGTAGCAGCTCCCACTGACAACAAAAAGGGGACCCCTGACCTGCACGAGTATGCTCTGGTGGCTCTGTGGAACAGGTAAGTCACCACTCTGTGACAACTGTTTTAATAATTGTAACTAGCGGCTGCTTTATAATACTTTTTGGTCTTCAGTTCTGGCTCATATAAGGACTTAGAGGGCCTGCACCATCACGATGACTTCGATGTGTCTCTGGTGGTGTGTCATAATGCTGCTCCATTTGAGGAGCAGTCAGATGGAGAGAGACACATGCTCAGGTAAGAACATATTACCCTGCGCTGCAGCTGGATTCTGGACTGGTGATTTACAAAGTCATAAAAATCCATCTTGAACAGCTCAAACAAAATATCTGTATCCAAACCAGCCAATGATGTGGCAGTACAGACCTGTTTTAGGTTTTGACGATGTGGCAACTGCATTGTAACCTTGCGCTGCAGCTGGATTCTCATGAGATTTGGGAGTTTCCAAACTCGCTTAAATCCATCTTTTATCGCGCCAAGAAAACTGCTTGATCGAACCGTGGGCTCACCGGTGGTGGTCACAAGAGAACCGTGGGCTCACCGGACTCTTGTGACCAATGATGTGGCCGCACTAACAGGCCTGGGTTCTTAATTTGACGAAAGCAACAAGCTCTCTCTTCTCCTCTATGTTATCAATATGGCTACGCCAAAAGATGTTAGCTTTGACGCTGTTGCCAAATCAGATATCCAAAGTAGAGAGTATTTCTTCTTTGAAAGAAGAGCAAAGAGTGGCACCCATATGAATCGTTGCTATGATTGGTTAAAGAAATCTCATGGTAGGCGGATACTAGCCGGTGCTTCATCCAATCACCTGCCAGGTTTTCAAAAGAAGGCGCCTTCCTTTTGCAAACGCTTTCAACAGGGAGCCTTCCCAGATGGTACTGTAAAACAGACTATGTGGAGCAGTTTAATCTGGAGGAGTCAGGTTAACTGCATTGCTCCGATTGGATGAAACTGCAGTTACTCAGAGATGATAAATCCAATTGCTTGCTGGTTATTCGTTTAAAGAACTTGCTGATTGCAAAAGCTTTCTATGTGACTCCTCCAGATGGTGTCAGAGAAACAGACTATCTGGCTTCTCAGGTTAAAGAACATATGGAATAGACATAAATGATTGTGACAATGATTATCAGGTTTCCTTCTGTAGTCAACCAAAAAAGGTAGATCACCTAAAACCAACCAACCTTACCTTAACTTAGATTAATGATGTGAAAGCTATCATATTTATCCCCAGTCTAATGTTTATATCCATGAAACTCACAAGCGGCACAAAGTGGTTGCAGCAAGTGAGGGACACTGATATGAGCCTGTTCAGTGCTGGGACAACTATTATAATATAAAAGTGATTCTTTCTGAACAATTTGATTTTGCACAGATGTCACTGTATCAAAACTAGTCAACCACTAATTGGAGTGGAGTAATACATTTGAATATTTAACAGTAGGCTGTTAAAGTGCATCTTCATTACTAATGAAGGATCTTTTACAGTCAATTGGCGTCTCACATTTTCTACAGCCTTCTGAAACAACAATATACTTCTATTCTAATTTTCATAGTTCCTACACATTGATCAAAGTTGTCCTGTAAACTAAAGGACAGAATAACCTTTTACATTGTAATCATTTGTCATAGACCTAATCTCTTTGAATTATTGACTGGTAGTTTTGTTGGTCCCTGTGCAGGTTACGGTTCTACGTTATCATGACAAGTCAGAGAGAGCTGTTCCCTCGCCTCACTGCTGACATGCGGCGGTTTAAAAAGCTGCCTCAGATTCATCGAGACCCAGAGCTTGGCGGCAGACTGCCCTCTGATCGAGCAGAGGCTGTGGCATCACAGGATCTTTGGGACCAAACACCAGGGGAAGCTGCGACAAGCTCTGCCCCATCGGACGGTAACGAGTTTTATCCCCTGGGCCTGACAGGGAGCTTGGACGATCAAGGTCTGCTTTACTCCGCTCTCCTGTTTCCCCTGCTCCACAATGAGGTGTCAGTGGCCCGTAGGCAGATCCAGACCAGCGTGGAGCAGGCTATGGGACACTGTCGGCGGGACAACCTCTGGAGGAGACTGTTCCACGGAGAACATCTGACACTTGACAAACTTAAGCTTACCAAACTGTCTTTCAGTGAGTTAGAGGAACTACTGGGGGCCGTGCAGAGCTGCTCAGTGGGTGACATAGACCCTCAACTGGTAAGACAACAGAACTGAGTTGTACACACACAACTCTAAACTTATCTTCATTAGTGCTTTCTGTTTATACAGTTTGTGTCACGTATTTAGTGTTGTACTAGCTGTCAGAGGAATTAAAGCACCACATGTAAAATGCACAGGGTTAATGTCACAAGTATACCTATGACCTATTTCTCTGACAACATTCAGTAGTGGATCTAATGTAACAGTGGCTGGTTTGTTTTACAGGATTGCTTCCTGACCATGAGTCCAGCCTGGTACCAAAGTCTGATCAAAGTGCTGCTGAACCGCTTCCCTCAGAGTTGCAGACACTTTGACGACAGTGGCATTCAGTATCTGGTGAGAGCTTTCGGAGTTAGTACCTACAAGATAAATTGTACAAACCAAAGGTGCACAATCATTTTAACAATTCAACAAACAATTGTTTAACTTCAAGGTCAAGAAACATAAAGAAGATATATATATATATATATATATATATATATATATATATATATATATATATATATATATATATATATATATATATATATATATATATATATGTGTATGTATGTATGTATGTATGTATGTATGTATGTGTGTATGTATGTATGTGTGTATGTGTGTATGTATGTGTGTGTGTGTTTGAAAAGAAAAAAATACAAGGCAACCAATGACAGAGCTCTCTGCTGCCTTCTTGTTCCAGGCTGTTCTCAACCAGAAAGTGACAGACTGCTTTGTGTTGGTTTTCCTCAACCCTCAGGCAGGAAAAACTGTAAGTTATCCCACACATACAAGTTTTGGTTCTTTAATGTGTAAATGGCTGAGTCTAGTGTTGCCCCTGCTACAGAGTCTGAAAGTGGTGTTTCGTGAGCCTTTGCCGACCCAGCCCCCATCCAGCGGCAGCCCCCCTCCACAGCTGGTGTCCATGTACCACCACCTGGAGTCAGTCATCAATACGGCCTGCTACAACCTGTGGAGCGGACTGCTATAGCACTCCACACTCAACAATCCTGGCATGGTCAGGGTGCAGTCATCAGGAGTGTTCCGCCTTGTCTTTACTTCTTTTGTTGCTGTTATGTTACACAACAGATACAAAGTAACCCCACTGCTGTCTGTAGCATTTTGTGATTGGAACACAAGAACCACAATACACTTCTTTTGACAAACTTGGGATCAGCTGAAGTCAGGGGCAGGTTTATATTTGATGATATTTGAATAACCTTACCTGCTTGTGCCAATATTATAACATTTTTGAGTGATAGCTTACAGGTTTTTCCCAAAGTAAACTGGGTTGCTCGGGGTGTCTCTGTTCACAGTGGCAGTGTTGGATGAATTAGCCTTGTTGATGATACAGTACCACTGAATCATTACACACAAGATAGAATTATTTCAACTGTGCATGGGCAGCCAGCACTTAACTTTTATTGTTGGCTTTAAATCAAGCTAAAATATTCGGACTTTCCTTTAAATTTTTCATTGTACCTTTACTGAGTTTTGTCCCACTTCAGTGTTAAGGATGAGTAAGGAGCTTGCTGTGGGCTTGCTGTGGGCTCGTTTCTGTTGTAGTTTCCACAAAGCCCTCTGCTTGTGTGGCATTCTCAAGTGCCTTTCCCTGGTGTTTGGAGTTGTCCCCAACTTCACATTATGTTTTTCGATTTGCTCTGAAAACACTCACCTGTAACGCAGTTAAAGTGCCTCTTTCAATTTGAAGATTTGACATATAAACCTTGCAGGTTTGTATAATAGCATACTGCATGTCATCAGCGCTGTTTTCAGAGCATCAAGAGGATAATGAGTGTATAGCTGCACAGCTAGTAATCAAACCTCATTTCACAAGAGAGCAAAAGGCGATCTCTGTCTCTGCAAACATTAGCTCCATATAAATGTAGTCAGCAGCTGCACACTTCTCTTTTATCGAGATGTTTGTAGATGTAGATGATATACAAATGTTGAAATGGTAAACACTGGATACCCATCATGAAAATGTGAGTTGTAAAAAAAATAAGCCTGAAGCATTTGGTCTTCAGTGGCATCATGTATAATTATGTACATACAGAAGACTTTAAACAGTATGCATTAATGCTGAATAAAGCTTAAGAATTCTTGTCAATGTGTCATTTTACAATCTATACATTAATTCCAGCTATCTAAAAAACTAAACTGACAATGGTCTTCTCTTGGCTAATGGCCCTGTTCAGTAGCTACTGGTGTTCACCAAAAACTGTGATCTGAGTTTAATGGGTTTAGTATCAGTTTTATTATCAAAGACCCAACAAAGGAATCTCATTTATTTGTGAGAAAAAGTAAAAGAAAAAAGGATGTATTCTTTTCAATAAGAACTTGATGTGGTTTAAGGCAGTTCTTTATAATCCATGATCTGTCACAAAACCTCAACCATTTCCTTTTTGAAATCCCACATGCTCACTGAATAAAACACTGCCTCTAATGCACACTGGTAAAAGCCCTATTTCCAGAAGTGACAAAAAAGTGTGAAAGTTCAATGTAATCCAGCCTGAAGAAGAAAAATATGTTGGTGGGACTAAAAGTATTTGAAGTCTCCATGTCTCTGGATTTTCTCCAGTTACTACAGTTTTCTCGCACCGTCCAAAGACATGCATGTGAACAGTAGGTGACTAGGTGAATAGGTCAGAATAGATCTAAATTGCCTGTGGTAAATAAATGGTTGTCTGTGTTTTGGTCCTACACACAACATGCAATCAGCCAGTGTAAAGTTTTCTCTTGGAATTGTCTCAGTTTAGACATCTTTAAACAAATAAAGACTTCATGTTTAGAAAACAACTTCCACCATTTTGTTTGTACTTTGCAGTACATACTTGGAGAAATGTAATTAGAGCTGCATAGGATTTTTATTTTTTTACCTGGTGGAATTGGCAACAAAGCATATGGGCTCTGTTTTAGTTTATTCTGTGCCATAGTTTAGTCATATGGCACAGGTTTAAAAATAATACTTTGTGAAGAATAGAACTTTGGGCGGTTACAAATGAAGGCCATTGGTGTCCAGAAGAAAGGTGGTGCCACAGCCTCTTCTCAGTCCTGTGCTTCACACTGGCTCTGTGTCCAGTAATCCTTCAGCCAACACAGGCCTGCAACAGTGTCACCTAAAGCACACAGAGATGTAAACAGAGCTTCTGAAGCCTCCAGTTTGTGGAGAAAAGATGACTTCTTGCCAATGATGTCTTACCGAGTGGCTTGTACTCGCAACCAATGTAGCCCTGGTAGCCAAGTTTCTCCAGCACATCGAACAGGTAGCAGTAGTTGAGCTCTCCGGGACTGTCAGGCTCATTCCGCTCTGGGACCTGTGCTATCTGCACATGGCCTAAGGAAGAGAGGTTCTCAGACTACTCTGATATACACTGCTGCCATTATCACACTAATGCAGAACATTTTGCATCAGCAGAAAATAGCGGCCTTCTTTTGTGTAGATGATTTTTCACAGCTTTGCAGGGACATTTGATTTTTGTATTTGTAGTCTAATACATCTGGAAATAATTCCGACATGCAGACTGTGAAAAGGTCAAATCTAATCATTAAATTCTGCAGTAGTCTGTAGGGAGTGAGCAGAAAGGGACAAAGTTCTGAGAATCTGATGGCGCCAAGGATTCCATATTAAACAACATAGGCTATGGGAAAACTTTAAATTGAATGAATTTTCCCCCAAAAGTTTTAGTTTTATTGACAGAGATTATAACATTTCCATATTATGAAGATAGAATTGTTATTGTTATTATTGTTGTTAAAACTTACATTGAATTTGTTCACCTGAGTGTTGTATTTACTTATTGCACTTGCATTTAACTGCACTGTTTCACACAAAAACATTTCAACAATTCTCCCAGGTGTATGTGAGTGTGATAGACTCACCAATCAGAGGAAAATACTTGAGGATGTTTTGTGTCAGGTTTCCATCCATGATTTGCCAGTGGAACAGGTCCTGAAATATCCACATTTTAACACATGTACATGTACAACTCCTTTCTGTTCTTATTACTCCACAAACGCACCATTTGCAGCTTGATATTTGGCTTTCCAACTTTCTCCAGGATTGCAGCAGCTACAAACACAACACACAGATGCTAAATGGCAGGTTTGGACAGAACTGTAGGAGCAATACAGCACCTTCTTTACAACTATATTGTAAAAGAAATTTGATCCTAAAATTATTTCCCTATCATCAAATGCATGTGGACTTAATGAAGTTAAGTTCAGTGTCTTACCCTGATGAGGAGAATCCAAAAAGTACCTGGGGTCTGTAATCCTGGTGTTGATGGGCTCTATCAGACCAGTTATCCCCTCCTGAAATATAGTATGAAATAGTATGATCAACAGTTTGGAGTCCTTTTGATGAAGGTTAGACATAAATTCATGAAAATTTGCAGTGATCAACTGTCGTTTTATTAAACCCTCTGCAACATCTTTGATTTAATATGTCTGATGCATTTGCAGTACAGATTTTTGTACACTTGTGCATTGAACCAGTTAAACTGTAAAGTTAGACTTACACTTTTTACAATGTGATTTCAAAGAAGCCGCAAACAAAATTAATCTCTTATCTGTCATAGAGGTAGATAGGTTTGTGTTCATGTAAAACTTAAAATGGCATGGATCCATATCAGACACAAAGGTTGGCATAAAGACAAATATTTTCTGGGGTGGTACTTGATGTGAAGAGTTTGAGAACCACTGCTGCAGACTATTAAATGACCATACAGAATTCTTACACAGGCAAAAATTACTTAATTAATAATAATTATTGCAAAAAAACAAACAAAAAAACAGCATTGTTTTCTCAAATGATGCCCATTTTGTTGTGATACAGTCAAGAATAAAGAATACTTGTCCTGCTGCTGTGAAAACACTGGGTACTCTTTTTACAACTCAGGTTTCTAATGTTTTTGTTAAAGCCCCGATCCCAGATTGAGTACTTCTCCAGCTTAAACTTGAATCTACCACACAGGACCTGACCTGCGTGATCATGCTTACCATTAAGTGCTGGATTTTAACACACACTTTTCCTGGAGAAAATTCAAAATTTACATTCCACAGCATTTGCTTGCAATGGAATGAAAACGCAAATATTCAGATCTGTTTCATTCCACCCCTTCATCCCACACAGAAACTTAAGTCTCTATACAAATAGTTTTCCAGGCAGGAAGAGATACCAAAAATAAACAGAGTTGCAGGTTTACAGCAAAATCTAAATTTGAAAGTTTATTGATGATACTCTGGTTACAGAAAAAAACTAAACTACAAAGAGTAAAAAGCAAATTCTGAAGCTTAATTAAACTCCATCTTCACCCCAAAACTCAGAAAGTTTAATGCTTCTGCTTTTTATATGCAAAGTGCATTGTATCATATTATGATAGATACAGCTTTGTACAGATTGTACAGATTTCTTATTGATCCGGTCTCTCATGATGTTGTGTATGTTTATGATCTTGAGTGGCCTGTGGATTTCTACTCACTGTGGGGCTCTCAACATCTCCTCTTGGAAATACACTTAGGGGTATAAACATACACAACTCCAAGAAACTGTTTGAACAACAATCAGTTTTGGTGTTGAAATCCAGCGCGTGGCAGTAAGCCAGACACCGCAGGTCAGGTCCTGTGTGTTAGATTGTACATTGCAAATAAGCTCGTGAAGCAATCAATCAGGGTTCAGGGCTTTAACAGTTCTATTTTTTAATACTTTAGTTCTATTACCAAACTGGTAAGACCCCTGTGTTATACCTTAAAGAGCATATCAGCAGCATAGTTTAAGTTGTGCACAAAGATGGCCTCCATCTCCTTGGCGACCAGTTCTCTGTCAGACCCTGCAGGAACACGTCCAGCCATCAGGTGGATCCTGGGGAAAGCATTGAAAAAAATGAGACAAAGTTATATGAAAGGTCAGTAGTTATCACTAAAGTAATTGTCACTTAAAAGAAAAAAAGCTATTTTTTTCAAAAATTGTATTCACATACAATTACCTGTCCAATGATTAGGGAAAATTGCAATATTTCAAATTACAGCTGCATAGTAAATACTTTTCAAATGTATTAAAAATTATAATGAAAAACTCTGTCCGGCTGGGTACCCTCTGTCCCGCTGGGTACCCTCTGTCCCGCTAGAGGAGTGAAAAGATGTCTTGCCCACAGGTAGTTGTCACACTGATGATTGGACCTCAGCTGGTCCCAGGTGTGCCTCTTGCCCAAAGCATTAAAAATCCAGCCTTGAAATCTTTAAAATCACGATCAATGCCAGACTGCAGACTAAATGTGAACGTGATTAAAATGATTATTATCAGTATTTTCAGTGTGTCTATAGTCTATTAGTCCAGTTTCTTTAGTCTCTCCACTCTTTCTCCGTGATGTCACTGGATATTCAAACATAGATCTATTTGAAGTTAATAATTCATCTCTATCCAATAGCCTGTTTACATTAATAGTTTGTTATTTAATACTCTTCATTAGGTTTCTTTATCGGTAGCTAATAACTCTCTACTCTATTCATCTGCTACAGGTGGTTCACCTTTTACAGTCCAGAGCCCTGGCATACTCCAGGGCCAGGTCCAGCCCCTGTCTGAAGTCCGCCTCTCTCCCTGGAACTGCCCCCAGGCCCAGGTCTCCTGCCCTCACAGCCCCTAACCAACACAGAGCCGTCAGTGAGCACCAGCAGCAGTGAGTGTGAACGTGAGGACGGCTCACCACCTGGAGGAGTGTTGATGAGGACTACCTCCACTCCCGTTGCCTCCTTGGCTCTCTTCAGCTCCCGAAGGTCTTCCTCGTAGGGCCACGCCGCCTCCACGGCACGAAAGCCCGCTGCAGCCGCGGCATAAATCCTCTGGCTCAGCTCCGGGAGGTCCGTGAACAGCCACGACAAATTTGCACAGAACTTTAACGGAGGCATCGTGCCTGGAGCTGGGTCACTGGCCCTCCGTTCAGCCCAGGCTCACAGTCTGGGACTGTGTCGTAAAGACGATAAATGTCGGACAGCTAACAGGATACGGCGGTGTGACTGCGACAGTGTCACCGGAATACGACAGACACTCCTGATTATTTTACAGTAACGCGAAACAAACAAAATAAGCAAACGACGGCGTATTAGGGCCAGTGCAAAATACAAAACATCGGCGTCGAGGTAAATTTCAGAGTTTACCACGGCTACCGTAAAGAACGGTATAAAAGAGCATATAATGAGTAGTGTTCAACTGGAGTATACTCTTTTTTTCTCTTTCTTTACTGAAAAAAAGTTCAATAGTCAATCAAACAATCGAAAACATTCTACATAAATTATATAGACCAAGCAGCATCACCTACTGAAAAAATAAAAGGGGGCATCTGTCTACATAAAGTAACAATTGTTCCAGTAATCTAAAAGCTCATTTGCATTCATGTTTTAAAGAGATTCACACAAAACATTTAATTCATTTTTAAATGCAATGAAATTGGGGTTTACGTTGAAAAATCTACACCTGTATATATGAAATTTACCTATTGTCACCAAATTATTACACAAATGAAGTTCTACATTTCTGTTTTGAATAAAGATTCCACATTTAATACTTCTGTAAGCTTATTGTGCAAATCATGATAGAATATTTAATAGTTGTGTGACTGTAAAACAGTACAAGTACACAAGTACCTCCGCATTGAACTGTTTACGTGGGTCAACATTGTTCATTGTGTTGAAATGGAAACAAGGGGAATGATAAATATCAGAACCTTTTTTTTTTTTTTGGACAAGTTTGGAGACATCTGACATTTGACTTTTGTTAAAGATAATCTTAAAATTAGAATATTACATTACATTAAATATTTAAAAATCTATTCTGTCAGTGGGGGGTGAGGGTATTACTGTGTAACGGGGGTGGTTTGGACCCAAAAGCAGTACACAGGAGAAGTGGGACAGTTGGTAATAACCTTTATTACCACAGTAGCAAACAGGGAGCGGAGCAGAATGAGTCACTACAGCGTTCAGGTCTCTCTTCAGGCCGAAAGCCCGCACACAGTCTCTAAAGCACGGGGAAGGGCTGAGGAACGAGTTCGGTTCCCCGGCCACGTGGAATGAGAGAGAGGAGCTTACTGTGGTCGCCGAAGCCGTAGCGAGGAGTCCGCAGCCCGTAGAGTCCGCCGGTCGTGCGGAGGTACAGATGAGGGAAGAGCAGAACGATGCCAAGGACGCCGAGGCAGAGCGCGTGGTCAGAGACGGAAGGCAGGTGAGTTTACCGGGAGACAGGCGAGGAGAACAGGTCGGGGACAGACGAGGTCGGCAACAGGAGATCAGGCAGGAGAAGAACGCTGGAGAGTCGTGCATAATGCAGAGGAACAATCTGGCAAAGTGTGAGTGAACAGGTGAGTCTTACATAGTGGGCTGATTAGCAGATGAGCCGCAGCTGCAGCACCGGGTGAACGAGGAGGGGTGAACCAGTGGGAGTGTCTGGCAGGTAGAGAGGGGCAGAGAAAATAGGAGAGCCAGGAAAGATAACAGCTGTGACATACTGAGTTGCTTTAATCATGTTTATTAGAGCTGGAGGAACGTCTTAAACTATTGTACAGTTTTATTTACATAAATACATTCCACATTATTATTTATTTTTATTTGTTATATTCCAAAGTTGTACCATTTCCATCCATTAAATTGAAAAGCCCAGCCTCCTTTATCCATCTCTTATTTATAAAGCAAAAACTTTTTGTCTTTGTAACGTGTAGGCTAGCTGTTATTCCAAACTGTAACATTGTGTGGGCTAAAATTATGTTTATGAAGCATTTTCCAATAAAGGAATACCTGCATGTGAAAATCAGACAGTTTAATGCTGGATATGCAAAAGTAACAATTTTGCAAGGCCATTCCACTTATTACATTAAATGTTGATGTTGTAGACTGACTTTTTTAGCATTGTAAGCCTCTTAAAATGGGTAATACAATGTCTTTACTTTTCTCTAAAAAAAAGTCAGAAATTGAACTGAATTCCTAATTTTATGTTTTTTGTGCACATCATACTGCAGCATGTCTCCTGATGATTTTAAAAACTTGAAATAATCCTCCCTGTATGATCCTAAACTAACACTCTTACCTTCTGTGTCCTCAGGTTGAACACTTCAGGAGAGAAGAAGACTAATCAACTCGAGTCTCTGAGATGCATATGTCATTGCTTTAGACCAAACTCTGCTTCAATAAAGTTATATGTGACAACACACTGTTTTTCATCATATCACTGTATATTTATTAAGTATGTCTACTTTTACTAGAATTACATTTCTGATCATGCTGTCTGTTCTCTTAATTTACTGTAAAGCATATTGTGATAATGACAGATGCTATATATAGCCATATGTTTTCTATATGGTAGATTTATGCACATATAAAATATCCAAAGCTTTACCTGGGGAAAGCATTAACATATGTACAGATTTTATCATGAAATGCTGTTAATAATACATACATACACAAATTTGTATTACTCATATGGTAATAAGACTCAAGATCTTCTGTCAGCCGCTGCTTGTCAGACATACTGTATGTCCTTTTATCCTTATATTATCCTTATATATCTCACCGCTCCGCTGAACATTCTCATAAAAAACAAATGGCTCAAATTAAAACCTGAAGAGGATCCATAAGAAAATGGTAAGAAATACAGAACTAGGAAAGTATATTGTGTCTCAGTGTTCCTTAAAGTTGACTATAAGCGTACTCTCAAGTAAACCATAAAAGCTTTACTTTCCACATTTGACACTGGTGAAACAAACGTAACAAGGAGAGAGGTTAAAGTAGCAAGTGTGTTATTATTAGTTATTTTTAAAAGATGATCTTAACTCTGTACAATGGTACAAAGTAAACAACTTCCGGATTTTTGCACGGCAAGGAGGCATGGCTTGGAGGGACTCCAAAAATGTTCTGTTCTTTTGTCATAAGCCATAGATCAGTTTCAGACTCTCACTAACATCAGACTGTAAAAATAATCTTGTAAATAAAGTTTTTTTTTTCATTCATTTTTGTAAAGGTATTATTTGTTCATTCATTTGCTTAACATTGCGTTTCATATTAGAGTAGTCGGGTCAAAAATATTTAATGATCCATAACTCGATATAACTCGATAGGACTTTAAAATTAAGCATTTAAGTGTTTTTTTAGAGACTAAAAAAAACATCCGACAAAACTGTGGGCGGGGCTTTAGAAGCTGCTGCTTGGCCACTTTGAAGCCTGTTCCAAAAGACTCAAGAGTAGTTACCCAAGACTCTAGCCTTGGTTTGGGAGGAGCCAACTCACACGAGGCAAAGCCTTTATGATGTCAGTTAAATAGATTTATTTGCAATATACATCCAAGAAATCATCAATAACAATCAGGGTTTCTTTAACTGGGAGTTTTCTGAAAACAATAAATAACTCTTCTTTTCATTGCACTAAAAAAATAAAAAAGTAGTAGTTAAACTGAGACTTTTTACTTGAGACCAGGGGTTAAATTTCAGTTGGGTCCAGCGGGATGAGGATCCAGGAAGTGCTGCAGCCACCCACCCTATATACTGAGCTAAACTCAGCTGTAAAATTGTAGTTTAGAAGAAATAAAACCTGTCGGCTTTGCCCGTATTTAAACTCTTTGCCTTGAATTCAGTTCTGGATGTATGAGTTTGTTGATGCTGTTGAAGAGGGAGGTGTGACTCTGACTAACAGGAGTGAGTTTAACAAAGAAGAAGCAGTTGTTATATCAGCATGGGCTATTCCCAAAAGTGTCTCTTACCGGTTTATGATGCGATGTACGGAGAGACTTTGAAACAGAGTGAAAAAGAGGGATATGGCTGTTGTGTGAAATATACTGTATTAAGTAACTAGAGAGGGTAAGAGATCTGACTGTTAATAATAAAGTAGGATACTGTAACTTATATAATGCAAAGTATAGTAGGTGTAGATGAAGAAAATCATGTTTTTTGGGCATTTGAGTGCATCTAAGCCTTCCGTAAAATGAGAAAAAGGCAGATATTTCCCTTGACAGTGTGTCATTCAGTTTGCAGTATAAGTATAAGCGTCACAGTTCAATACACAGTTTAAAATTTAGGTTTGTTTGTTATTGTGCAAAAATTAAGTCCAAGTCCAAGTCTTTTGGTCACAAGTCAAGTGACAAGGCTCTTTGCATACGTAACTTAATGAGAGTACTTGACGCTTGATACTGTTGTCTTATTAACAAACCTATTGTATATGGATGTTTCATTTTGAAAAAGTAAGCTACAGAGTACATTACAAAACATTTTTAGTATTCTTACCTAGGGACGCATCAATCCAGCTTTTTTAGAACAGATCCTGATCCAGGTGCTTTGAGGATCTGCAGGTATCAGATACTGACCCAGTCCATCTGTATTTGAATATAGATCATATGAATAAAGACCCTTGTATTTGTTACGTGACCCATTATGGAGATAGGGGTTATTATTACATTTCATCATAATCAGTAGATTTGTCCAAATAAAAAGAAAGACCAGCTCTTTTCCCATTATATAGCCATATAGGCCACATAATGTCTATCTAATCTAACAACTTAGAAAAGAATAATTCATTTTATTTATGATTCATTCTTTATGATTGTTGTGGTAGGCTACTATAATCCAGAGGTTAGCACTGATCGAACCAAAAGGAGGAAGACAAGTTAATAAACCAGCTGATGGATTTTAGAGACTGTAGCTTTACTGTTTTTCACTCAAAATGAATAAAATGCGTCTTACAACAGCAGCTTTTTGTCAAACCTCACTCATGTAAATCATATTAGTGAATAAAAACAGCAGTTTGATCCGTGGGGCTCAGTGGTAACTCTCAGAGGAAGGGGCTGTGAAACTCTGATAAAAGTGTAAGCTACAAACAATTAGCTTTCCTTTAGCTCGCTGCTAACAAGAAGCTGCAATCTGAATAACAGTTAATAACAACTGTGGACAAAGCAAGTAGATGTAGCACACTCTTGTTCCCTCTCCCTGATTCAGCTGAACCCTGCTCTGCTCGTGAGCGCGCAGCGCGCTATTCCCCGTGAGTGAGAGCGCGCTCCCTGCGCTGCTGTCTTCTAGTGTATCAGCCGTGGATTAAACGCCAAGAAAAACTTCACTCATAATAAGGAATGAGTCATCGTATTTTTAAAGAAAACTTTACTGATAACTCCTTTAGTATGAAATGAAATGAAGTGAAAACTGTAACATGAAAAACAAAATAAAGAAAATCAATTTACAAATTGTCTTGTGTTCCTACTTATATCTATCATATCAATCATTATAAACATGCAACAAACATATACATCAACATACAACATTGATTCCTATATCCATTTCTAAAATATTTTTAAAACATAGGTTGTTCTAAATTCCTATAAAATAATGTCTGATATCTTCTCTTAAGATTATAAATTACTGGTTTTAATCACTTACGACATTGATTTTCTTGGATTAGGTTGTGGATGGCCCTGATGCATATTAGTGCTGGTCACGTGGCTTCCCTGCCTAAGACTGACTCAACACAGGAAGTGCTGCTCACTTTCTCTCTCTCTTACAAAAAAATCTTTATTTACAGCACACAAACTACAAACCACAAAAATACACTAACAATGAATTAGGAATGTCTTCTAGACATGAAAGTGACAGATGTGTTCATTTCCATCTATCCTGAACAAGGCACATAAATCTGGTCGACAAGAGCTCTGACATTATTTGCAAGTGCGCAAACTTCTTAAAATAATGATGTGAACTGCTGGGCCACGTAAAAGTGTAGCTCTCCCTTCCTGGCAGCCTGCTTGGAGCAGTCCTTTGCCTCTAAACCTTGGCCTACATATGTTGCCATAACATACATTAAGTGTGTACACTGAATATTCAGATTGAAGGCTTCACTGTTTCCTCGCCTAGAATCTTAAAGAGTTATCTTGTACATATGGAATATGTAACAGAGTGTAGAGATAGTCTCGAGACGACAGAGAAGTAGGGTTATGTTGTAACCTTGGTTCTTTGAGTGAAGAGACTATCTCTCCAGCTTCAAGGCCACCCGGAGACAGGTGTCCATTAGACTACAACCAGTTACATGCCAGCACATGTGCTATATAGGCATAGCCAGCCAGGGGCATGTCCTGACAAGCTGTTGTGTCTTAAAGAAGTATCCAGGCACCCTGACAGTCAGGGGGTCATTCCACCGTACAAATGGACACACACAATGAACAGTAATGTCACACCATATCCATAAGTTTTGCAGTCTATGACAGAAGATAACAGTCGTGACTTAAGACTTTACTTTTTGTTAGAGTTTATGGTCAGGACAGATGAGATAAGCTGCTCTAGGCCTAGATGCTGCGGAAGTGTAACACTTTGTCCAAACTCTTATTACAATATAGTTTACAATTCTTCTTAGTTTTTTGTAATTCACAAGTTGTCCCTCTGTCCTTTTGCAGACGTCCCAGTGATGACTGGACTTTCGCTATGCCCCGTCTGTGCTGCTGTCCCAACCCATGGACCCCCACCGTCCCCAGTTCCCAGGGATGTTGCCTTGTTCATCCTGTTTGCATATTTACTGTCTGTTGATTTTGTAAAGCCCTTTAGGGGTGTGGCTTTTTGATACTGGACTATATAAATAAAATTGAATTTAATCTAATTGAATTCATGCATTTGGCTTGCTGCTAATAAGAGAGTTATTTTTGAAGACTTTAAAGATATTTGATATTTAGTATCTTAATATTCTAATATATTTGGTAAATCTTACAAATGGTTCTTTAAAATTGTAATTAATAATGATATTATTGTGAGAAAAAAAAAAAAACTTTTTTTTTTGCATTTCTTGTGGTGTAGTTATCATCATAAAATAAAGATATTTCTTTTGATTTAGCTAATACACAGTAGTAGTTAGTCACAGTTCCAGGCCCTCTGTGAGGCTGAACTAATGAGTGAGCAGTGACAGAAGTCAGTTTCAGCTGTGAGGCTGCAGGCAGTGCCAAAGCTCATGACCCAGTGATCTCAGTCCAGTCAACTGTGTGCACTAACGGCAACGCCGCAATACTCCAACAGAAGAAGGAAGACTCGTGCTCTCCTGGGATTGCTGTTCCTGACTTGCCAAATTGATAGTATACAGTTAGAAAGAAGGAATGTTAAAGTTTCTCATATGAAGTGAAACAAACTACCTTTAACCTTAAACCATTAAAATGCCTTCTAGATAATAATTTGTACAAACTGCTGTTTCAAACCAAACCAAACCAAACATTATATGTGTCTTATTTTTCAAATTCACTTCACAAAACAACAAACCATCAATTCAGTCAATTCAGTTTTATTATTACAGCCCAACATCACATCAGCAGGCCTCTGCAGACTCTACAAGACAATACCCCCGTCCTTATACTCTCCATCAGGATCAGAGGAAAACTCTTAAAAACCCAGCCATGGGAAAAAAGACAAACCTCAGGGAGAACCACAGAAGGAGGGTCTCCTTTCAGGATGGTCAGAGGGGACAGAGATGTGTCCAGGACAGTTATATATAGTTCATTCCATTACAGATCAAGTTCCATCCAACTGAGTGAGAAAAACTGCAAGCAAATCATGCATTGTTCAGTGTTACAGAACAACTTGTCCTTTACACATTTTTTCATTTGTGGTTGTTGTTCACCTAACACTGCAGCTGGATTTTCGTAATATTTGAAAATTTACAAAATCCTTCTTAAACAGCTTCAAGCAAAGTATTTTTGGTCTAAACGCTGGCCTAGCTGGCCAGTGTGTCCAATGGTGTGACAATGCTGACAAGTATGGATGTGTTTTGGATGTAGCGGCTGTTTTACTGCAACAAACGTTGAAAACATAGCGCTGCTCTGATTAGATAAAATTGCGGTTGATAAATCCAATCATCGAACAGACTACGTACTGTGGAACAGACTACATACAGTGGAGCTCTATCTGGCAGAGTCAGGTTATGTGTACATGTTTTTTTCAACTTAACTATTTTTTCGTTACGTCCAATTTCAGTATTAGCATGTTGTATGTAGTGCTAGAGTGTACTCCGCCTCAGGCCCAAAGCTGATGGGGTTGGGTCCTGTCACCCATGGGTCCTGCCACCTAATGGGGCTAAGCATTAGCAGACAGTACAGATAAAGAGGTATAAATGTACTCAAGTAAAAGTAAAAACATCACATTACAATTATTACTTAAGTAATAGTATTAAAGTTCTTGCTTTTAAATACAATTTAAAGCATGAAAGTAAAAGCATTTGACTCAGCTTTAACAACTAATCAGTATAAATTATTTATTTTATTAATGAAAAAGGTTGGTTGGATAATAATTAGGAAGGATTACAAACTCATTAATATCAGAGTTACATGAGGACTGTATCCTTGTAGCTCAATAAAACATGAGTGAAAGTATTGTTCCAGTTGGATCCATGTATGTCCAAGAACACACAGTGTTTTTGATAAGATACTCAGCCGCGGTGTTTTAATAATCCTTCCATTTCGGTGCATACCGAATCAGTGCATGTGCAACCAGGCTTTGGCACATTCAGAGCATCCTTTATGACTTACGTGGCTGAAGATCTTATAAAATCATTATGTAGCTCTTTAAAATTTATTTCAAGGTGTTGCACATTTACAACAATTTACAAATGCCATTTTACTTGCATTTGTAAAGCCAATGTAAAAATGTAGTTAAGTAGAAAGTACAGATATTTGGTCTAAAATTTTGTGCAGTAAAGTCAACAAGTCAAGACAGTCAAACAAACAAGACAGTCACAACTGGAGTAGTTATATTCTGCCACTGGTAAGAGATGAATGAATGAATAAACTATATTGCACAACTCACACTGCAGTGGACGTAATGTAATATATGGTATTCACTGCATCTATGATATTCTTTAGGCACAAGCAGAACAAGATGGACAGAAAGACCCAGTCCAGAGGTTTGTAACATGGTCTCTCTTTTACTTTCAGCATGCAGTGGATCATTTGTCTGGAGGAAGTTTCTTACATGTTAACACGATGAGGGACATCTGTACGACTAGTACACTTTAAAAAATTTGGTGACATAATAAATATACAGAGAGAATTTAGGTTTCATTCCCAAGGTTTTAGAGGGAAAATTAATAAATCATAAAGAGTCATACTATCATTAATGAACAGCAGCAGTGGTGGCAGTAATTTATTGTAATAGACTATGTGTACTTGTACTCTGTTTTCTCTTTTTGCTCCATTTTGTCTTCTTTTTTAAATTGTTCATGACTTTGTGTATTTTGTCCAAAAGTCCAGACAAAAGCACTTTCACACAACGTCTGAACCTGTCTCGGATTGTGGCTCCTATTTATGTCAAAGCAAAATCTGCTTTCACACCTGACAATTTGGTTAAGAGGCATGAAAGCCCCTTGAAATTCGCACCACAACCAAAACACAAAAATGAGTTTGTTTAAAAAGCTGGTGAATTGATACACACAACAACATAATTTAGCAGCCTTCAGCCCATGACAAACAAAAATGTTTTGGAGTCTGGAATCTAAGTAAGCCCTGTATAGTTGGGCTGTTTTGCTCTGTTCATGTTTGACCTTGACATCAAAATCAGCTGTAAGTCTTCACCTTGGGTACTGTGTGTGTTTGTGAGATAACGTCAGCATCAAACTGTAGAAGAAAGGGGAAAGAGGAACTGAAGGATATTCTTTCCTCTGCTGGCATCACAGGAAACACAACAGAAAGAGAAGCACTACAGTGAGGCGAGAGTGTAATTCAAGACCCTGCCTGATAAATTTATATAAAGCCCCATGAAAACCAGTACCCCACAGAGACAAGCACGAACTAACTTGACTCAAATGACATACAGCTTTTAAGAGTACAAATCTGAATATTTTCTTTTCTAAACTTGAACATGATAAGCTGACAATGTGAACACATTCCTTTACTTTTCATTTAAAATTACACAAAAATTAAAAGTTTTTTTTTTCATATTAGCATTTTAAGACAGTAAATTCCAAAAACACTGAAAATGTAGTATTTTTCTTTGCTGTTTCCAGACCTTAACACATCTAATATCTAATCCATAAGTATTAATGAGCAAGTTCACAATTAACCAAATAAAACGTATAGTAAAAAAGTATGGATTCAGGTGGTGGTCAAAAGAGAGACTGAGGCAAAGTAAAGTATTTACAAATTTATGACATACAACAAATTATGTTGTTACAGTTATTTATAAATCTAAAACTATTCTAAAATGGGGGAGGGGTAAAACCATATTTTTTATTTCTATGGGACAGAGTACTGAGTACAGAGTGAAGGAGGTGCACAATATAATTGAAATGAGTAAAGCTGTAGCAGCTCCCTACATTTTAATTCACAAAGTGTGAACCATATGAAGCCGAACAGCTGTTGCCAATAACTGCTAACTTGTAATTGAAAAAAAGTTAATTTATCAGTCTCAAAAAGGCATGCTTCTTAAAGAGAATGTCATCATTTTGATAATAACCACACTGCTGTAATTTGCTCCATCTTGTAGAAATGGGACCACAAGGAACCAAAGGGTTACCAAGGTACACTTACAAAGTATGCTCTTTTGGTGGAAAATCATCTGCACCTGCCCAACCTCTACCATACTGTTCCAGTGGAAACACAGCTCTAATCTTTTTTCAAGGGTTAATTTTCGTCACAACTTAAAGTAAGCCTAAAACCAACAAAACCTAAACTTTGCGCAGATGACTCCTGTGTCCCTTTATTTTAAGTTTCACCCAGGGATCATAACAATCAAGCCAAAATAAGTGATGCCCAAGCATGGCTAACTTTGGTTAATCGTGGCCAGAGTACTTCCTCTCCCAAACTTGCTTTCTCCAAGAGGATAGTGCTAAGCTAAAGGCTAAAGTTATCAATTTGGAGAGTCTTGGCAGACAACAAGATATATATATATATATATATATATATATATATATATATATATATTCTTGGGCTACCTGGGTCTACTGAGAGAGGCCTCCCAACTTTTTGCTTCATGAGATATTGGGGAAATAGTTGCTGCCAATGCAGGCAGCCACCCCACCCACCCTGATGAGGACAAAGGAGGTCCTCATCAGGGAAGCCCAGCAAAGAGGGAGGCTCGATTATCACGATAAACAATCTGTGTTGTGGAATATTTCAGCCCTAGGATCCAGGATCAATGAGCACAGTACAATGAAGTGATGGCCAAAAATAGGCTTAAAGTCCCTATTGTATCCAGCTTGGCTTCATATAACGCTGTCCAGTGGAGCCAGAAAGTGGATTAAGTCTGTTTGAGAAGCACAGAAACACACCGACAGACATACAGATAGAGTCTCCAAGCTCTTTGTGAAGGAACAACTCTTGCACCATGTTCAGTGACACAATGTGTTCCATTTACAGTACAAGTCTTGTACACAAGTGCTGCTGTCTAGCTCCGGCACTAAACACTAAACTTGACATACAAACAGTGTGATTATTTCACAGCACAAATACCGGACTTGACATTTTGTATGCTCTTTTCTTCTTTCATTCAACCACGCACACGTCCGACTTATTATAATGCTTTACTGGCTTTTGCAACTATGACATTTTTGAGATGCTTCAGTTATTCTCTGTTTGGTATAACTTGGAAGACAAATTATTAGAAGATGATTTTGTTACTGAGCATGCGACTGTTCTTTTTAGCAGCTCCAAAATTAACAATATGTACAGGTCACTTAAATTTCTCTCTGCCCACCAAGTCTTTACATTTACTTTCCAACCTACTCACTTGTTTTGGTCAGGTCCTCAGTTGGGCACCTACTGGAGGGGGGTCTTTGGCAAACTGTCCCGGGTGTTTGGCGTTGGGCTGGAACCAAGCCCACTGGTGGCCCTGTTTGGACTCATAGAGGATCAGACACACCTGAGCTCTCAAGGGAAATGTTCTGTGGACTTTGTGCCCCTCCTGGCGTGCTGAGCAGTTTTGCCCAAATGGAGAATTGTCACCGAACTATGACACACAGAGTGGCTGCAGGACGTCATGTTACTGTCTGAGGTCGGATAGAATCAGGTGTTCTTTGGTTGGTTGCCCTGGGGCATTTCAGGAGGCTTCGAGGCGCTTTCTCTAGATATTTCCAGTCCCCTGAAATTCCTAGTAGTGGTGGAGGGGACAGCTTTTACTCACTTCCAGTTTTTTATATATTGATTTATGTGTAAAATATGTTACAAAATATGTTGTGTTTTTTTTTTATTTAAAACTGAACTTTCTTAACAGTACTATTTTCAATTAATTCTATTTTTATTACCTGTACCTTTCTGTACTGTGCCATGTGCCATTAAAGTCACACAGATCATAGTCTGGAATATTGTACATTCCTTATTAACAAGGGGTTCTTTGTGGTTTTTCAAGTCTTTGAAACATTCTGGTGATTTTGCTCTTCTCATCTTGCCCATACATTTCATTTACAATGTGCTGTGAATGACTAGTGAACTCATGCCATCTGTCAGTGGAAGTACCTTGAGAAATGCTCTAATATGTCTAATATTAGCAGTTCTTCCCGGCAAACACGCCCTCGGTGCTAGTGTCCTAGGGGAGGCCATCTGGCAGTGTACAACAGCACACAGCCATCAGTGGAGCTCTGCAGTGTTGTGCCGTGCCATCAAAGATCCTTCACATGCTGCTATAACAATATAACACTAATGTATTCACTAAATCTACTGCCACTACCTCCATACATATTACACCTCTCTGTACATTTGCAATGCCAGAAAAGGTTTTCCGTTTTCAGGTTCAAGTTTTTTTTTCATGTAATCTTGTCTGTGAAGGTTCTCAGACATCCAGGACATATTTCAAGAAAAGTTTTTTGAAAAGGCATCTGGACATTGAGATTATCTTTTTTCAAATAAAAAAAAGAAATAGCCTAAAAAAATAGCCTTAGGGGGCAAGGGGTTAGGTTACATTTGTGTTTGGAATAACTAGAGTGAAATCTGTGTTTATTGTACATTCAAACCTCAATTTCAGCTGTAACAAGTTAGTAGTAGTTTTATTTCATTCAGGAAAAAAATATTACCTCAGAAAAAACACTGAAAATGTATTACCCATTATATTTTAGTGACTAACTCTATTGTAGATATAGTCGATTAAATTCTTATGATATTCAGTGGAATAAAACTAGACCAAAACTAATAAGGATTAGATGACTAAAATATGACTAAAACTAAATTGCATATGGTGTTCTTTGGAATTAGCATTGTATTTACATTTAATGAGTTTCATCCCCTAAGAAGAGGATTGGCCTAAATAGCACAAATTATGAGTTATATTGGACAATGTAAATGTAAATAATCTGTCAGCCTTTTGTAACAAAATGTTATAATAGTTGCTTGATGGATGTATAAGATTTTGGACAAGACAAATCAACTGTTATACATTTTTAGCAAAGAGCCTGAGGTTGAGGATAAAAGTAAGAGGCTTACAAACAGTTTTTATATTGCTTGGCAAATTGGATGGGAAAAAAAGTCTCCATAAAAGTGGGGACTATAGCTCTGCTGAGCTATTGATCCCTGTTCCATATTTTGTTTTGTAGAATCCAACTCACTTACCATTGCTTTTATACTGTGTGTTTGTCCTCAGATTGCTTTTTCCAGTGGGAGCAGATTACCAGAAGGGGAGACTGGGTGCATCAAGTACAGGGGCAGCAAGTGGTCTCCGAGCAGCTTGTGGCGCCTGCAGCACAGCCAGGCAGCTATTTGAACAGAGCACAGGCCAGGATCATCCATGTGGAAGCACAAAAGCATTTTAATTGTTGCTTCTTTTTCTGGCACTAATTCTAAGAGTAGAGTTGACTTTTGCATGAAGATCTCAAAGTTAGTGTGGAGACATACTTTCTAATTTACTTCTCTTTCACGTAAAATGTCATAAGATGCTCTCTTGCCCACTGTTTCTCCCCTTCTGTCTGCAGTGGCACCTGCAGACATAAGGCTGTACATACTGTCCATAACTTAACCCTGGTATGGTGTTCGGATCTGTGGGTCTGTGTTTTTATCAAAAGAAAAAATGACACGAGTATTTTTTTTTTTCTTCAAACTCAGATTCATTGGCCTTGGCTCATTCTCTTCGAACAGAGAGTGTGAGCTTTGTGTTTTTGCCTCTGGCATTCCTGCAAAATGGTTGAAATGTTGTTGGAAAATTCAAGTACCGACACCTGTCTGCTCTCACATTCCCACACATTGTACCCTCAGTCTTGCAGGAACCAATCTTTATTTGCTCATACTCTATGCCAGCTGCAAACTGGGGGCGGACACAATAAATATAGCTTTGTCAGTGTAGTTTCTTATCACAGCTGATCAAGAAAGACTCTCTGCTCAGAGGGCCTTAATCTTGAAAGTCTTGGAAGAGAGAGAGCCTTTAGATTATGATGGTGAGGAAGAGGTGTCAGAATGTGAGGATTACATTTCTGAAAAATTAGAGACTGAGTGACTTTGAAGAAGAGGATTAGATTGAGCATCAGCTAGTTCTAAAATGAAGATGAGCCACAGAGCCAGCTGATCATCAGCCGGTCACAGGACCAGAACAAGCCTGTCAGCAGCAGCAACAAAAAGAGGCGCTGTGAAGTATGTGGATGGACAGAAAACACAATGTACATGCATCAAGTGCAAGAAGTATATATGCAACTGACACAAACACATAGTAAAACTCTGCAGTCATGTGTTCAGTGGGGCTGATGTGTTGTCTATACTGACATGTCTCTGAATGTGTTCAGCTTGTGTTGTGTAAACTAACTTGAATGGGTTAAATTTCAAATAAATAAAAACCCTGCTTGATTATGAAAAAACCCTGCTTAATTTGTACATTTGTTGAGTTTTTTTCCACTCCTGATTATAATTAATTTTCTTTCTTTATTTCATTTTTTAGTAAAATGAATAAAAAAGCTGCTTCTGCTCCAGTAAAAGCCCTCAGTGATTCTGTAGTGGTCTGCTTTCTTCAGAGTCTGCTCAGTTAGAAGACTGTCCACCTGGGCAACATAGAGACTCATTAAAAATTAACTAGGCCTGTGTTGTAATCTCTCTCTCTCTTAGAGAGACTTGTTAACCATGTGTGTACCGAGAAAAACAAACTCAAAAAAACAGGTGAATGTCATGATGTAAAATTGAATCTGTGTAGGATGGATAATCTACAAATGCACTTTTTACACTCAACAGCACAGTTCAATTCTTAATGAAGAATTGATCAGATCCTGGTGCAAGTGATGTCAGAGGTCTCATTAAAAAAAGGAAAATATATGTTTTTAAGTGAAGATGGTATCTGTGGGTAGCCACTGCATCTAGACCAAGCCTCCCCTTCACAGGAGCTACAGTTTGTTCAAACAGTGATACGTATTAATGCCTGTTAGTCTGGTGCCTGAGATGTAATTATACCTTAAGTACTAATATCCCCAACTTTTGTTCTATAGACACTGCTGTTTTGCCTTGTGGACAGTTTTTACCTGCTTATGGGGACAGTTCTGGCTTCTCTAAGTTGTTTCCTGTTGCCTGGCAATAACCTTGTTGCTGCTTTGATAATTACCAACTTCGGGCTGCTTTGACTAATAAAACTGTCTGCCTTGCCTAATTTGGCCAACTGCATGACATGTGATGTTTGAACCAGCTTAATGTCTGCTCACTAATTGTTGACTGTATTTGGTTGTTTTGGCCCACACTCATTTTTAATCTGATTCCAGGAGCTAGAGGCTTGGCGTGATGGTCATGGTTACAATTGTTTTATGGTGCACTTTTTTGTGTGTACTTTGTGTGTTTAGGGTTTAAGATTGGCAAAAATCATAAAATATAGACCAATAAAATGCAATTTTTTTTTTATAATACACCATAGTATTCAGTATTGCACTACATCCCATCCTCCCTCACCACAAGTTTGCTCAACTCCTTTTTTTCTGCAACACACTGATACATTGACCACATTGCTTGCCATGGTGTTCTGGCGACACATACACTTATGGACAGTGTTGTTGTCGTCATGCAGCCTGTGAAGCATGGCTGTGAAGCATTTCTCCTCATCATCAGCACTCAGCACAGCAGCTCTCGCCACCTCTTCTCATCACCACCACCAGTGTTTTAGGCTCGGAGGGAAAGACTTGCCAAAATATCTATTCTGCTCTGGGAGTATGGGGTCCTCTGCTAAGGGCTGTCCAGTCCCTGTACGACAGGAGCCGGAGCCAGTTCGCATTGCTAGCTGTGAGTCAGACCTGTTCCCAGTGCATGTTGGCAGGGCTGCCCTTTGTCACCAGTCCTGTTCATAATTTTTATGGACAGGATTTCTAGGCGCAGTCAGGGGCCGGAGGGGGTCCGGTTTGGTGACCACAGGATCTCATCTCTGCTTTTTGCAGATGATGTGGTCCTGTTGGCTTCATCAGGCCAGGACCTTCAGCGTGCACTGGGACCGTTTGTGAAGCAGCTGGGATGAGAATCTGCACCTCCAAATTCAAGGCCATGGTTCTCAGCCAGAAAAGCGTGGCTTGTCCCCTTCAGGTTGGTGGAGACTTGCTGCCCGAAATGGAGGAGTTTAAGTATTATTTGACAAAAAGAACAAGCGCTCTCTTTCTCTTCTTTGTTATCAACATGGCTACGCCGAAAGACGTTAGCGTTGATGCTGCTATCAAATCAGTTTTATAAGAAGTAGAGAGTATATCTTTTTTGAAAGAGGAGCAAAGAGTGGCACATCATATAAATCGTTGCTATGATTGGTTGAAGAAACCTCATGGTAGGCGGATGCTAGTCGGTGCTTCATCCAATCACTTATCAGGTTTTCGACTGAAGGCGCCTTCCTTTTGCAAGCGCTGTCAACGGGAGCCTCCCCAGATTGTACTGTAAAAAAGACTGTTTGGAGCAGTTTAATCTGGCGGAGTCAGGTTACCATTTGCAGCTTCAGGATGGTATTAAGACCTAATAACATGATGCTCTCATTACAGATGAATGAGCTGCCTCTGTCTCTCGTCTGAGCTACTTCTCACACTGATGTTTCTAACGTGACAGAACAGAAATTATAATGCTGTGTTGATGCCTTAGAATGTATAAGTAAGGTTGATATGGCTGTCTAATCTGCTGTGGATGAGCAAATTTCCTCATGACTGACAGCGACGGAACGCCGAGACACAGAGAAGAAGGGGAGAAACTCTATTGAGCAACTGTAGAAAGCATTTGTGTTTGTCTCTGTAAATAAAAGTAATCTTATGATAGGCCCTTAACCTTAGTAGGCCCCTGGGCTTCAGCCCAGCCTAGCCAGTGCATTAAGATGGCCTTGCATAAAACATTCCAGCAGCTAAAATGTAAAGTAGCTCCACAGTTAGGGTCCATGCTGGTTCAGTGCTCAGCCCAAACTTCACTAGGTAAACTAGAAGTGCACATAGGGAATGCATGCTCCATTTTACTGCTTTCTGGACATATGCATTTATTTCCCTGCTGTTATCAGTTGGATGTGTGTGTGTTCGGCCTGAGAAAGCCTGATTGATCAATTAATCAATATTAGAGTGGTCATCATCAGTAATAAGTGTTTGCTTTAAACAGCATAACACAGATGCCAGTTGGCTCCAGAGGCTGCTTTGCACAGAGGCCACAGTGCAGCAGCCTCTAGTCCTGGCTCCTTTTAAAGACAGTCTGACTGGTTCAGATTGGTAATGAGCCTCAGCTGTGCTCCCTCTCAGCTGTGCACAGTCTAAAGGCCTTTTCACTCAAGTCATGTCAAATGTGATTGTTGGTGATATGTTTGCTGGGGCGAGGCCTGGTGAACTGACTGAATAGATGTGTTTTAGATGTTTTCAATGTTTTTTGGCGCTTACAAACCAATAGTTGTGTATTGATGTTACTTTTGTTGTTCATGTTAGAAAATACTATTGCTAAGTCAAGCAAGCCTCACAACAAATATGAGCAACTTTTGTTGCCAACGACATTCAGATTCAGAAAAGTATAGAGTTATTAAAGAATGGAAATAACCAGGCATCTCCTTTGGGGCACACCACACTGTAAATGTTCAGGAGGGGAAAGACAGCCTTTAAAAAACACTGACTGTGACCTTTCCGAAAAATAGCTATACAAAACCTGTATTCAGCCAGTTTCTGTAATAAAAGAGCCTCTAATCTTGCCCTTTTCAAGTTGTCTCTCATAGCCATGCACTGTTCTTCATTGACCTCTGATGCTTTGTTGGCTCTTACAGTAAACTTTGTTAGTGGAGCTGAACAGACCCTTAAATACTGTGAGGACCATTTCTACACCTTTAGCTGCTTGCATATGGTTCCAGTCAACCTTTTCTACGTCACTCACAAAATGCTTTTCCTTTAACTTCCATTAGTATCTCTTCAGTAATATTTTGGGTCCAGATTTGGGAGCCTTTCATCTTTGTGCTACAGCTACCATGTTATGGTCAGTGTACCCTACAGGGATGGATTCTGTGTGGAGCTACCACCACTGTTATTTGTGCAAATTTGGATCAATACAAGTTATAAAATCTCCAGTTGGGCTTTTTAACAATCTGTTTTAAATTGCAAATTGCAAAGTGTGGTGTTAATTAACTTTTTCGTCAGTGGATATGTATCTGACTGTAAATCAATATTCAGATCACCCAGGTTTTTTCAGTACATTTGAACTTGGTGGCCTGTAAACACAGCCATCAAAAATTGGTTTACAATAAGGGATATGGACTTCTAACCATGTACACTTAATCTGTGGAACCATCAAGTCTCACCTAAGCTTAGCAGGTATGTGGCTTTGTATGCAGATAGCCACCCCCTTCCAAAATATTTCAATTACACCTAAAAATGTTTTAACTATGCTGCTATGGCTACATATGCTATGTCAGTAAGGTCAGAGTGATCTAAATATGTCTCTGAGCCAGCCATGATATTACAAATTAATTGGGATATTTTATTAAACTCCTAATATTAATATGAACAATTCTTATCCCAATTTCAGGCATCTTTAAGGTTAAAATCATCTCTTGTACACAATATATCTGTTTTTAAATGGTTAGTGGCCATCTTCAGCCAGGTCCCTGCCCCTTGACTTAACTATGAGATGGTTATAGCTGGTAACAGCATAGTCTCCCCTTGCTCTGGCTTCTTTCAAAGCAGGAAAAAGGTCATGACAAGTCCTTACTCATATAAAGTGAAGAGTTTCTTCAGATGAGCTCTTGGCATGGACAGGATAGGTTGATAGTCTTTAAAGCGCAGCAGTTTTACAGCCACTGCTCAGTCTCCACACAGGCTGTCAATTATCAGTTTTCTTGTGAAAAAATTGCTTACTTTTGCCTCAGATAGTCAATCGGTTCATCAAAGCCTTTAATAGACAGTCCCATTTTAACTTCTTTAACATGCTTGGAGTTGATCGTCAACAAAACCAAGACAAAGACCATGCTATATACCAACACACGTCATCGAGGTTACAATTTATATTCAACCAAGAGCAGTATCAGACATTGCTCTCTTCATCAGATCAGTGTATAGCCTACTGAACAACATGGACCTTCCATTTGCTTGACATCTAACAACTAAATTTCCCCATGGGGACTGATAATAATAATAATAATAATAATAATAATAATAATAATAATAATGGATTAGATTCATTTCATATGGCGCTTTTTTGTCAAGTCACTCAAAGTGCTTCACAATTGAGTCTATTATTGATTGATAAAGCTAAACTAGTTAAAGATAATCTAGGTCCTGTTAGTCCAATATTGCCTGGAATTATTAGCTGGGCTCCACTAAATTCTTACTAGATAAGAGTAAAAGCATTTAGTGAAACTACGCAGGTAAGACTACTGAGTTACTTTAGATTTATTGCACAAATAAATCAAACAACAATCAAAGGAGGCAATGGATCTGTTGCTGTGATTCTGGTCAGAGCCTGACATAGAGCTGACGCAGAGCCTGAGCCTTTATTGAAACTCTTAAACTGAAATCTTTGTTTACAGGAAAACCTCTCAGGGCTGTGATTGGTCAGACAGAGCCAACTGCAACAAAAAATTGAGGAGACACTCTACTCATTTAGTCTACTTTTGCATCTATAGGGGGATTACATGGATGAATAGTTCTAGGGCCCAGATTTAAACACTGTGGACTAATCATTCTCACATACTGTCATGAAATGTGCCCGCTATCTGTAGATGCAGAGTGTAAAATGCCGCCTCAGGCGTTATGTTTAAATCTGGGCGTCACTGACAGGCTTCTCTTTAGTTCCGGAGATTGCCGAACAGTTCCGACTGCTCCCGGGGTCCATGTGTGCTCGTGGCTGTGGTGATGCTATGTGAGAGAGAAGCTGGACAGGAAGGCACCACAGTCCTGCTGTAGCGGGAACAGTCTCACTCACTCAGCGGGACCAGCGGGATTTACAGACTTCTGACTCGGCATTACGGAGTTGTATTCACCCTTTATCTCCGGGATCACTTCACGTGGATTCAAGGGACTAATTTGCGCAGAGTGACAGTGAGGACGGCTGTGTTTTTAAATGAACTGAACCAGGATGCGCGGAACATGGTGAGTCTTCGTCGTTTATTGACAGTTGTGCTGCTGGGTTAAGTCAGATCAATGTGTTTGGAGTCAAGTGCGTGCAGGAGCGCCATGAAGCCTGCACCTGCACTAAACATTATGAACCCACAACTCCTGCAAACGGAGCTCACCACCACACTGCTTCCAGTCTGAAAAAGCATGTGTCAGAATGCTGTGGTAGCATTCAGACAAGAGTTTTTCAGAATGAAGTAGACCCACTTCTCGCCACGCCATGTTCAAACTGAGATCTGAGCTTTTAAAGATGGGATAGGCAATTTGTTTAAGCATCTCAATGAAAAATAGATGAACAACAACCTAACACCATTTGTTGATATAAGTAAGCAATACCATCTTTAGAATCTTTAATTTCATTTCATTTCATCCCCAAGAAGAAATTCAGTTGCTAGGTCTCTTCAAAATTAATTCAGACTTCATCTTTGACTGATAGATTGTACAGTTTTATCGTAATTGGGAAGAAGGAGTTGTTGTGGCGTTCTGTCCTGCAACTCACCGCTCTCAGATGTCCACTGGCTGCTCTCTGTTTTTCAAAAGCCCAATGCAGGGGCTGGATCAGTATAGCATCTGTCTACAGATGTACAGTTACAGTTACAGATGTAACTAAAGGCCATTCCAGACGACAGTTGTCTTAACTGAATCATTTACTATCATAAGACTGTTTCCAAATTCTGACCACTGTTCCTTTAATGCTCATATCACCGAATATGCATTACAGTTATAAAGTTATAACTGACTACACAAAGTCCCAGTTCTCTTCAGAGGAGGGCCTCTTCTCCATTTATCTGTAATGATGCTGATGAATCCTGTCAGTCCGGGCAACAACTGATTTGTAGACTTTATTAAATCCATCTATTAGCTCAAACATATATATTCTCAAACTAATCTTGATGGTTCCTAGACATGAGATAGGAAGAATCATGCATATCTCGCCGACACAGTGCCCTCAGCTGGACAGAAACCTCAAAAAAATGTTCCTGTTACCGTGGCATAGGGCAAAAGATTATGTGTGAGTGATGCGCTCTACCACACTACACATACAATAAACAATGTCAATACACTAGACCTTAGCCGAGTCATATTTGTACAAAATACACTCAAATGACCTGTTTCATAAGACATGTTCTTTCTTCCAAACTTGCTTTCTTAAATGTCTCTACTTGTAAATAAAGATGGCACCGCTGCCAAAGCAGTTGCACCATTGACAGTATAGGCACCCTAAAAGTTATGCAAGGCGGCTTTAAAGGCACACTGTGTAACTTTTAGGGGGCTACCTGAATTAGTAGTTTTCACTTTGGCAACGCTCTTACGACGCTGCATTTACATTAAACTACCAACAAAGAGAGAAGACCAGCGAACTGATCTTGTGAACTGAACCTTGGGACTGACACGGTACAGTATTATATGAAAGTATAAATTTTGATCTCTTTGATTGCTGAGCTCGCTGTTTGCATGTGTAGTAGGCTATATGTATCATGTTCAAAACCTCAATGTACAAAAGCTTAACTTTGGAAAAGAGCATTTATCACTTGCTAGAGTTATTTGAGAGTTTGTGGAATTACGACTTTACATCGCTAACATTTAGAGAAAAAGAGAAATGTATTTGTCAAAGTCTGTATTTGTCTCTATTAATCTCAAAACGTAGTGAACTTTTGACCTGTCGTCAGTCTGTTGTAAAAAACAAGATGTAAATACACTCAGTCCTCTCTGTACTGTCTCTGTTAGCCCCCAACAAAATAATAGTTACCTCAACAAAGCATATTATTATAAAAATACACATAGAATAAGTAATGACCAGACATCACACTGCAGCCTGCTGCCTGTAAGAACATTTTACAACATATATTTGAGATAAATCAGCCATATACAGTTTTCTACCAGAGTTTGGGGTTTTAGCTTGTTTCACAAATATATTTTTTCCCAGTCTTCAACACCATCTTCAGTTCTGCTTTTGGAGAAGAGTGAGTCCAGAGTCAGGAGCAGAGTGAGGAGAAGTGAGGAGAGCAGCTGCAGGACACAGGCGCAGCTCAGAGGCATGTGCTTTATCTGTCAAATCTACATTATTATATAAATTTATGTTCGTGTTGTAACTATAGCATTGTGTCCTAAACAAGACTTGTCCAGGCTGACTCTAGAAGGATGAAGAATAAGAGGAAGAGAGCACTGCTACAAACAAAACACACTTCATCCAGAGACAATATACAGTCCACAGACTGAACAGAGAAAAAGTGTCATGATGTATGAAGTATTTATTTGGTTTATTGTATTTTTATGTCATGTTTCGATTAATCATGTCAAATACAGGGGATTAGAACTGGATTGTCTCATTTGAATGTTGCACAATACAGTAAAGGTGGTCTACTGTAGAAATGGTCACACTACTTCTAAAAACAAAAGTCATGTAAAGTGAGCGTGTTGTGTAAAAACTCCAGAGCAGCTCCTCTGAGTGCAGCTGTGACATTTTACAGACGCTGGTTGTAGGCTGTAATTTTAGGAGTTCTCCAGAAGGCGTCCTGTTTTACCTTCTCTTCTCTTCCTAAAAGAACAGAAAAAATAGAGAACATAGACTTTATACATTGGTAAAATAAATAATAAAGCACTGTGCAATAGCCTGTATATCTGTATATATGTTACTGTATGTTACACTTTTATTCTCTGTTTACACTTTCCAGACCCTTACTGTGATGTAATATGCCCTTGGTTTTTGAACTTTTATTGGCTTTATTATTTCTGTAAATGTATCCATTGTTGGTCTAATTCTAATAAAGCATTATCTTCTGCTGTGTTCTCAAACCTGATCACTGCTCTGACAGAAACTAAAGTCAAATGTTTTGGACAAGGCATTACCTGTTACAGCTCCTTTTATGTTCCTCTGATGGTTCATGTTCTGTCCAGTGCTTCATGGAGGGTAAAGGTCAGCATCAACAGCAGCTGGACACAACAACAGAAGCTGTAAATGACTGTAAACCGAGCTAATACAGAAAAACATAATAGTGCTAATGTAGCTAATGAGCAGCTTATCAAATATTATTACAAAACATATATTGCTCTGACAAAAGAGACACTATACAGCTATAAAGCATGACAGAAACAACAGTTATTAATTTACTTCAGTGTTTTGCGGCAGATGGAGGGTGAAGGTAATAAACTCCTTTTGTGTTATAGTGGTATGAATACCAGCTGGCAGTTGTAGCCTTTAAAACGGTGAAAACACAAAGCCATTCATTGGAAAAGTTCTTGTAACTTTTCCAATGAGTGCAATCCAGTCCAAAGTTCATCTCTGAAATGTTATCCTCTTGCTTTTGTGTTTTCTGTGTCTTTGAGCGTTTAGCAGTAACAAATATGGTTAAACCAGCCCAATAGTTTTCAGCCGCTTCAGCGCTGCCATGTTTTCTCCTCTCTCCAGTCTCAGAGCCTGAGCCGTCACTGCTCTCGTGACAGCTGGTGTCCGCGGGCCACTCAGGCCAAAGTTGTATTTCAGGTTTTCTGATAGGGGACTGCCTGAGACTTATTGAACCTATTTAATGGCAAAAAACCATCGGAAATGACTTTGATGCTTTGTTTTTAGTATAGGTCAAAAGTTGCGTAATGGGTGTTTAACAAGTCATTTTTAAAGGTTTAAACTGTAAACCAACCTGGAAAGTAACCTCTTGTTCATAAATCCAGCACACTATTTATTGTTAACCGTGATTGAGCATGATAGAAACACAATGAATTACATATTTCTTTTTCTCAGAACATACTGTATGTCAGAGAGTGACATGGTATAATATAAATATTTACAGGTAATTAAATGCCCTATTAGTTGAAACGGCCGTTAAATTACTCTAGTGTCTGTTTTGCATTAATAACCTTATTGAAGAGAGTCTGGATGTCTTAAGCAGGAGAAGTTTACTACCATCACATACAGGCCCGGAGACAGTTGAACCGTCAACACAGAGTAGTATTGAACATTCAAGTCTAGCTATGCTTTCATAAGACTGAGCTTAAGTGATCAAGGCGGAGATATTTCAGGCTTTAGTGAATAAGGGGGTTCTACCTCCTTCAGAAAATTTAGAGAGTGCAGACCAGTTCACTAAACCAAAAGAGGACCTGGTCAGACTTAAGGAACTTGAGGTTGAGTTAGAGCGTCTGCGGTTGAAGGAAAAAGAGTTCCAGTTTGAACTAGAGGCAAAAAGACTCGATCAACAGAGAGAAATTCGTTTGCGTGAGCTAGAACTCGGTGTCGGTCCAGCTCAAGTAAAATCAAATGGCTTTGATGTAACTAAAAATATTCGTTTAGTTCCCCCCTTTAACGATAAAGACGTGGATAAGTTTTTTATCCTTTTCGAGCGTGTGGCAAACACATTAAAATGGCCTAAAGAGGTGTGGACTTTATTATTACAGTGCGTCCTTAGCGGTAAAGCCCAAGCGGCGTATTCATCGTTGCCTGCAGAGGACTGTCTAAATTATGATAAGGTCAAAGCGGCGGTTCTCAGATCTTTTGAACTTGTGCCAGAAGCCTACCGTCAAAAGTTTCGGAGACTAAAGAAAAATCCATACCACACCTACGTGGAGTTTGTCCGTGAGAAAGAAGCCCTCTTTGAGAGATGGTGTACATCAAGTGAAGTTAAAGATTTCAGTAAGCTAAAGCAATTGATTTTACTCGAAGACTTTAAGAATTGTCTGCCTGACAGAGTAGCCACGTACATAAACGAACACAAAGTATGTGATGTCTTGCAGTGTTAGTGGACGAATACGTCCTTACGCACAAAACAGTTTTTTCAGACCGATCATTTAGTGCTAAACCTGTCGAGTCTCTGAGTAGTGACGGAAAAGAGGGTGTTAAAGGTTTTCCAATACCTACAGACAGTGTTAAAGGAATAAGCTCGGAGCAAGATACAACTGAAAAGGGTGACCTGAGAGGGAAAGACAATTTTATGTGTTTCTATTGTAAAAAGACCGGCCACATTGTTGCGAGTTGCCCTGTGTTAAAAAAACGAAACTCCAAGCCCGTTGCTATGTATAGAAGGTCAATACACAAACAGTACAATAACAAAAGAGTTGTTATTCAGTTGTTATTCAGCTGATTAGGCTCGAGGTTGGAGACATGTTATCCTACAGGTGTCTGAGTCTATCTGTTGACAGAGCCCAAGGCTCCGGGCATCACAACCTTACAATAGATCCCAAAATTCTCTAACACTTATTAAAGGTATGTTATAATAAGCTCTCATTCAGAGCTGGGTTTTTTCCAGAACTCGGCTCAAGGACATATGTAGTTGATGTGATCTGCAGCTTGCATTTCTCCACAAAAGTCTACCTTCACTTTTATGGTTTTGTGAAACACTGAGCTACTCTCTGGGCTAACCCATTAGAGTATAAAACCCCTGCAGCCGAGCGCTGAGGCGTACATGAGGTCTGACACAGTGATAATTGGATCAGTTCAACCGAATGTGCTGCAGTTTGTCTTGGACCACAATGAAGACAAGGAGGTGCAGTCACTTCAGTTGATCTGCTGCAGTTAGTGATGGGCTCAGAGCCACACTGTAGCACTGCTGGTATTATGAAGGCTCAGAGACGGGCTGTGTGCTCTTGGCATCAACACACAGGCTATGGAGATAGTCTAGGCATAACTAAGACAGACTGCATAATGAGCATCAATGTTGGACAAATGAACCTAAAAAAGCATTACTGTTTATGCATGGCCTGTTTCAAAATGGCAATAGCTTACTACAGAAACTTTAAAATAATTCTCACTTTAATATCAGTGTATGAGTATAAACAATGCATGCATAAGTCATTATATACTGCTTGTTTACTTTTTTTTTTTTTTTATCAAATACTTGATTTTAAATGTATTTCAAAAGAGTTGTGGATGTCTGTGTGAGTTTGCTGTAAGAGTGTCTTATCGATATGATGACTGGGGTGTATTTCAGCGATTAACAAGCATTAAAACATATTGTGGTGAGAGTTTTGTCTATATACAGCATTTCCACTCTGCACACTTGGCATTTTGCCATGTAGTGTTTGGCTTTTTTAATTTTTATTTGTCTTCATCAGTTCACTTCTTCAGTTTTTCTGTTAAAACAGGGGTGGGCGATATGACAATATTATATCACGTTACAATAGGAAGTGTTGACAAATTTAGAAAGATTGTTGTACTGCACTACAATGCATTTCCAATTGGAGCAGTTATTTGCAGTTCCGGTGAATTTCTGACAAATCAAATGCCAAATGAAAGAATTTATGATATGTAGTCTAATTCTTAGTTATTGCCAATAATTTGCATATAACTTGTATGTGTTTTACTTGAAGCAGTAGAACATAGCCTTCTGTATTAGGGAATATAGGCAATACAGTGGTCCCTCTTTTATCGCGGGGGTTACGTTCTAAAAATAACCCGCAATAGGCGAAATCCGCCAAGTAATCAGCTTTATTTTTTACAATTATTATATATGTTTTAAGGCTGTAAAACCCCTCACCACACACTTTATACACTTTTCTCAGACAGGCATTAACATTTTCTCACATTTCTGTCTTGTTTAAACACTCTCAAAGTTCAAACCTTAGCATCTTCCTCGGCCTTTTGGGTGTGACTGCAGGTGCCTTTGTCGGTGCAGAACGTTTCGTCGACATTGTGGGTTTTGTCGGGGAGAAAACTTGCAAACATACAGCGCTTCAGTGTCACACTGCTAGCGATCAAACATTTATGTAAATTTGGCAAGCCGAACACATTCTGTACTGTACAGGAGACATGGCACGGAGGAGACTGATTAACAATGGTCTACAGTCCCTTAGCCAATCAGAACACAGAACACAAAAAAAAAAAAAAAAACATGCAAAATTGCACTAAAAAAATCCACGAAACAGCGAGGCTGCGAAAGGTGAACCGCGTTATAGCGAGGGACTACTGTAATACAAAAAAACAAACAAACATGAATCGTGATAAAATCGAAATTGTGATCTTGTAATAAGAAAATCAGGATTTATTTTTTTTTGCCATATTGCCCATCCTTACTCTCTAATACATTATTTTTTGGAGATTCCTGGGAAGAAGAGATAGATGAGTAAAGTCCACTGTACTCAGTAGAGACACAACAAGAGCCACATCATATTATGTGCTCTATTCTGATAATGGCTCAGATCTGGAGATTTTATTTCCATGAACACTGAACCCTTTTTTCTTGTAAAAATGTTTACAAATACTAATACAATATATCAAACTGAAGTTTAGAACTGACATTACTTCTGTCTCACAATGTCAGTTTTATTCGTCTAGCCCAGTATCACAATAACAATTTCCATTACAAGGCTTTACAAAGACAAGGTAGCGAAACAGGCTGTACGACAACACCCCCTGTAATTCTTCCATCAGGGTAAAAAGAAAAAATCAAAAAGGCAGGATCACAGATGTGGCACAGCCAATGGCCAAGAGCCTTCTAGGCTCATCTATGGATGGCTATGCCTAATAATGAACTGTAATGCTATCCCGGTTCCTGTATGGATGACCATATGGTAAATGGTAAATGCATGCATTTATGTAGTGCTTTCTACATTCTTGGGGACTCAAAGGGCTTTACATTAAGCTTCCATTCACCTATTCACACTCACATTCACTCACACATTCAGTAGAGGTGGTAAGCTACCTCTGTAGCCACAGCTGCCCTGGGGCAGACTGACGGAGAAACATGGCTGCCATGCCAACGGCCTCTCTCTCCCACCACCACCAAACACACCCCGACAATCACACTAATGTATTCATACACAAGTGGCAAGGTGGCAAGTGCCTTGCCCAAGGACACAAAAACAAAACCGCCAACCTTCCGGGTTATTGGACAACCCGCTGTACCTCCTGAGCCACTTTGCCCTTGACCATAAGCTCTGTCACAAAGGAAAGTCTTAGAGCGCACATAAATATAAGCCGCACTAGCTTAAATGTAGAGACTGTGTCAGCCTCTTTAACATGGGCTTGGAGCTCATACCATGAAACAACAAATATTGGTCAAATATAACTCCAAATTCTTATTCTGCAGGTGACTGGATAACTGTTTAACTACAATGCTTTTGAGGATTTGGTAATACTGAGTAATGACTGCTGTGTTTGCCCACTTTGTAAGTCTTTACTCACTAAAAATTATTTACATGAGTGAGGTTTGACGAAAAGCTGCTGTTGTAAAACACATTGTATTCATTTTTAATGTAGACACAGTGAAGCTACAGTCCCTTAAAATCCATCAGCTGGTTTATTAACTTGTCTTCCTCCTGAGGATGGTTTGTCTCTTTGGTTTGATCAGTGATTGACCTCTGGATTATAGCTACCACAAGAATCAGAAAAAATGAATAATAAATAAAATGGATTACTCTGTTCTAAGTTATATTGTGTGTCTTTACAATGGTAAAAGAGCTGGTCTTTACGTTTTTTTAATTTTCATTTTAATATTTGGACAAGTCTACAATAAAATGTACTAGGGTCTTTTTTTGTAGGATATATATTAAAATACCAGTTGGATTAGATCTATGTCTGATACTTTCAGATACCGTATTTTCCGGACTATAGAGCGCACCTAAATATAAGCCGCACCAGCTAAAATTTAAAAGAAATATATATTTTGTCACATATAAGCCGCACCGGACTATAAGCCGCCGATATCCAGGCTGAGAAATAAGATATTTACATAGAAAGATTTTGTACCATAAGTGTTTATTCATATACCTGAACTGATTGTTTCTGAACAGTGCCTGTAACACGGCAGTAAAAGTGCTGATCAAACAAAACAGAAAAGTCATTGATGGTTTTATTCATCTTCCTCCTGTGCACTAAAACCAAGTTGCTTTATTTTTCTTCCTCCTGCGTACTGAAACCACTGAACACCAAACCACTGTCACTTTTTCTTCCTGCGCACTGTTAAAGCGCAACTGCGCAACTATTAAAGTCGCTTCATTCTCCCGTGCACTGAAACCACAAGTCACTATTCATCTTCCTCCTGAGCATTGAAACTACTGAACACCAAACCACTGTCACTTCATTTGTTTTCCATTATGAGGGGCTGAGGGTGTAAAAATATTACGGTATTTTGCTGTTGTGCGTCTTGGGTTGCATGTGCTAAGAATAAAAACTGGTGCTTTCTTGTTTGTACCAACTACCGCTGCCTCGTTTGTCTCGTTTTTGCACTTCCTGAGGGCTGAAGAAAAATTCATAGAAAAGCCGCATCTCTGTATAAGCCGCATGGTTCAAAGCGTGGGAAAAAAGTAGCGGCTTATAGTCCGGAAAATACGGTACACACACCCTCTGGATCAGGATCTGTACTGAAAAACCTGGACGGGTACATCCCTAATTCAAAGCCACATGAAAACTTGCAAGGATAAGATGTGAACTGGTGGGAAATTGCTCTGTTGGCATGTACTTCAGTGAAACTGTTGGCGAAAAATAACTTAAACGTAATGCACAGTAGGCCACATTCACCTACCACCTTGTGAAGCACAACCACAGCTTTCACTCAATGGAAACATGTCTCTGTCGTCTGCCGTGCAGAATGTTGACTTTTCCAAGAATGAGACAATCTATTTATATCTATAACAAATAACTTGTTCCTTATTATGGCTACATCCAACTATCCAAAGCAGCCCTCAACTTTACTTCACTGACCTTTAATCAAGGAACAAATAACAGGCACGCACTGGGATAATACATAAACCAGAAAGAAGAAGGAAAATAGAATATGCCATACAGTTGCTGTTGTTTGTGTCAACAAGAGCTGTGTGGGGGGCGTCTGTGCTGCAGAGCTGATGATTACAGGAGCTAGAATTAACACAATGTAAGATGGATTAGATGAAATCAGGACATAAAGAAATTAAAGGCATAATAAAAAGAAAATTATATAATAAACTTAAAACATGACATTGATGAAATGTTCACTAAGCTCGACTACATTGACAATCAACATAAAAGGAAAAATTTCATTGATGGCATATAAAGAAGTTGGAGTGGTTTAGAGCTGAAGGTCCATGACTCCACTAATCTTGGAAGGGATGGAAAGATTGAAATAGAAAGTGTCTAGAGGATGGGTCAACACCAAGAGACAAACAGAGCATTCTTTCCTCTGCTAAAAAGCTGAGAGGGACTAACATCTATATAAATGAAGATTTCTCTGGGGCTGTGCTTCAGAGAAGAAAGGAACTGTGGCCGAAACTTAAAGCCACTAGAGCCAAGGGTGAAAAAGCAATAGTAAGGTATGATAAATAGGTCATTTTGCCTACAGTGGAAAGGATCCATAACTAAGGCATATCTCAGTGTAAAAGTATTATGTTTCCATGGTGTTTGAAGTTGTATTCCTTATATCACACTAACGTGTAAAACCAAAACTAGGAAAGGTTTGGTTTTGGCACATCTAAACATTTGTAGTATAAAGAACAAAATACATTAATAATTTAGTGCACAAGTCATTACAACAGCTACATGTATTGACCACATTGACACTAATGTACCAGAGCTCTGTACTGATGTGTCAACACCAGTTGGGTTTAGTGACCATAATCTCATTGCTGTCACCAAGAAAGCTAAAGTCCCTAAAGCTAAAGCTATTTTTGTTCATAAAAGGTCTTAAAAGTATCTGCTTTTGAAAAGATTGTGGGAGAAGTATATATTGTTAATATTGATTAGAAAGATGTATACAGTGGCCATAACCCAGGAGTGTTCTTGGATGCTTTCATGAGCATGCTTTTGAATATTGTTGATAAATATGCACCTATGAAAAAGATGGCGATAAAAACATACTCTGCAAAGTGGATTGATTCAACATTGAAAAATATGATGAAGCTAAGAGTTGAAGCTAAACAAATGGCTCTGAAAACATATAAGATAAATAGAAATGCATCCCCATTTTTTGTGGACTCTGATGGAGGTTTTATAACAGAATCTAAAATCTTAGTAATTAAAGTAAAGTAAGCTTAGTGTTCTTAGTAATTTAAGAAAAGGTTTGGGTATACAAGATGTAGTTACTGTGAATTCATCAAAAATGAAATCATGGTTGTTAAAATGTGTAACTTTAACTTTAGTTGTGTGCAAACTGCACAAGTGATTTGCCTACTAAGCTCCCTTCCAACACATGGTAGTCCAGGCACAGATAACTTGGACAGCCTAGTATTAAATTGAACAGCTGAATATATTGCTGTTCCGTTGTGTCATATATTCAATCATTGTATAGCGAGTGGGATTTATTCCACTCTGTAGAAGGAAGAGGAAATCATTCCATTAATAAAAGACATCAACTATCTTATAATGGGCAAAACTGCAGACCTAAAAGAATTATGCCTGCACTTCAGAAAAATAATTTGATCAATAGCCAGCTCTCACATAGATGACCGATGGATGACTTAGAAGTATGGTCAATTCTGAATTAGTTGGTGTGTTCATGTTGGACTTCAGATGTAATAGACCATTACATTTTAATTAAGAAATTGAAGAGTTACAGCGTCACTCCTTCTGCTGTTGCACTGATGAAAAGTTATCTTTCACACAGAACTCAGCCAGTTTTTTTTAGTTTTTTTTTACAGTGTTGTGGGGTACAGGTTGTGTATCTAATTATAAAAGTTTGGTGTGTGTTTTACCTCAAGGGAGTTGTTTGGGTCCTCTTTTGTTTTCTGTTTTTATTAATGATTTGCCCTTAACGATCATCTTGTTGTTGGGTTTGGTTATTGATAGTAGTCTTTCTTGGACAGAACACCTAAATACTAATGTTAACAGGCATTGCAGTGACTAAAAAATGTTGTCATTTTGTGAAACAGGACACTTTAGAAACAGTTATGAAGTCATTAATATTATGTCACTTGTCATACTGCTCTGAAGTGTGGTCTTCTGCATCTCAAAAGGACTTGACAAAAGTCAAGTTGTGCAAAATGAAGCAGCAAGACTTGTCCTGGGAGAGATCAAATGTATTCTACACCATGATTTATAACAAATAATCATTGAAAATGCCTGTTTTTCTATTTAATCCAATAGTGTACTGTAACTCTCATAACACAATCATGACACAAGAAAGACAGTGGTCATATAATGACACCCTATCTGAAAACTAATTTTATGAAGAAAACTGTCCTGTATAGAGCTATTGTCATCTGGAATAACATTCCCATTGTAATATGTTGTTTATGTAAAGTTGTCTAAGATGTGTATAAAGTCTTGGTGTACACTTTGGACAAGAATTGCCATTCTTGATGTTTTTGTCTTTATTAATGCAACTTGGACCAACAGATTTTGTTAGTTATCAAAGGTTCAAATATTCTGAGGGCATATTTTCACACAAAAAAAGCTGCCTGTTTGTTTTTTTTCTCCATTGTGAGTGAAGAACTATATATACATCATAATAGTCAAACAAGACAGGAATTCACAAATGTGGACTGTCCCACACTTTCCAACGCACTGCCAGTTATTTGTACTTGGCCATGTGGTCACAACTTGTTCCAACACATAATGGAACCTACCCAAACCAAGCTGCCCTCCTGCTGTCACTGTGTACAACACTGCTGGAAAAACAAATGCTTCTGAAATAAACATGCTCATGAGCAGAGTTAGAAACACTGAACAGTGGAAATACTTTGCCTGAATAAATGCCTAAACAACTGGTGTTCAGGTTTTAATTCATATTTTCCACATTCTGAAACACAATTCTGCCCTTAAGGCACTGTCTTCATACAATAATAACTGCTATGTATGTTTTATGCACCAGCTAAGGGTCAGTAGGAGAATTGTCATAAAGCATGTATTGCTTATTATCACAGACATTGACACAGTTTGCATTTATTTACAACAGAGGGATGTGGTGTAGAATCCTTCTACTAACATTATGACATTTTTTTTAATTATAGCAAATCCTTTTATGCAGATAGTGTGTCCCAGTTTGGAGGTCAGGAAATATGGTCACCCTAGTCTAATCCCAATGTCAGACTCTAACCTCTGTAACAAGATACTGTGATCTATTGTGTCGAAGGCTACACTGAGATCTAGAAGGACTAGGACTGAGACCATTATCAGAATCTACAAACAGATTACTGGTGACTTTGAATAAAGCTGTTTCTGTGCTGTGGTGCAGTCTAAACCCTGACTGAAAATTAAAGGTGCGCCGATCACGATTGGCCGTTCACGGCTATAAATAGTGTGATCGGTGCTCGGCAAAATGGCCGATCAGAAAAACCGATCATGCGCATGCGCAGAACAAGCGAGATTTGTTTAACGTTTATCCATAGAAACTGGAAAACCTTTACTAAATAAAGGAGAAATATGTATTTACACTTATTTAAGTCCTGCAACGTTGAGAGCTACCTGTGAATTGGCAGAGATTCTTTAATTGTTTATACCTATGTTTGTTTTTGGGAAACCTGGCTGTTACATTCAGTGGTTCATTTTTGTTTTATAGCATTCTTCATTTTGGTCATCGGTAATCGGTGATCGGCCTCATAAATACTGATCGGAGCATCTCTACTGAAAATCTTCAAATAAGTTATTATCTGGCAAGTAGCAGCATAACTACTAATCTGCAACTATTTAATTAATTATTGAGATAAAAGGGAGATTAGATATTGGCTGATAATTTGCTAAAGAACCAGGATTTACTTTTTTATGTTTTAGGTTTTTTTGGGGTTTTTTTTCAAAAGTGATTTAATACCTGCATATTTATAGGACTGTGGGACCTGTTTCCAAAGAAACTTAAAATAAAAAAAAACTGTGATTGGTTAAGGGGAAGATATCTTTATCTGATTGGGTCCAGGAGGCAGGCTGATGTTTTAATAATGACTGACGTTAACTAGGACAAGGTCTACAAAGGTGAAGCAGGGTAACATTACAGGTGGCTTTACTGCATATTTATCATGTTGCTACAACTCACACTGGAAAAGAAAAATCAGCTTTTTTGAATGAAAATATATCAAATTGATTGAATACATTGAAACATTAAAAAGAAGTTCCGTTAAATGCATGGAGTTCAAGGCAGAAGCTAAAGACTGTAGTGAGAAGTAAGAAATTTTGAGGGTTTTTTTTGTTTGTTTATTTTATAAACATTCTTTCTCCTTTACTTTCACTGACTGTGAAGTGACTGGGTGATTGTTGAAAAAATGTGCATAGGCAGAACCTGAAAACAATGTTTTTGTTGTTTTACTGCCCACTGAAGGTTAAAATGTTTTAATACTTAAATAATTTATATTATTATTACATAGGTTCCCACAACTTGGTACAGTGAGATCATCTCTCTTTTCTCCTCTTTTTGGTGCTGCAATAATCTCAAATACTGACACCAGGCAGGTTTAAACAGTCTCAAGTAACATGAGCATTTTTTTCCACAAACCCACTGCAAATAAAAAAAACCAATGTGTTGTAAAATGTGTCAGTGTAAAATAATGGTGATTCCAATGTATTATAAACATTTCCAGACCATAACCTAAGGACATTATAAATGAACTTGTTCCCAATGAAGGTACAGCTTCAGCTTGAATATAAAAACTACTAAGCAACAAACATCTTTGGGGACAATAGGGACAGGTCTGTTCAAAACTGGGACATATTAGTGTTTTTACAGAAAACAATCCAAACTTCTGAGAGTGAGTAAAACAAGAATAAAGCAGCCAGCTGTTTTATTTTGCAAGTACTGTTTGCACACTGAAATTTATGATGGCCTTGTAAATGGTCTTGTACCTTTACAAGATTCTAGTCATGTCAGGCTAATTAGTAAAAACAGTTATGGACTGTCCCCAGTGAGCAGATGCTTTTATCAACACACCTAAATCACAGTTTTATTCTCATAAAATCAGATGTTTCTGTCCATCAGACAGCAAAGCGCAGTAGTTTACATGTTTGTTTTTTTGCCCTACAAGCAGCCATTTCATAGACAAAGTGATGTCACATGAAAACTATGAGTTCTGAACTGTTCACAGAGCAAATAAAATATTTAATGCACTAATCACGTAAAAACAAAGCAGAGGACAGAGCCAGATAAAAGCCCATTCAGCCTTGTCCATCCTGTAGATAGCACAGCCTGTCTTGGCAGCCCACATCCCCCACTATTCACTCTTTTTTTTCTCCACATCTTTCACAATTTATGGCTGAAATTAACCTGAAATGTGGCTATTAAAATGTTTATATGCCTACCAGTTGGGCTTCTAACTGTTTGTGGCATTGTAGGCCATAAATCAATGGTGAGCCTGTCTTGGTCCAAGTCTTTTCGGATCTTTTTAATGCTCATAAGGGTGACTCTCCTGGTCTTCCATTTTCAGGAATGCTTTTACTTGCATATCTTTTCCCTTCCATTTTTCAAAATTGCCAATGTTTGCTTCCTTTTTTCATTTATGTATTAAGTGTTTCCACTTGAAACACCACTAATTTACACAATCATTACATGACACAATCATTACATGACACACACACACACACACACACACACACACACACACATATATATATATAATAAAGCTGGCTGCTTTATTCTTGTTTTACTCACTCTCAGAAGTTTGGATTGTTTTTCTTTCGATAGGGCTCTAATATTAACCTACACCATATGATAGGTCTAATCTGTCTACTTACAGAGGCTTTCAATCCGAAGGAAAATGTCACTGTCACCGCTTCTCCTTTGGGGAGCCAAAATTATGAACACGTTTGTACTGAGGACATTGGCTGTTAAGGAGGAAAGACCACTGATCCTGATCTGTGTATCAATTTGAATGTCTCACTTGTGTAATCAAGACCACACTAAATTCAATAGAAAAATAAGACCCAAGCCAGTACACAATTTTGGCCTGGGGGTCTAAAAATAATAATAATTTGAATCAATTAGATACCTCAAAATGAACCAAGAAATTGTGTGAAATATTTGTTATTATGCATTTCTAAAATCTGTGCCATAAAGGGTTAATATCTCTGAGTTTATGAAATTGTCCATGTACAAGGTTTGTGTTTTGTGTTAGTTTTCTAAAGGTCAAAAGCCTCTGTGGACAGTGAGGAGCTACAGTGTGGAGTTACTGGAATATTTGTGGAGTGTGCTGAGCTGGAAAGACGCACAAGAAGAATTATGGATTATTTCTGAGTGGTGTGTTGGGGACATAGTGGAAAAATGTGCCAGTGAGTGAGAATTAGCCTGACATTTTTTCTCAGGGTGAATTTAGAGGTAGTAGACTGTGTTCATATTATAGAAACACATTTGAGACCTTTTCATCATAAATAGCCATTCTATTAAAATATATGTAGGAAGTAGACAGACAAGTGCATTTTTAGTAGAAATCCTACATGTGTTTCTCAGAGGGTTTTTTTGTCTCTGCGCTCCTCTGTGAGTAGTTTCCACCTCAGTGCTGTTGGCGGATATGAATCATGGCCATATGTCCTGTACGTGGTGAGCTGAACCGGGACAATGCTGGTGGGGTCTGGCCCTGTCCCTCTGAGGGCGTGACGCACCCAAGCTCAGCAGTAGCCTATGATTGGACAACAACCTGGCCTCTCTATGAAGGGATGTGTCCCACTGAGTCTGGCACCGCTCTGCAGCCACCAATCTGCCCTTGCACTACTGGGCCCGAAACATCTCAGCTCACACAGAAAAGGAACATAGAAATGACAGAACATATATATATATATCACCCCAATTTGAGCCTCGTGTAATTATCAGTTTAATGTAATTATCATGCATGTGATTGGCCAAAGCTTCTGGTATATGCCTGCTTTTCTTGTATTAAGAAAAGATTATTTAGAGATTTCTGTGCCATCAAAACAAAAACAAACAAACCAAAAAACAACAATATTCTTAGGTCTTCTACAAGATGTGTAGTATAGATATATATAGTATATGTAGTACAATAATATATTAATTTTAACAACAGTAAGGGCTTAGCTCACCTAGCTCATTAATACCGTGCTGTTACCCTATTTGGCTGTGTGAACCATTGAACTACACTAGACCCCCTACCTGATCTGACATGACTCTCCCACTCTCCCATGGGCCTTAGTTAAGACATGTTTATGTTAATAGTCAAATGAGCCAAGGCACATACCACTGTCTCCTGGTTACAAAACACACTCTCCCTCAGACATCTGAATTGTGCACATACAATAATGCTTTTTCCCTGATTTACTACTCATTTCAACTGTATAATTGCTATGGACATGTGGCTGCTGCTTCTTTGTCAGGTGCTGTATTAGGTTGACACAGACCACAACTATCCTGGCCAGCTATATATAAGCTTGCCCTCATTTCATGTTTTATTTGGCCCATGACATTCGTTTTGCTGATGTCTCAGTTGTAGAAAATGGGGCTGAGTGCACAAGACCATTATTCAGAGCTGATGAGAATAAAGCTCCAGTTGGCCTATATCCTCTTTCTGAAGCTTCTAATACTTCCACTGTTATTTGGCTTGCTCACATACAGACTGCCAGATTCTGTGAAGTCCTAGTAAAAAAAACTAGCCACAGGTGTAACTAATCAGAGTCAAATTCCAACACCGGAGGCAAACAAAGGCTCGATGGCTTTGGCTGGATTTACAAGGAGCTGACTTTCTGTGACAGGCCAGAGTTAGTAGACATAAAGGTCAGGCGGATTTCAATTTCAAGCAAACAGACTGATGACCTTCTAATACAGAATAGGTCGATGCCAATTAGTCTGCAGAACTTTCTCAGAAACAACATCCTGTATATAGGGATTCCGTGGAGCTTGAAGTTGCGGAGCAGGAGTAGTTCAGGGTCTCTTAGACTGATGGGAGGTTGGATAGTGGAACGGAGAATTGGAGATTGTAGATCTGTCAGGTCTTCCTGAGAGGGAAGTAGCTTTGAGACAAACAGCACAGCAAGATGGGCTCCAGCTATGGCTTGGTGATATATTCAATCAATTAGATTAATTCAATTTTTTGAGAATTTTTTTTTCTTGTTTTTTCAGTAAAAGTTTTTATTGTTTTGAGCACTTTTAATTGTTTTTTAGGATACAAAGAAACACTGAGAGCAAAGGAAAACATAAAACAGAAACAAAACAAAAAGCTGCTGCACCCACCCCCCAGACCTGCACATCCCTAGGATCACTTTTAGGCTCCTACATGGCATCAGGCTACAAATAAATACAAAAAGAGTCCGATTAATCAATTTGGATGTGAAAAAAACAGCCCTGCACCTCTCACAGACCAGTTATTTTATAAGCATTTAAGATTAAAAATAATGATGTGAGATGAGTCCAAAAGCTCCCAGTCTGTGTGCTCATTCTCAGTATTGCCTTTCATAACTTTTTATAATTTATAAAAAGTTGATTTAAGCCAGTCAATCATTCAGTGTCTCAGGATAATCATAGATGCTGCTGTAAGGCTGACCATTAGGAACTAAAAGGCTCCCTTAGAAATGTTAGGTATTTGTGAACTGTCTCATAATCAACATAGCGTATGGTTCTGAGGGACCACTGTGCTGGACAAGCCACTCAGAACTTTATATATTAATATTAATGTAATCCAATGTATTATTTTCAGGTGGCTTTTGGAAGTAACATAATGTCTCATTAATATGTATTTCCAAAAGTTTCCTTTACCCTCAAATTTGAATGTGTTGATTAGATCATACATAGAGACATAAACAGTCCATCTCCCTCCCGAGCTCCCATGGTGTGTATTTTTTTCATTTTGTTGCTTTTTTTTACATTCCATTAAAATATATGTAGCTAAGGCTAATGTTAGGCTAAGTGATTAAATTAAGTGGTTAAATAGTTTTGGGGCACCACCTTAAAGAGGAAAAGAATAATAAAGCCTAATATGAATTTGAACGTGAGTTCTTAAGCCAGACGGTGATGCGTATATGAAGTGAAACAACCACAAACTTAAGCATAAATTAGTGAGAAATTATGATGTTTATTGACCAGAATTAACAAACTTGAATATGCAGATTGCATCAACAATAAATTACAGAGATTGAAACAATAAACCTTTATTACTGAAGGTGGGATATGATTTTTCAAGTAAAATAAATTTAAAATGACTTGGTTTTTGAATATAGAAAAACAGTTTAAAAGAGTTTAGCTAAATTTTAGTTAAGCTTAAGTTAAGTTTAATCTTTATGCCAACTCTGTATCAACTGTGTAGATTTTACTGAAAGAGTCAAGGCTGGAAGCCAGAGGTCAGAGGCCTGGAGCCAACAGGAATGGTGGTGGTACCAACGGGTCCAAACTTCTCGGTACTGCCGATGATGGTTCGGAGTTGGGTCCCCAATGCTAGCTGACTGTTGTGGTCCTCTGTGAATGGCTCTTGGTGGATCTACTCTGGGTTCTCTCTGCCTAGAGCAGAGCTGCTGCTTTGGGTCAGAGGTCAGGAGCATCCCCGGTCTGTGAGACGGGCTGCTGATATCTGTGCCTTTATAGACAGCTGAGTCACAGTTGAATCAGAGTCCAGCATAAAGAAAGTTACATCACCAGACTCTTGGAAATTCAACTTGAAAATGTACAGATTTATTTTGAATACTTTATTGATAATGTTACAGTTTTGCACACATCAGAAGAATAGGACACTTCCAGGTCTGTCATCTTCATAAAAACCAGAAGGGACCAAACGTCTTCACCTTCAAACCTATGTCCAGATGCCTTCTTTAAAACCTCTTCGTGAAAATGTCCTGGATGAGTGAGAACCTCCACAGACACGAGAAGGGAAAGACAAGAGAACAAAGAGAGAACAGGTTAGTCACAGTCAAATCAGATGGAGTCCTAGCCTAGTTCTTAAGACTTAAAACGTAAACAGTAACATTAGCAGCAAAACTAGACTGGCTTTAAACTAATTCAATTCAATAAATAAAAACATTAGAAAAGCAAAAGACACCACATCATTGTCTGAAATCTGTAGAGAAATATATTGATAGTTCCCCTTTTTTATGTTCAGGATGAATTCTCATGTTCATATTTTATTCTGGTAGCATAATTTCGGAAGTTGAGTGGATTTTAATTTTTTATTTTAATTTTATGTTGCCATTGTCAATAAAGTTGGTGTAAATATTCCTGGCTGATGGGAACTCCTTCTGCTTGTCACAGCCACGTGGAGTTAGCTCGTGGTATTGTGCATCACTGAGCCATAAAACCCACTGCTCTCCACTGATTTGATATTTAGGGCAATGTCTGCTCATCCTTTTGGTCTTCTAGTAAAAGATAAGTGATAATGGTGAACTGCCGAGACAAAGAGCTACAGCTAAGTTCTTATCAGCTTCCAAACAGTGAAACCCAGCCCAAGAGAAGGGGGAGTGGATATAAAAGCAAGACGTGAGGATGAAGCACATGAGAAACTGTGGAAGTAGACTCTCTGTATGCTACGTAACATTAATAGAGCTGCTGTTGTTACAGCTCACTGTGACAACAGCAGCTCTGCTCATGCCATGTAGCTCACAGAGAGTCTGATTCTACAGGTTTTTATGGTGCATCCTGATGTTTCTTCATGTCTTGCTTCATGTGTCCACTTTCTCTTCTTTTGGACTAGGTTTTACAGTTAGGAAGCTTATAGGAAACTTAGCTATAACTTTGTGTCTTATTGGCAGCTGTCCTTAACTAGAAGTGTGAGGTAGTGTAGGCCTGAGCAGCATGAGTAGAGGTAGAAATCAGGGCTCCGAGGCAGTAAGTCATGTCCAATGGTGAAATTTATTTACAGTGCCACCAAATAGTTACAGTTCTCCTTAATCCAGTCACAGATCTCTCTCTGTTCCCCCCTTAAACACAGCACACACCTGCCTTTTATGCAAAGGCCAATCCATTGGCCTGGTCCACATGGCTGAACCACAAACAAGGAAACATTTTCCCCAAAATGGTACAGGCTGATGATGTCATAATGACATCATCAGTACATAACCAGGAAGTTGCTGGGCAGCTCCTCCCCAAACCTTTCCACATCACCATTGAAACAAAAGATGAGGTAAGTATCAAAAAGATCAAAAACAATGAAACAATCTGATCAATTAAACAAAACAATAAACCAATGAAACTGATTGTGTGTAAGTGTGATTCTTAACTGAATATATGTATGTGAAAATGATGCAATGTAAACTAATAGGGCAAACACAAACAAAACCCGGGATATGTGAGTGCAGCTCATTAGTAAACTTTCTGAGTGTGTGTTTGGTGTGTATTGACAACAGAATGGATATATTGGGACAGGGACAAGTGACATTTAGGACTCACTTCGTCACACTCCCCCCCCCCTTACAGAAGTCACTCCTCATAGGAACGGGACAGGAAATCAGCCACAATGTTTTTATTGCCAGGTCTGTACCGGATTCTGAAACGAAAGGGCTGTAAAGACAGGTACCATCTTGTAATTCTTGCATTACTGTCCTTCATCCTGCTCATCCACTGTAAAGCACGATGGTCCGTTTCCAGGATAAATTCATCTCCCATCAGATAATATTTTAATGTGTCCAAGGCCCATTTTACAGCTAAAGCCTCCTTCTCAACCGTAGAATACCTTGTTTCTCTTGGAAAAAGCTTGCGACTTATGTACTGTACTGGCCTTTGTTCTTCTCCTTCACCCTGCAGCAACACCGCTCCTAGCCCCACTCCAGATGCATCTGTTTGCACAATAAATGGACGAGAGAAGTCTGGACATTGCAGCACAGGTTCATTACACAAACAGTTTTTGAGGTCTTTGAAAGCAGCGTCACATTCTGGAGTCCATTTGACTTTATTAGGGCTAGATTTCCGTGTCAAATCAGTGAGAATGGCTGATCTGGCAGAGAAATTTGGGATGAAGCGGTGATACCAGCCAGCCAAGCCCAAAAATGATTTAACTCTCCTTTTGGTTGATGGAGGTGGATAGGCAGCAAGAGCTTCAATCTTACTCACCTGAGGGCGAATGACACCACCCCCAATGATGTAACCCAGGTACTCCACCTCTGGTTTGGCTAGATGACACTTCCGCGCATTCATGACCAGTCCAGCCTTGTGGACCCTTTGGAAAACATCACTCAGGTGCTTAATATGGTCGTCCCAGGTTTCACTAAATACCACAATATCATCAATGTACGCAGCTGTGTAACTGTCAGCTCCTCGCAAGACTTCATCCACCAGCCTCTGGAAAGTAGCTGGTGCCCCGTGGAGTCCAAAAGGCATAGTCCTAAAACGATAAAGTCCACTAGGGACTCTAAAGGCAGTTAAGTCTTTACAAGTCTCTGTTAATGGTACTTGCCAATACCCTTTACATAAATCCAGAGTAGTGAGATATTTAGCATTACCCAACCGTTCAATTAAGTCATCCACTCTCGGCATTGGATATGCATCAAAGAAGGAAACAGCATTTAGCTTTGAAAAATTTATACAAAATCTTTGTCTGGGGTCATTCTTCTTAGGGACTAAAACAACAGGACTACACCACTCACTTTTAGATGGTTCAATAACTCCCATAGCCAGCATGTCTTCCACCTCTTGCTTCAGAGAAGGCATCAGCTTAGCTGGGATTCTAGAGGTGGTGTCTCTGATGGGCTGTTGGTTGGGATCACGGAGACGAATGTCATGTTCGATCAGGTCCGTACAACCTGGCTTGGTGCTGAACAGGCTTGGATGGATGATGTGGTGTAGCTCCTCCTGTTGGTCTGAGGACAAATGACTGATGTCTGGAAGTGACTGCTCCTCCTCTGATGAGGGGAAAAACTGCTCCTGAGATTCCTCCTCTTCAGCTACAGCGCGAGCCCACAACTGCATTGAAGATGTTGATCTGTCTTTCCATTCTCTCAATAGATTAATATGAAAGGTTTGCAGTTTCTTCCGTCGGTCTGGCATGCACAGTTCATAAGTTACAGGACCCACTTTCCTAGTAATTTCAAAAGGGCCCTGCCACTTGGCCAAAAGTCCACTCTCCGAGGTTGGAAGCAAAAGTAACACTTTTTGTCCCTTTTGGAACGAACGTCTGCGTGCTGCCTTATCATAGTTCAGCTTCTGCTGTTGCTGCGCTTGCATCAGGTGAGTATTAGCCAGCTGTTGTAACTGTTCCAGTTTGTCTCTCATTTTTAACACGTAAGATAAAACACCACATTGTTTCTCTGGGTTAGGGCCCTCCCAAACTTCTTTGAGCACATCCAGAGGGCCTCGTACCACATGACCATAGAGAAGCTGGAAGGGGGAGAACCCTGTAGAGGCCTGTGGCACTTCCCTATAAGCAAAAAGCAAGAAAGGGAGCCATTGGTCCCAGTCAGCTCCTGAGTCCTCCACAAACTTTCTCAACATGGATTTAAGGGTTTTATTGAAACGCTCAACAAGTCCATCGGTTTGTGGATGGTACGGAGTGGTTCTGATTCCTTTAATCCCCAGCAGTTTATACACTTCTCTGAGCAATGTGGATGTAAAGTTTGTGCCCTGGTCGGTTATTATCTCCTTGGGAATTCCCACCCTTGAGAACATTTGAATCAGGCAGTTTGCAATTTGGCGGGCTTTAATTTTTCGGAGGGGGAAGGCCTCTGGATACTTTGTGGCATAGTCACAAACCACTAATATATATCGGTGGCCAGCGCTGCTTCTCTCAAGCGGCCCAACAATATCCATTGCAATCCGGGAAAAAGGTGTGTTAATGAGTGGCATTGTGATGAGAGGAGCCCTGTCAGACTTTTTATTGGGGGCAGTTAACTGACACTGTGGGCACGATTTACACCACTGGACCGTATCTGAAAACTGTAGTGGCCAGTAAAAACGGGATGCCATTCTAGAAAATGTCTTAAACTGTCCCAAATGTCCTGCCCAAGGTACAGAGTGGGCTAGATGCAACACTGTAGGTCTTAAACTCACTGGGACCACTAACTGGTCTCCAAGTTTGCTGCGTCTATACAGTTGTTCACCTTTTAGGATAAACACCTCTCTCACTCTGTCTGTGACCTCTGCATTACTAGGAACACATTTGGCAAATAAGGGAGCTAATGTGGGGTCCTCATGCTGTAGTTTAGCTAAATCACTAGGAATGACCATTAGCTCATCCGATTTGGGTGTTGAAACTGGCTCAACCATTCTAGTGCCTTTTATTTTCTCCTGTCTCTTCTGGCTTTTACTTTTCTTGGAACCTTTTGTAGAGCTCTCACTACCAGGAACATCACTGTTTGCAAAAGGTAAGTCATCCCTCTCACACTCCTCACTCTGACACTCTGTCTGCTGCTTATAGCTGGCCCTGGTGAACACACCCATGCTTTCCTCTGAAATAACAGTATCTCCTTCATTCCCTTTTGCTATTAGTTCCCGTAGAATAGGTAAATCCCACCCCAGTATTACTTGATAGGGAAGTTTGGACATTACCCCCACTGGCAGTAAATATTGTTGACCCTCAACTTGAATGTTAACATTAGCAATAGGATAATCTTCATTATCCCCATGTACACACCAAACTTTCACTTTTCCACTAAAAGTGACATCCCTCGGGAGACAGTCTTGTCTAATGAGAGTGCGGCTACTGCCCGAATCTAAAAGAGCAATGTGTGGCTTATCATCAATAAAAACACCAACAGTTCTTTCATCTTCATGAATAAATGGTGACCCATCTTCTGACAGACACTCAGGTTCAGGTGAAAAGCACATATATGTTTTGCTGACCTGCTGCTCTGGACATTCCGCTCTAATATGACCAGTTTGACCACAGGAATGACATATTACTGGGCCTTTGTGTTTAAACTCTCTTAGTTTGGGGCCTGTACTGTTTGTGAAAGGCTGTCTTGGGGTTTTATTTTTGTACCCACTCCCCCACACAGGTTTACTCACTGAAGGAAGAGTAGCAAGGGATTTATTGGGAACAGGGTTTCTAAAGGAGCGTCGTGCAGCCAGGAAAGCCTCAGCCATCTCTGCAGCTTGTTTAGATGTTATGGGGTTGCGCTCCTTTATCCAAGTGCGCAGGTCCGGGCTCAGCACTCTCAAAAACTGCTCCAACACAATAGCATCCCCGATTTGCTCCTTTGTTTTTTCCCTTGGAACCATCCATTTGTCGTACAGCTCTTTCAGCCTTGACTGGAACTCCTTGGGGGTCTCATCCTCCTTCACGACTGTGGACCGAAACCTCATCCTGTAAGTCTCTGTGCTTATTTCATACTTCTCCAATACAGCTCTCTTCACTTTCACATAGTCCATAGTCTCATCAATGTCCATAGCCACATATGCTGCTCGAGCTTTCCCATTTAACAGTGGGGCCAGGTGTAATGCCCACTCCTCATGTGGCCACTGACAAGCTCTAGCTATCCTCTCAAAAGTTGACAAATAATGTTCAATGTCCTCATCTTCCTGATATGGCTGCATTTTAGGACCCTTCCAACTTGCACCTCTCACCATACTGGAGTTAAGAGCTGGTGAAGTGGGTTCCTCCAAGGGCAGTGCAGCTGCACCCCTCAACAGCGACTGTTGCTCCTGGCGCTCTGCTTTCACCTCCTGTTGAAGCTGGTCCACTTGGTGCTGCATCCTCTGCCATCGATCCTCTTGTCTGCGTCTGTCCTGCTCCCAATTAGCTTCCCGTTCCTTTTGCTGCTGCATTAAGCCCCGCAGCAGGTCAGAGATTTCCACCAAACTGCCTGGGTTAGGAGGTTGCCCTCCCACAGCACCCTGCAGATCGTCGTCTGAAGTTGTTATTTCTGGAACTTCACTCATTGTTTGGGGCTTTCTACCTCGTTTTGTAGCCATCCTGTCTTCTACTTGCCTGGAGCCACCGCTGCCACCATTTGTGAGGTAGTGTAGGCCTGAGCAGCATGAGTAGAGGTAGAAATCAGGGCTCCGAGGCAGTAAGTCATGTCCAATGGTGAAATTTATTTACAGTGCCACCAAATAGTTACAGTTCTCCTTAATCCAGTCACAGATCTCTCTCTGTTCCCCCCTTAAACACAGCACACACCTGCCTTTTATGCAAAGGCCAATCCATTGGCCTGGTCCACATGGCTGAACCACAAACAAGGAAACATTTTCCCCAAAATGGTACAGGCTGATGATGTCATAATGACATCATCAGTACATAACCAGGAAGTTGCTGGGCAGCTCCTCCCCAAACCTTTCCACATCACCATTGAAACAAAAGATGAGGTAAGTATCAAAAAGATCAAAAACAATGAAACAATCTGATCAATTAAACAAAACAATAAACCAATGAAACTGATTGTGTGTAAGTGTGATTCTTAACTGAATATATGTATGTGAAAATGATGCAATGTAAACTAATAGGGCAAACACAAACAAAACCCGGGATATGTGAGTGCAGCTCATTAGTAAACTTTCTGAGTGTGTGTTTGGTGTGTATTGACAACAGAATGGATATATTGGGACAGGGACAAGTGACATTTAGGACTCACTTCGTCACAAGAAGCCTACACTGTCTCCCAACAGAAAATCAATGGACAGCAGTGGATTGTTTCCCCTTGATGAGTGTGGCTTTTGTAATGTGGTGTCTTTAAAATCTATAAAAAATCTTTTAAGCATGGCAGTAAAAGTGCTGATCAAACAAAACAGAAAAGTCATTGATGGTTTTATTCATCTTCGTCCTGTGCACTAAAACCAAGTTGCTTTATTTTTCTTCCTCCTGCGTACTGAAACCACTGAACACCAAACCACTGTCACTTTTTCTTCCTGCGCACTGTTAAAGCGTAACTGCGCAACTATTAAAGTCGCTTCATTCTCCCATGCACTGAAACCACAAGTCACTATTCATCTTCCTCCTGAGCATTGAAACTACTGAACACCAAACCACTGTCACTTCATTTGTTTTCCATTATGAGGGGGTGAGGGTGTAAAAATATTACCGTATTTTGCTGTTGTGCGTCTTGGGTTGTATGTGCTAAGAATAAACACTGGCGCTTTCTTGTTTGTACTGACTACCGCTGCCTGTCTCGTTTTTGCACTTCCTGCTAGAGCGCCCCCTGAGGGCTGAAGAAAAATTCATAGAAAAGCCGCATCTCTGTATAAGCCGTATGGTTCAAAGCGTGGGAAAAAGTAGCGGAAAATACGGTATATATTTACTCCTTTCATCTTAACAGCTTGTATTTAGGTGAAATGTCTTTCTGTTTACAGTAAAATGTGTTTGTATATCCATGAAAACTTCTTGTCAGATCCAATACTGGACATGTGACAGAAACTTATATTACTAACAATAGGTAAAATCTACAGAAACATTCATCTGTAAAATCAGTTAGCATGTTTCAAATATTATTTTTTATGAAAGTCCAAAAGATTTGTGATGAAGTCCACTCCATCTCTGAAATTGTGTGAAAGGTCAGACTGTTCTTACCAGGGGGACTTCATAACTGAAGCCTCTCCTCCTGGTGCTTTGGTTGAAAAACCTTCTATTTTCCTGATTCTCCATGAGGAAAGTTCAAGTACCAATGTTTTTTTGCAGAAACACTTCCGTGTGACCGTCTTTCTCTGAGCTCTGACTGAATCTGACCGTATGATTCAGAATTTTGAGGGACTCAACATTCTGCGACATCGGGTTCTGGAATATTCATGTCCATATAAGGCAAAGGATTCTTAAAACATTTACATATTTAAATTTACAGTCTATGCATTTTTTAATCATAATTTGCAGGCTGAGCAAGCCAACCAACTACTAAAAAATGAAAATCAGCTTTTGAACATGAAGGAGTTTGGGAGTAGAATAAATTTCTACATAATGTGGACTTACATTGTAGCCTGCATTTTTCTTTTGCAAATTAGCCATGTGCTTTTTGTTTTGTGTTGTGTGTACATATTATGCCACAATACAAGCAAAATGTAAGATCAGGACACATAATAAGTAGCAACAAAAGGTCACATGTTTTAATGTGAGCATAAATAAACCACAGAGTTGAGAAGCAAAGAGTAATGTATCACTATGACAAAAACAACAAATGGGTCTAACAAATATGCAGTTCAGTACAATAGCTAGCTTCACAGGGAGGAAAGTACTAAGACGCCTGTCAATCAAAGTCACTGAATGTACCCGAGTGTTTAATAGAGCGTAAACTGAGGAAATGAAATGAAACTGCCATGACTATAAATCAGCTTCTTTCAGTTGCTGCTGTAAGTACAGAACTCAAAGTTCACCAGTGGGTTCTATAGCAATGTTGCTTTCAATAAAATCTACCCATTGCATTTGCATAAATATACAACCATACACATGCATTAGCTTAATCTTTTTTATTAATTTTTTTATTCTTCCCCAGACAGTAACCTCATAATAATCTTGACAACAAAAGAGCCGTTCACTAGAGCCATGAGGACGATTAGATGCCATTAACCTGCTGATTGACTGACGAAGTGCCTCATAAAACTGCAGTCAACAAACACTTTCATACCTGCCACACCTTTTTATGGAGGATAAACCAACAAAGGCATTTCTCCAAACAGGAATGAAAATTTTATCATTGTATAACTTTATGGTTTTGCATGTCAGATCTGGCACAGCCCTGAGGCTAAATGCTGTTGTTCACTGACTGGCTGAAGAGTCACTAAAATACATACAGTTTTCCTAGTAAATTGGTGTGAATGGGTAAGATTATTGCATGGGTAAGATTACATTTATTATATTATGTGTGAGCCATAGCCAGCAGCCATCTAAACCTGTCAAACACAAGTGAAACTAATACTTTGATTGGCTGCTGTCTTGACATTGGTTGTGGGATTATGTATGTCTTTTTCAAACAACAGAACATAGAATAGTCTGATTGGATGTCAAGACTCTGTAGAGTGGTTTAATGGCAGATCGAGAGAATTACAAGATCCTAAAATGGTTGGTATTTAGTCTGGCGTCTTGTTACATAGGGATGTAGTTATGTAGCAGAATGATTGGTCAAGCTACGCCTTTTTTCCACTGGTCAAAATATGTTTAAACATGGAAACAATAAGCATTTGTCAGCATAAAGACTGAAAGAGCTTGAGCCAGGTCAAATGACTATGCTACAGAATAGTCAGCAGCAGTTTATCAGGACCAGGGTTGGCGTTCTAATTTAAGCTACATTCATGAATGTATTCATAATGTAGGTCCACTGCCCAAACAATCTTTTAAACACTAGCACAAGGCATAGGTTGGAAATAGGAATTAAACATTTTCCCCAGGCAACAGGCTGGTCATCATCTGGGAACCTCAATTTGCTAATTTAGGCTTTCTTCCTTCATCTATCTCTTCATGTCTCTCTGAGCCTCTTTCACTCTGGCCACAAAATTGTCTAAACACGCAAACAATAAGCATCTGTTGGCAATGTAACAATAGGGTCATTTGACCTTCCTGGTGCAACCCTCTCGATTCACCTGGGATTAGGACCGGCACAGACAGGGACAGTGGCTGGAGTTGCTCCCCAGGTAATTTGAACCCCCAGTCTCCTGCACTTACCTCTTCAGCACAGAGGAGCTACCTGTAAATTACACAAATATCACAGAAAATACAGCTGAAATGCTCAAACGAACATAATCTGAAATATTTCAAAGGAGTTTGGATGGTGGCAGAGTGGTACATCCTGGTGGATGTAGAGAACTACTTGAGAGAGGTGTAATGTACAATTGTCATTGTGATAGAGCACATCAAAGCAGTTTGTGAATTTTGATGCCAATACTTGCATTTTTAGCATGTTCAAAGTGCTGTAGTGCACATGTAGGTATAAACTGTATAAACTGACCATGTCTTGAGCTGCTCTTGCTCCTCTACTCTGGTCCTTTAATTGCCGGTGGCTGCTTGTGCTGCTGCCTTAGTGTGTTGGAGTATTTTTCATTTTTGGTGTGACATGTAACACTATGTTGTGTTTACTGAGATGCCTGCTCCTGAAAATTATTGTGTGACTGGCAGCAAGCCAGTTTTTGACTTTGGCCCAGGACTGTGCCAATGTCTCTGGGGGCAGTAGATGACGGGCCCCTGCAATACACTCAACACCAACCAGTGCAACCCCTGCTCTGTTGTGAAGCTGTCAGGGATGAACATGGCGGAAGAGGGAGAAACACAGCAGAGTACGTCAGAGATAACGGAGACGACCAAACAGACCTCCTTTGCCCTCCATGCTCCTCAGCAACACTCCCTCCTCATAGAGCAAAGTTGAGAAGCTCAGACTGAATCCCAGATTCCGACATGAATACCGTGCCTGCTTGCATTCACTGAGACATGGCTACAGGGGGATGTTACCAATTTGCTTTTTGCCTTGGAAGGATATTCTCTGGTGCACTGGGCCAGGAACAGCCGCTCAGGGAAGAGCAAAAGAGATGGTGTCTCTAGCTATACAGACCAAAGGTGGTGCTTTTAATTCTCTATGAGAAAGCAGCTCTGAAATTGTGGTATCAAACATGTTTAAGCCTGAGACCTTTCAATCTTCTATGTGAATTCAGAAGCATTTTATTATGCATGCTGTACATCCTTACAAGTGGTAAGGCTGCAAACAGTGCTAATGCCATTGCAGGTTTAAGAGATTCAGCCAGCTGTGTGAATTTCAACGTAAAATCTCACCAGGCTACCCACATAGTAATGGTAAAGCTAAATTAGGGTTTAAAATGGCAAAGAGACTCTTGTTTAAAGCAAAGGAACTGGACAGAACCCCTGTCTTGCTCTTTTAGACCATTGCAACCCACCTTTACAAGGCCTAGAAAGTGATGTGTTATGCTGTTTGAGTTGTCTGGTAATGAATGGTTTTCCAGTTGGGTAAAACAAAGGAATATTGAGACTTTATTGACTAAGGAAGAACACATTTTAACAGTGGACATGGTCCTGTAGTAACTTATATTACAAATTGTTTCAAGTAAATATAAATATGAAATTTACTTGGTTACTTGGTAAATTTATCTGCAATTCATAGGAAGATTTTTAACTAAATGCCCAAGATTTTCAAAGGTTCAGAGACAGGGGCTTTAAACATCACACTGTGTCACAAGCATATCAAACGGCCAAAAGTCTAAAAAGAGAACAACTGCTAATTCATCAAGACAAGCCACAAAATGACTCAACGAAGTCCATTTTGTCACACAATATAGTGAGAAAGCAAATGCAGTCAAACAAATCATAAAGAGAAATTGGAATATACTAAAATGTGACAGTGTACTTTAGCTCTACCAGAAAGACCAACAATTCAGAAAAGCCTATACTCTGAGTGATAAACTGATAAAAAGCCACTTAACTCCCCTGCAGCAAAAAACATGGCTTGGTACTAAAACTGGGAACTTCAAGTGTGGCAGCTGCGACCATTGTCACAACATGGTGAACACAAACTTTTTAATAGATGTTAATACAGACCAAAAATATGATATAAAACCATTCATTAACTGCAATACTTCATACATGCTTCTATATTGGAAGGACTAAGTGAAAATTAAAAACTTGCTGAGCATAAACATACTATTCAAAAAGGCAACCTCCAATACAGTATGGCAATGCATTACAGAGAAGCAGGACATGTGAATTGTAACAGCCTGAAAATATGTGGAGTTGAACATATGTGTACAAGAGGTGGAGATAGACTTAAGTTACTTCTGCAAAGAGAATCATATTGTACATGTACTCTTAAGGCCACAATATCCAGGCCTAAATGATGAACTAGATTTTACTTCTTTTCTGTGATTGTCTTGAATATAAAACTCTACTTCATTTGCTATGCTAAATGATAATTTTTCTGTGGTTACCTTCTTTAAAATGTTGTTTTTTCTGACTTGCTATTTATAATATTGTAAAACTATGCAGACATGTATTTATTCTTTGAAATGAACATGTGACCTAGTCACGTGACCTTAAGGTACAAAAGAACCCTGACAGCCATTTTTCTCCCTTTAATGTGTACATGCCCTGATGAAGGCCAAAATGTGTTGGCATTTTTTAATTATAATGAAACAATAGCCATGAAAATAATGAAAATAATGGAAATAATGAAAGCTTTTTATACATTTTTTTCAAACTCATCGAGAGCCTCAATCTCTGCATTATATATATATACATATATACATACATACTATATACTAGTACACTTAACATTCATCACTCTCCAGCTGCAGCGCTCTTGTAATTAGAGCCATTGAGCTGGGACAGGTGTGAGTGTGTGCAGCATCAGCACTCCCAAACATAGGTTCATCTTGACACTGACACCCCTGGGGTACCACATATGCAGCTCTGTGGGTGTGTGCACGACCTGCTGATTAACACTCATGAAGTCATCCCAGTTGATGTTTTAGAGAGTTATCCAGGCCTACTGCATTACCACAGCAAATGGAGCTCTCTCAGCCCATCAGCGTCTTTTGTAGGCTATTCTGTGGTCCGTGCAGTGTTGTCCATATGCTGACAGGTTAACTTTCTTTTCATTAATACGCAGAAAATGCTGAATATCAACTTTAATGCAGAGTGGTATATTAGGGAGTCATTAGATCTGCAGAAGGGAACCAGGAGGCCCAGGTGGGGAAACAGTTGGGTTTCGCCCAATTATAGAAGGCTTAAGCACTTGTGTTACTGTTTTGTGCTGCCAACCACTCAACAAACCCTAACTCAGGAGACATGGTTTTATGGATAATACTAATGAGAATACAGACAAAACCTTAAGAATACTTGTGTGTTCTGTGGATTAGTATTGTGACGCAGGTAAGCATTGCCAAATAACTTATATTGTTATACTCCAAGGAGCTACTTGGGGGAAGTGTGTGAAGTACAATGGTAATACTAAATGGTGCCACCAGGCTGTGCCATTTTTATTTGTATGGTGTAAGAGCCCATGGTTTGCTATGTTTTTACTTGCTTTATTCTTTGCACACTTCACATGCTCAATTGAGACAAGGACTATTTACGGACACAAATGTCTGTAAATGGCAGAAACAGATAATACAGACTAATTCGGGTCAGTTCTGTTCAGTTTATTTGCCATTTGTGTTAAAAAAAAACACATTGGAAAGTGCTTGCAAGGAGCTTAAAAAACAAACATTTGACAGATAAATGCTGAATAAAAACACCTCCACTGTAATAACACTTTATATAAAACAGTTTCAATAAAGTATTTGAAGATATACAAAAGAGAAAGTTGCTCTAGATAAAGTGCTATTTTGAAGTTAAGAATGTCTTCCAACACATTCATAACCTGACTCCGCCAGATAAAACTGCTCCACAGAACATAGTCTATTTCGCAGTACCATCTGGGAAGGCTCCCGTTGAAAGCGTTTGCAAAAAGGAGGCGCCTTCTGTCGAACACTTGGTGGTGATTGGATGAAGCACCGACTAGTATCCACATTAGGTTTCTTTAGCCAATCATAGCAACGATATGACGTGACACTCTTTGCGCTTCTTTCAAAGAATTACTCTCTACTTCTGATAAAACTGATTCGATAGCACCATCAACGCTAACGTCTTTTGGTGTAGCCATGTTAATAACAAAGAAGACTAGCAGTGCTAGTTGCTTTCGTCAAATTAAAAACCCGCCTCTTCCTGTTCGTGCTGCCACATCATTGATCACAAGAGTCCGGTGAGCCCATGGTTCGTCGACTCAATCAGTTTGCTTGGCGCGATACAAGATGGATTTATGCGCGTTTGGAAACTCCCAAATCTCACAAGAATCCAGCTGCAGTGCAAGGTTAACACATTCACAACTTGGAGGAAGAAACTGCATTGCGCAAAGTAGTGCATTTTGAAGTATGATATCGTTTCCCTGAAGGAAGAAGGCCAAATATCTCCCTCACAAGATGTCCAGTGGTGTCATCAACAATGTGTAAGGCCCGTTACAGTAGTCAGGATTTGTAAATGTTTTCTATAACTGGTAACTCGCAGTGCATTGTTCAATGTGAGGAGTGTTCACTTTGACACATTTGTAATTGTGGTTTGCCATATGAGCATTTTTCACAGACACACAGTGCAGTGGTGGATTTATTTCGAGGCCCAAGGAATAAGAGCTTCTACTCTGTTGTCATAATATATTTCAAGTACCTATGAATTCAATTAGATAGACATACACACTAGTCAGAAAAATAAGCATAGTTACGATTGGTCCGGTAGGTTTGTTTCTGTTGGAGATTGATTAGAGTTATCATGTGAAAAATACTTTTTATGTTATGAATATTGTTTTGACCAAACTTGCTGTCCAGCTATGAAAGCTACGTATGTTAGATCAGTGGTTCTCAAACTTTTTCTATCATTGCCCACTTTGAAAGTGGGTGGTCTTTGGAGCGAAATAAAACTCCCAAAGCACAAAGTAATTGGTAAGAAACTGTATTGCTCACTTGCATAAAAGTCATTCAGATGCAAATCAACAATAAGCAGTAGCAAGCAACATTACAGACAGTAAAGAAATGTGCAACCTAAACATTAAAATGAAATTATTTAATTGTGTGTCCTATTTATGGTGTAATGTAATATAGGATACATCAAAATGTTTTTTATTATAGTGTGTAATGACAGAGAGAATAGTGAAAGCTTTTATTTTGAACTAGGCTGTATTGAATAGCTTCAACCAGCAGCACTGTGTCTCAGTGTGTCTCTGAACGGGACAGAAGCTGTTCACGCACAAACTGCTCAACACATGAAACTGTAGAAAATAACCATTGCATTACTTTTAAATCCATTCAGTACATTGTCACATAAAGAGCTCTTCAGTGTCATTGATTTAACACTCTCAACAGTAGCCTTTATGTATTTGTGAGGTTGAAATGAAGAGTTTGTCAGAAGAGGTAAGGTAGACCTCAAAAAAATAAGTCTGTCACATATGCAGCAGTTGTTACTTTTCCTGTTCGCCATGTTTATCACGTCAATGTGAATCCTACTCCAAGTCTCCTGTGATGATCTCATAAAGGAGCAGCAGCACTGATCCTGTTCGCGGTTCTGTTTCGTCCCTGTTTAGACGCACATCTTAGTGTTGAATTGCAGTGCTATGTCATAGCTACTGTCTTTTTGACTATTGCTGTTTTTGTTGTGTTCCCCATTACAATGTGTGCGTTCAAGACTGGCAGTGGTTCACATGAGTGTGGCTTCTTTAACATCGTGAAGTCTGGGCAGAGGACAGTGAACTGTTCCTGTGTCACTCTGTGCAGATGATACAGTGTTACACAGAGCACTGCCCAATGATGGGAATGTTGACGGAGGACTCGCACAAGACAAGCCACAGTCAATGTGTTGTGATTTTGAGATGGTACTGCTTTTGCCTCACATGACACAAATTGTGCCACTTCATGCCAACAATGACCCAAGGGCCTGATGTTGCCAATCCTGCTATAGAGTGCGTCTCAAAGCCATTAATATGCACATTCAATTCCTCCAATTCCCTCTTCGCCTCTTAGTCACGCACAGATGAGGCCCCAGAAAGGAGATAGGAGAGGAAAAGGAGGAGAGATGAGTTGATCGCAATGGGACATCCTCTCTGTCCTCAGGAGCATCACCTGCAGAGATGTCTGTTTATGATGACATTTATGCAACTGACAACAAAATCTCAACTTCACTTCAGAATTAAAATTCAGTGTGATCTAATGGTCTGTTTGTTGCATTTTAGATAAAAATATATTTATGTATGATGTTATTTCTCTTTTATGCAAATATTCACTCATTTATACAAATATAAGGTTCCCAAACAGCATGACATGACTTACTACAATGTTCACAGATGATCCTTTGCAACTTCTCCAGTCTCTGTTAAAGTTCTTTGTAAATGAAACATTAGACATGCTTATTGTGCGTCTCTTCCAACAGCGCATGGAGTGTGTGAGTGAGTGTGTGTGTGTGGGGTGGGGGGGTTCCACCGCCATGAGTTTGACTCCAGTGTAGGAAGCTCTGGTGAATCCTCGCTTATGCCTCCTCTCAGAACCTCCTCCGAGCTAAGAGCGTTGGGACAGCACCTAAGATGGCACACAGGGACCAACTTCCAGTGCGATCAAGGGTTGAGGCATCATGAGGCATGAGCCAATGTGAAAAGCAGGGCCTTTACACATATTTGCAGCATTAGTGTCTTAATGTGACACAGCTCCAAGAGTGCAGGGGAGAATCTTCTTACATGCATTGTACATGACAAAATTTGAAGAAATATGACTCCTAAATATAAACCAAAGAAATCCTGCTCACTTTTTTTTTTTTTTTTCATCTTTTCTACATTCAACACCACTACTACTTCAATTCTCCAGGGCCCGAATTTCTTTCCTGCCAAAATTGTTGTGGATTATTAGTTTGCAAGTAATCATGCCTCAATGATTGTTCTCTCAGAAGTCTTCATTTTATAAACATTTGTTTGTCAAAACAAATCGTTTTTGTCTTAGTTTTCTCTTAATTGTTTATTCAAAGGCTCTTTACACTTTTCAAGATGGGCAAGAGTTTTAAATTCACATGTATTTATTTCTGAGGTCACAGAACTCACTATACCATCTACTGACATCATTTTGAGTGTTTTTGTACATTTCCAATATTCCTATGAAATCTAATAATGCCGAATGACATCTAATAAAAGATAGATTATTGGAAGGGAAGGATCTGTCTCTCCTTTTAAGTAGTTGGGTTGGTATTTTTTGCTATTCTGCTATTTGAATAGCAAGTCAACTAAATGTTAACAGCAATATTTTTAATTTGTGGCTCACTTATTGTTCTTATAGTGTTTGTTTCGTGGAGATATTAAATTAAAAGACAATGTGACTTTTTTAAAAATTATGTCTGTGTTGAGATATTTGTTTCTCAGTTCTTCAGTCGTCTTATGCTTTGTCACTGAAGTGAAATGCGTGTTAGTTTTCCCACTCGTAGTTTAGCTTTGTTTACTTCAAGTGTTAAAAGGATGTCTTTGGAGGTAGGCATTTCCTGGCCATAGTTTTTCAATGGGGCTCAATTAAATCACCACTAGACTTCAATGTTCTGCCAGTGCACAGCATAATCACCACTTATCAAGTCTGACTGGCGTTAGCCTGGCTGCGTGAGCCTAAAGTAGTCTATATGGAACAGGTTAAATTAAAGGACTACGATGTCATTACTTTGTTTACACCAATCTTAGCTAGAATTTGGGCTGTAAGACGCAAAGTTATATGGATTGCCATTTGGTCCATCATTCTCTATCTCCGCAGTATACATGCATGACAAAATGCTCCACTGTTTCAGGGGTCTGGCAGTTCTAGTCCAGTTGCATGATTCCTTATTTTATAAAGAATCCCACTCAGATTGGTGTGTCCTGTCCTCATTCTTGTAATGATGAGTTCCTCCCTTCTGTCCCCTCCCCTGTACCATATACTGCATACCTTGTTCTGAAGTCCATATAAATTCCCCTTGTCCCTCCCTTCCCACTGCCCCACTTGATGAATATTTTTTGAAATAATGCTTCTGACTTAGCGAGTTTATGTCAGTGATGTGTTTCTTAAGAGACTGTTTTGCAAGATTATCAACCTCTCATTACCCTCAATGCCTCTGAGGGTGGGGGCCCACACAAAAACAATATCTCTACTTTAAATTACTATTTCTGAATGAAGAGGAATAACTGTGATTAGTAGGTCCTGCCTTGATTTAGACGTCCCTAAGTGAATGGCAGATACAGAATCTATAGATCTCTCTAGAATCATATAAATGACATACAACATACTCCATTCAGGAGGTCTGAAGTGTACTTACATATTTCACTTTTAAACTTTGGCACAGTGACTGGCTGCGTTTTTTAGACATTCAACACATATCAAACTGGAATAAAGTCTTTCACACAAGACTAATCACACAAGGATTTGTCCTTTACTCACATCATGTAAAGCCGTCTTTGTTTCTGTTTTCCGGTTGATCAGCGTGCGTCTTAATTGGCCTCATTCACATAGGAGCTGCATGGTAATGGTCACACTGTTTTTCCTTGGAACACGTGGATGAGAAAAATCCTGGATTTCAGGAAACAGTGGGATTAGGCTTCATCTTCAGAGCTTGTGGTAAACCAGTAGCTACTGTACTCCTCATGGCTCTGTGCCAAGCGGAGAGTTTACGCACAGACAGTGCAGACAGCTGCCACTCTCCAGGAAGAGATGGAACATCAGATGAAATATGAAGGATGTGGATTAAAAACCAGACTGTACTCTGTTCTTCGCGCAAGAGGCATGACCCTCCTGGAGTAAGACAGGTTTTAGCAACAGCTATAACCCACAGATCAAGCTGGATTGGGCCAGGCTTCGTCTCAGTGAGTTTCTGCTTTTAATGTTGCGTTGTCTCAAGATGTAGGTCTCCTATATATTACTTCAAAGCATTAGTAATATCATGAATATGTTTATGCACAGTCCTGGAACCTCATCTGAGGTTTTTTAAACAGATTTTCTAATGGGTTTTTTTCTTATGAAGCTTTGCATGGACGCAAATAACGTGGATTTGTGATTTTTAAAGTAATTTGTAAAGAATTTTTCTTTATCAAAAAGTAAAATGGAATATTCTATTTTTCCAGAGCATGTGCACAATAATTTCACATTCTCATTCTTTAATTATGCCAGAGCATTACGAGTATAGACTTCAGCAACGTCCAAAGGCGACTTAGAGAAACTGTATGTTTGCAGATAATGTGAAGTCTGAAACTGGTGCCGTTGAGCCAGGGAAAGTATGACATCTAACTACATAAGAGATGTTTCAACTGCCAGCCAGACTAGACTTATCCAGACTTAATCAATGACACATAAATGTATTTCAGAGCTCCCCAATCTAACCCCTACCAATCATCTGATAACATTTATAACCTTGTTGCACTTATCACACAATTAATACGGTTATTCCAAGTCAATCTAGTGACAAAAATGAAACACCTCAACTACTTTTTTGTTTCATACAACTTCCGGTTAGTTTCTCTCCTATTTCTTTTCCTTGTGAAAACAATTTTTGTTTTTCAACAGTTCTAAACCCCCACTTCCTACCGCATGCCTCATGTTTCCTTGATATTACTGAGCCCACTTTAACCTGAATAGATCTCTTCGTTAAAAAGTCCATTATCCAATTAAACATCCTTCCTTTAATTTTAATTAGATGCTACTGCTACTGTTTTTTTATTCACCTCTGCTTTTCTTACTTCATCTTCTAGACATAACACTGGATCCATTATTGCTCTACCTTTCCTTAACCCACTTTGGCCAAGCAGTCTCCCTTCTATCCATACTGTATTATACAATGTTTAGAGTTGACTAAGACCCATTTGACTCAAGTTTTTAACACAACATAACAAATTTCATCATTCCCATGAGTAGTCAGTCCAGACTTTGCTAGTTCCCATTGGAGTTCCAGCATTGTGAATGGGACACTCACATCCTGTTCTGGTCTTGTTTTCTCCCTGCCTCTGTTTTCCTTTGTGTTTAAAATATCAGAACAGTATATTCTCACTGAAGTACTTGGCAAAAGCTCCCATTTTCCCTCATTAGATTCCACTACTACATTACCATCCACAAGCACAGGGCAAGTCCAGTCCCTTCTATCCTCTCCTATCTTCCTAAACATCCCAAAAATGTCTCCCACTGGGGTTGTGTACCAACTTTTTGTGACATCTTTTTCGATTCTATTTCCATTAGTATTTTTTGCACTGTTTCAAAAGTTTATTTCAACTCCTCTGGATATCTTAAGTTCAGGGCAATGAATAAGCCCAATTAACAATGCAAATGCCTGAGTTATTGATTGCAACAGATCATCAACCACTCTAATGACGTAAATGGCGATGGTGCAACGTATAAATTCCTGTTCTGCTTCATCATGCTGATTGACCTGTTTGGGAAAATAAAAAAGTGTAAAAACATTGTATGAATGAAGACTCAGAACCTGTAAAGAGTCTGAGTCTGCAGATTTCTACCATTGGAAAGAGGAGAGATGAGGAGGAGAAAGCGGACAAAAGAAGATAGGAGTGAAGAGAGGAGAGAGAACAGGGTAGGGACAGAGTGAGTGCTTTACAAAATGTACTCACCAAAAAGTCAGCATCCTCGCCAATGTTTGTGATCAGACACCTCAAAGTGCATGACATTCACATCATGGCTCTAAACCATACACAAGGTAAGTTTACGTCATTAAAAACTGTCATTTAGTTTCTGGTCTTCTCCCTCACAACACCACCTCTATTTCCAATAACTGCTGATTGTTGAGGGACTGTTGTCAAGTGCAGCCAGGTATCTTGATTGCAGGGGTACTGTTGTTACTCTTTGGAATTCCTGATTGATCTAAAAAACAAACAAACAAACAGATTTATAGATACAGTATTAGTGCACCTATTAGATTGTATTGATACTTGGAATAAAAAGACATGAGGCAGGAGGAAAGAGGAGAAGAGGCAAGACAGGAAGTAGAAAGGAGCGGGCAAAGAGGCGGAAAGAAGCAGGGAAACAAAGAAAAGAGGGCAAAGGGGAACACAGTGGACATAAGGGATGAAGAAGAGAGGAATGGAAGAGGAAAGCAGAGGAGCAAGAAAGGCGATGGAAAAGGAGAGATGAATGAGGTTCTTTAAACAAGTTACTCTCTTCCTGTAAACAAGGCTTTTTAGCAGGCAGGGCATCATCATTGTTTTTTGACTTCAGTGAATTGGCAAGCAATTCAGTGCAGCCAATACCCTTCAGATGAGTACGATAATTTCCATTTTTGTTTTCAGTCTGTGTTTCCAGCCAGTAGGTGCCATTGTATGAGCCAGGCTCAGTCAGACATGGATGTTTCTTTATGAGCACTCCAGCATTGTCACTTCAGTCTGAATCATCAGTGTAGGCTTTGTGTTAAAAAATTTCTTCTGCCAATTTGTCTAATATGTCAGATTTTACTTTATAACTTTGAGTAAATGGTGTTATGTGTGATCGATACATGTTGTTTTCCTTGTCCAGTTGCAGTTCAGTTTTGTAGGAAAATGTAGGGATAACACTCACTCTTGGCCACAGTGTGTCATTTGATATCAAAGAGATTTCATCACCAGTGGTATCACTGTCATGGCAATCAAGTGGGATGTTGCAGCTGAGGTGATGTTAACCAGTGCATTGTCAAAATCTTTGCCCTGGTACTTAAGTCGAAAAATTTCATTCAAGAGAACATGCCCTCCTTACTTTATCCATGAGTTTTTCAAATGCTGTTTGGTAAAATCAGCTTTAAAGAGTTATCTGGATTCACAGTAACCCTCAACTTTGCTGCTCTTTTCCCAGACATATCTACAAAGAAAGGACATAAAATGTTTGTGTACTGATACATACATTTTGCATGTAATGTACAGTTCGGCCTGGTTACTGTAAGGCCAGGGCTTAACTTAAATGCTCTGCTCAGAATTTAAAATTTAATGTGACATTGCTGCTGAGCAGCTTGCATAGAAAACAGCGATGCAGCCCCCGGAATTGGAATTGGAATTGAAAGGGAATTGTTTTTCTCAATACCAGTACTTAACCACAGCTTTTCGGGCTGTATCAAATAGAACAACCTTACGATACCCAGCCCTATGTAGGTGATAGAGGAGAGGGAACAGAGCTCCTGAACGGAGGAGAAAGGAGAATGAAGAAAACTTTACCTTAGTTGTGTACCTGTTGCAGATGAAGACTAGACCTCCAAAAATATATAGGGGACAAGAACAGTGATCTGTCTGACTGTTCCAACTGCAAATAGATAAAGTAAAAAATAAATGTTTTGTAGTGTCAAACTACTGTTAAAATGGCAACAGTCTAAAGCAATATAGACATAAGACAATAAACTGTAATTACTGATGAGGGGGAGAGGTGAGTTGAGAGATAAGGGAGACAAGAGAACAACCTTAGCTTAGGTATGTATGTATCTCTTCAGAGAGATGAAGCAACGACCTCGAGGGTAGTTGTCTGATACTTCATGTATTCCCACAAGTTTCAGTGCTGCAGACACAGAAAGGACCACATTAGCACAATAATTTTCCAGGTACAATGCCTCCAGACAGTGATCCATGGGCGACCACCATGCCAATCTTGTAGTTGAAGCCATTGTGGGTTACATTTTTAGCTAGGTCAACACAGTCCATGTGTGGGTGTTTCTGTTTCACTTCAAGAGCAATGTCCTCATTTAAAACATCAATAGGAAGAGTGTAGATTTCAGCAACGTCGACTGTATGTATGCAGATAATGTGAAGTCTGAAGCTATGCTTTGCTTCAATACGCATCGTCCATAATGCAACGAGAGGACCTGTTGCATCAGCCATGGATAATGCTCTAAATAATGGTGCTTGGGCAGAATTCGTTCATGAGGACAAACCTCTTGGAATATTGTTCTGTGTTGAGTTATTTTGAAATCCAGGTTTAGAAATAGAGTGCTCAGTGTGAGCCGGTGAAACAACTATTTCTACTGTGTCCTTAAGTTCACAGAAAACTTGCCATGCTGGTTCATTTAAGGGAACTTTTGGTCTGATAAAGAGGGGAAGAAATCACAACAGGCACCAATTCTTGTGTGCATTTGCTCCAATAGATTTTTTTGTTGTATATGTGAGTGGTACAAGATGAGGTTGGTGTAAGTGACTAGTGAAAAATATTTTTTTAAAAATCAAAACAGGGAGACAAAGGGCAACTAAATCTGGAGGAAAGCTCTGTGTAACATTGAAATATGACAGTTTTTCTGAGTCCTTTTAACACTTTTAACACACTTTCTGCTGTACAGTATCTGCAAATATATTTCCCCCAAAAAACATAATACATTCGTTTTATGAAGCATTTTTCAAAAGTACACAAAGACGCTTATACCTTTTTAATATAGGTACAAAACTTTCAAGAAACCCAGCAATACTATGAGCTCCAAGATTGTCTACAACTAGTTTACAGTTCTGCCTAACTTTGCAATAAATAGTCCCTGTTCTTCCAAAATAACAAGATCATCTAATAAGGGTTTCAATACAGCTTCGTAACCATATGTTTTAACATGCTCACTATGCATAAGGGCAGCTAAATACATGTTTGAGAGAGATGAATGGAAACTAACAGGCAAGTATCCAAATGCCCAATACAATCCACAGATTTAATATTTATTTCCTAGAGGTTCCTTAGGGATTACAGATTGAAAATCGTCTATATACAATGTTATTAAAATTGCACTCTCCTTTGATAAATGCTGATTCTCTTTGTTACTATTGCTGTCAAAAAATGACTTGAACTAAATTTGGTCAGGTTGTGTTTGATGATGAAATTCTAAATTTACAGATTTAATCAAAAAAGTTTCACAGCTTAAGACCTGCTGCAAAGATTTTAGTATTGGTATATATTGGAAAGACTGACTGCTCTGAAAGTTAAGCACAAATTGTACAGATTCAGCAATTTTTATGAGCAACAAAAATGTTTCTCATAAAAATTCTTTCTCCTCCAAGCAGTGGAAAGGAGCCCATAGGCATTAAAAGAAACTGCAACTGGATAATATTTAGCACATTGTAACCGTGGTAGTGCAAGTTTACACACACATTCTGGCATTCACACACATTCAGCCCAGAACATATTATGAACAATCCCACACAGAACATACACATTCCCTCTTGCGAAATGCATACCCCTCCCCCTAATAATGTGACTTGTGAGGACGCTGATCCACAACATTAGGGAGCAGCTAGTCAACATGACTCCACCAATAACCTTTGAAACTAGCTTTCTTCCACCATGTTGTCTTGTATTGTATACTTTAACCCTTATCTTCAGTGTAGCTTATATTTCAAAACTTAACTGCCAACATCCACACTAAGTAATATTTAGTATTTAGCTAAACTGTTCTTGAAGATTGTGGAAAAAATATTTTGTGCATTGGAAGACCTACCCTATACATTTACATTTTCACCTGTTACTTACCGTGTAGGTGCAGGTCTTTACTCTGCTGTATCAGGATGCCTCACCCATCGCTGGTCCCTGCTGCTGTTAACAGAAGTTCCTGTAAAAAACTTCAGCTTCTTGTTGTGTTAAAAAAAGATGAATCTTGCCACAGTACAGGATCCTAAGTTCGTGTGGGTTGTATTGAAATCCACGGAAGGCATTGATATCGATGAAGCGCTTTATCACCGGGTGAAATCCCTTTCGGACACGGGCAGTTTCTGCCTAGAGGTCCTGTGCAAATGTAATCTTAAGCCCATAAGTCATGTGTGATTTCTTCTGGAAAAACAAACTCCTTTTCTTGGAATTTTAGGAAGCATAAATGTAGCAGTTTTGTGTTCTCCTAGTCCCGTTTCTGCCTTATCAATGCGGTCCTCAGTAGCCCCGATGTGAGCAGTATTGGCAGAAACATCTTGTCTGGTCTCTGTAATTTTGCTTTCCAGTGTCGCCAATGCATTGGCCATTCCGGTCAATCTATTATCAATACTGTCGAGCCTTATTCCAAGGTCCAACCGCATTGACTTGAGCTCTATTAGAACTTTTTCCATGTTAACCATGCTAGCATTAGCCTTAGCCATATTAGCTTTTGCGCTACTTGGAGGTGTTGGAGTTTTTTCTTTGTCTTGCGTCCACGAGTGAGGATTTCACACCGTTTCAACGCTGGGAGCTTTGACATATCCAAGACGCGTCAATTTTAAGAGCAGTTTGTAAGGGTTATTATTTAAAAAGGTATTACATGGTCTTGGAGCTACTCTCCTAAGCCGCCATTTTGATATTGACCTCGATGTGAAGAGTCCTATTTTACTTTTATTTATGGGGACTAGAGTGTGGTTTGAAACAAAGTGAGTGGAGTAGGGTTAAATCTAAAAGCACTTTGCTAAATGAAAGCAATGTCAAAAACTACTTTAGATAAATTGCACAGAGGTTTGACTTTTTTCAGTGTATGAAAAAAAGGTCTCACAAAGGTCAAACACCCAGTCATTCCAGGAATAAAAGTTACAAGTTTGTTTTTCTCCTCCCACATTAAAGTCTGTCTTGTTTCCTCTGCTTCACCTTGCTCGCTCTCATTATGAAACATTTCCTGCTTTCCTTGCTTTGACCGTTTTACTGCCTCTGCATATGATACTCTCTCTTTAACTATTATTCACTGAATATCGAGCTCATGCTGCAGCGCTTCACATTCCCAATAAGCCACTCTATGGTTCCCTCCACAGTTGCAACACTTCTTCAGGAATATCTCTAAGAACTCAATCAGCACTGATTCAGTTTCTTTTTTTCTCAGTACCTTTAATCTTTTAGCACTTTCGATAGTGTCATCACGTACTTCTAGGTTCCATACAAGCTCTTTCATTTCTACTCCAGGAGGTACTCGAGATATTACACCCTTACCACCCTGAGGACCAGTCCTTTCACCTACTTTTAGTTACTTTAATCACCTTTACTCTGCCCAGGCTTGACAGTTTCTTTGCCTTTTTAACCTTTCTTCATTACCGCATTCAACAAGCAAATTCCCATCTCCAAGGACCCTTACATATTTTATATTTGATATTTGATCTCTAAGAATTCTTGTCAATTTTAGCCGCTTAATTGTCTTTACGCGTCCCTCACCATCAAACCTGATTACCTCTCCTCGTGTCTTCACCTACCTCCTCCCTTTCATCACTTTCATCATCATTTCTGTTCCCCCCAAACTAGACTCAGCCTTTTTCTTTCTTTTTTGCTGATTTAGCTTTCTCTTAGCAACTTCCCATTCCTCCTCCCGTCTCCTCAAATCCCAGCCTCTTCCCCACTAAAGTCCATACTGTCGCTATCTACCTCACTCCTCCCCACCATCCTGACTAACAAGGAATAGGAGAGTAGTGATTCAAACCTCCTTCTGCAATCCTTGCTCACATACGCTGTGAAGGAACAATCTGGCACTGACTGAGGAGGAAGGTGAACTTTCCTGTTTGGCTGGTTAATGAGAGGTGGAGGTAATCAGTTGATTAGGAGGAGTGACAGGGGCAAGGGAAGAAACAAGAAGGAGGAGACAAACTGGTGACGAACTTGTGACACAAAGGCAGCTTGAAAAAGCCCATATCACTCCACAAGTCCTTTATGTATAATTGTATTTGAAATACATTTAATTTGTTGTGTTTTAGTTTGTATTAAACTTTCATATTAAAGCAACCAATAGCTGAATGTATATTACAACATTTACTAAATTAATTTTGGAAAGAATAACAAACTAACCCCAGACTTAAAAGAGAAGTAAACTGCACCATCACCTTTTCATTTTATAAACTACATACAAATCCACTTCCCAAAAATCCCCTAACACTGTGTAACATGTGAATAAAAACAAAATGGAATGCTTTACAAATCTCATACATATTTTATTCAAAATAGAACATAAACAACATTTCAGGTGTTAAAAGACATTTTACCATTTCATGAAAAATTATATTTTGAATTAAATGGCAACAACAAATGACAGAGCCATGTTTACCATTGTGTAGCATGCCATTCTTTTAACAACAGTCTGTAAAGGTCTGAGGTAAGGAGAGCAGCTGTTGGAGTTTTGGGAAAGAAATGTTGTCCCATTCTTGTCTGGTGTAGGATTCTAGCTGCTCAACAGTCCTGGCTCTTCTTTGCTGGATTTATTGTTTTATGATTCTCTAAATGTTTTGAATTGGTGAAAGGGCAGGACTGAGAGGTCAGTCCAAAAAGAACTTTTTTGGAATTGGGTTTTAAATATTGCCTTGCCTTGAGCTTGACACCTGTTTGTTCCCCATTTTTGACCCCCTGAACGTGCTCAAAAAATTCACCAAACTTAGCACAAAATTCAGTATAAATAGTAAAAATACATTACGCCAATGGGAAGTGAAAGTACATTTTTTGGGGCATAGAGTCACAAAATAGTTACACACATTCCTTGCATCGAGCCAAACAAAAATTATTATTACAGCCCCACTCCACACCCAAAATTGCACCCCTCATTCAAAATCTTCAATTCAAAAAATGAAGTCCTCCCGAGGACATTTGCCCCTGCGGTCTCAAGGGGAGGTGAAATGCAGTCCTCCCGAGGACATTTGCCCCCGCAGTCGAAAGGGGAGGCGAGGGCCATTATCGCCGCTTGCAACTTTAATTTAGGCTTTCTTTCACTTTCAGGAAATTGCAGTCAGTTACTCAATGTAAATTACAACAATTACTAAAAAACTTTTTGTAAATCTTACAATAATAATAAATATAATATGCTGAGAATGAAAAGCACTCATTAGGTACGGTGCCATAAACCCAGCAACTACCACCCGTTAATAGATGGGATGTCATTTTCACAGACGTATTTGAAATCCTCATCTCTGGTTCTCTCCTTCAAGTGAAAAAGTCACAAAGTCCTTTGTTGTTGCATCCTGGAAGTGATACTGAAGTGAACAGTGTGACAGGTCCTCTGGCTGTTGTCAGTGGAGGTTTCCAGACAAGGCCTCAACTCTTCTGTCTGTAAAGGGCTTTTGGTATTTAACCAAAAGGTGACACACATAGCCAGGATAACACAGCACAATCTACCTACCCAACATGACATTTGATCAACTAAAATGTGATTGGTTCTTTTATCTGGATTCTGTACAGAGTTCTGTACTGTTAGAACCCTCCATTCACACAGTTCAGTGTCTCTAATGGGAGGCACCCAAACCTGCCTTTCATTTTTGTACATTATGTAAAGAAAAATACATGAAGAGCAAGAACCTATGTTGTTCAGAGCTGACCTTTTGTCTTGTTGCAGGTGACACTGACAGCGTGAGATGGTAGCCAGGCAGCCATGAACCTGAGAGTGCAAGTGCTGTGTCCTGTCTGGAGAGCTCTCCAGCTGCTACTGCTGGTCCGGATGGTGCTGCCGTCCATCACTGAGAGTGAGTACTGAACCCTGCTCATGTCTAAGGTTGTATAAAAAATATTTTGGTTAAGATTCATAGTTTAAAATGAGATTGTATAAACAATTGTATAAATAATTTAGTCCTAGATTATTTGTTGATGTGAGTGATGACGCTATTTTAATTAATGGAACTAAACTAGACTAGAGTTGGATCCAAACAAGTACCATAGGTAGACAAGTTGTTGTCTGATTAATGCATGGGCAACATGCAATTCCCAGGTTTTGGCTTAAGAAATGACAAAAACTAGTTGGAGTTTTTTTGGTCATTTTTTTAATGTTTTTCTTATTATGGTTTATTCATTACATAAGCAATGAGATATGGAATTAATTATAAAGATGGGACACGTCTGAGAATGTTTAGGGTGTATTCATTGCCAGTAGGTTAAATGACTCTGAGCAGTAAGGCTATGTGCACACTAATGTGTTTTCATTCTAAAACACAGTCGGTAGGAGTGGGCCATAAGACGACAATACCTGGTTATAATTTTTCCATACAACTCTGATAGAAGTCATCTAGTCAAAACATGGTGTAATGATGTTGATTTCAGTCAAACACAAGTGTAACATGTCCTCTACAAACCACGACTGTCAGTCTCTATGTAATTCATTAATTGTGAGGAATAGTGCTATTTTTTAATTTACTAATATCTGTTGTGGAGAAAATACAGAAAAACACTGAATAGTATTTAGTCAGAATATATCCATACAGCTTCAAATATACATGAGACTTTAGGCGTATAAAGCTCTCCCAAACTGTGCAGAAGCTCAAACATATATGTTTTTAGGTTTTAATCCAAACACAAAAAGTAAAAATATTGCAGATGCAGCTACACAATTAAAAATCATCAGTAATGTATCAGTCCAAAAGAGATGGTATAAGTGATTGAGGAAGATTCTGAACACTGTCCATCACAATACCTTGGTCAATAGTGATGGATGTTGATACTTGGTGAAAGGGAATATGATCTGGAGAGAGGTGTGTCGGCCAGAGGCACATTGCTGTGCTCAGGCTTCATCACTGTCAGAATCCTGTACAAAAGCAAACAACAAACATAATATATACATTATACCTGATGTGGGTTCCTAGAAGTTGAGAAATAATTACATAATATCTATTTATACAGCAGCTAATACTGATAATCCTTTATTTAACAAGATTCCACCAACAAACACGGAACTGGTTAATTAAATTCTATTTTTGAAAGATTACACGGATAACTATTAATGGTAAGTAGAAAAGTAAGTTGGTAAAGTAAAATTGTCAATTTAGGGTAAAATAATAAAATAAAAGACTAAAAGATATATGCAAATGCAATTAAATGCTTTACTTACTTTTCTCTGAAAAGGAACCCACTGGTTCTTCTTAATCTTCCATTTCGTTGGTGAGAAGGTCCGGTCTGTCTTCAATGCAATGACAGTCAGACTGGAGTTCTCTTATTCCTTTCTTCGAGGAGTTTTCTTCCAGCTTCTTGTCCATCTCTGGTCTATTCCTAAAATGACCAACATGTGATTTGTTTTATTAATGCTGCACTATAAAAAATGCCTCCTGTATTAACACAGATGAATCAAGACAGTGTGAGTCTCTATTTGTATTTCACATGGATGAGGAGCAGTGGTATAGTCACAGCTTTACAAACTGGGGCTAAATGACTAAACACAGTTTTAATAAAAAAGTGATAGACTTGATTTACTTTGCTAACTTTTTAATTGAGGTTACTGTTTCAAAATCAAGCAGCACATAAATTTAAGTGAATCCAAGGTAATATTGTGCTAACACTTGCTAATTGATAGTTATGTAGTTTATATCAATGTAGGAAAAAAGATTTTGAGGCAAGTCATTCTTGATAGCTGTAGAAATTTGCCCAGACATGCCTAGACTTGTCTAGCTTATTCTATGGAATATAATTGGAAACTTATTAACTTACCTTAATGTTAAAACTGTTTGAAAAACCATGAATCCAGGTGCAATTAGAGCTATCCACTCTAATTTGTCAGTGGTGGTGGTACGTATGTTCACAAACAGCCGTAGTTGTTGTCAGGCAGAGTTGGTCAAAACCTGGTCTGAACAAGTTCAGTAAATTGTAGAGCTTGTCATGTAAGGAGCTTTAAGGAAGACTTGCTGTGACCTAGTTTTCAAAACTTGTCATCATAAAATAGAAAAACAAGTAAAGCATTTTTTTGGCTGCTTTACTTGATGTAAACTAGTAAGCAGAAAAAAAAATGTTGGTATAAATGCGAAGATTACTTGCTTTTTTGGAATTATTACTATTAAGCCTGACTTGTGTCATTGTTGTCCTGAGCCATGTCTTCAGCCTCCTGAGTACACTTAAACTTCTTTCAACCTTAGCTGATGAGACTGGGTTCACTAAAAGTACTCTGACAAGTATATCAAGCTCAAACATGTATCTTACTCTGATTATTTTTGCAAGCTCAGCACTTAATTTATATTTTTATTTAGAATGGAACATGGCTAGTTTGGACTGTCTTTGACTAATTCTGGGTAGTCAACAAGTTCATTGACAACGCCAGTCAGGAAAGTTACCTCCAACATCTGCAGTACATGTAGATCTCGTTGGTCTCCCTGTACCGAACCTATACACAATCTAGCGTGTGGTAAAATTCTGCTCTATAGAACTCCTCTGGGGACTTGGGAGTGTGCTGCTTGTGCCACTTGTGAAATGCTTTGGTTGCTTTCTTTGGTGAGGTGTCTGGATTCGTATCTGAAGGTTTCATCTTTCCTTTCAGCACTGAGAGTGATTGACAACATTAATAGCACTCCTCATCCCTGAAGTGGTTTCAGTACATTTTTGGAGGCACTTCAGACATTACAATTCCTCTGTTACTTCTAATGCCAAAAGAAGTCAAAACACAGTTTTAATTTTCAAGCCTTTCCCATAGTCCATTTGCCTTTACACCAGTGTTATTTGATGCCATCTCCTTCAAACTAGCCAAGACACTATCCTTTTGTGAAAGCATTGTTCTAACAGTGTTTCCTTGCACTGTCCACCTGGTTGGGCACAGGGATCTCAGTGGTGCAATGGGTCCCTCTGTTTCTGATGCTATGGCTAAAAATATATTTTTTAAATTTCCCAGACTGAGCTTAATGTCCCCAGCTCATGGACCCATAAACATGAAAAATATAGGTATAGGAAATATTTAGCTAGGTGTCATGGTCTGCGGAAGATTCCAGTTCAGGTTTTCCTGTCACCTGTTATCAATTCACACCTGCCAGTTTACTTGAAGCTCAGGTCTCAAGTCTCATAAGTTTCAGAAGTTGTATTGTCTAATATTGAAATTGGGAGGCTATTCCAGTAGTTGCTTCCTTTTACAGAGAGCCTAGTTTCAATTGTGTGTCTAGTTGTAGGAACCTGCATCTGTAAGGTACTTCACAGTCCCCTCGAGTCATGGCCCTGGAGCCAGACTTAATAAAGTCATTCAAAAGAGGTGGGGCAAGTCCATGTAAAACTTTAAAATAAGCATATTTCGAATTACACTCTGATCAGCATTTTAGGAGCTACAAAGAGGAGGGCCATCAAGTCCACCATAGAGGTTCCAGATAGAGTCTCAAAGTAGATTCAATTATGGGCCAAAGCAGCTGGGACCCAAGTCGGGGCCTGATCAAACCCAGCTTAGTCGCCTGAGCGAGAGTGTCTGATGTTGTGAGACCCAAAACACCGATGATTTCAGGAAACAGCACTGATGATGTCTCCCAGCACATACATATTTTCTGTTAATAATATTGTTGAATTGGAGAAATGATTTCTGGACCGAGTTTTGCACTTGAGTCATGACTGATTTATTAATTATAGACGCCTCTATTCTGCATGTGTGAAAACAGACGCCTCGTCTGCATACATTTGCACATTTACATTTTAGCCTCAGGTAGGTCATTTATGTAAATAGTAAATAAAAGAAGCCCCAAAATTGAGCTTTATGGGACCCCTACAGGACAGTCAAGGTAAGGAGAGCAGAAAATGACACACGTTGCTTCCAGTTGGATAAATGATTGTACCCAAAGAAGTGTTTTTTCTGAAAAGTTACAATTCCATAATTTTGATAAAATAACCTGGTAGTTGACAGAATCAAAGGCATTCTTCTGATCTAAAAATACAGCCATGACAGTTGAAATTAGCTGACTCTGTAGATGGTACAAAACACAAAGTGCCTTATGGTTGTAGTTCTGGACAGAGTCATCACATTGTAACCTGTATGGAACTCCTTCTGCCCACAGGCATGCCCAGCTTCATAAAGTCCCCTGAAGACCAGACAGGGATTTCTGGAGGAGTGGCGTCGTTTGTGTGCCAGGCAGCAGGTGATCCCAAACCACGTATCACCTGGATGAAGAAAGGCAAAAAAGTCAGCTCTCAGCGCTTTGAGGTATGACATCTTGCAGACAATATAGTTGCGGTGTAACAATGTTTTTATGATGCAAAACAATCTAATCTATCTGATCTAAATATTGCTCTCCTCTCTCTCTCTCTCTCTCTCTCTCTCTCTCTCTCTCTCTCTCTCTCTCAATATATATATATATATATATATATATATATATATATATATATATATATATATATATATATATATATATATATATATATATATATCGAGAGAGAGAATATATATATAGTACAGTACAGTAATATGAAAGTACTTGCCCCTTCCTGATTCCCTATGTCGCACTTAACTGTTTGATATCATCATCATCAAACAAATTTAAATATTAGACAAAGATAACCCAAGGGAACACGAAATGCAGTTTTTAAGGGAGGATTTTATTTGTAAAGGGAGTCTTTCACATCACTGTAGAGGAATTTGGGCCCACTCTTCTTTGCAGAATTGTTTTAATTCAGCCACTGTGGATGGTTTTTGAGCATGAACCACCTTTTAATGGTCATGTCACAGCATTTCAATCAGATTCAAGTCCTGAGTGTGACTAGGCCACTCCAAAAGGAGGTGGATTTGCTGGTGTGTTTTGGATCACTGTCCTGCTGCAGAACTCAAGTGCGCTTCAGCTTTAGAGGTCACGAACTGATGGACATTCTCCTTCAGCATTTTTTGTTAGAGAGGAGAATTCCATCAACCACAGCAAGTCATTCAGGTCCTGAAGCATCAAAGCAGCCCCAGACCATCACACTACTGTCACAATATTTGACTCTTGGTATGACGTTTTTTCTGAAATGCTGTGGTACTTTTATCAGGACACACACCTTCCAAAACGTTCACACTAAAAGTCAGTCCACAGAATATTTTCTCAGTCTTGGGGATCATCAAGATGTTTTTTGGCATAAGTGAGACGAGTCTTTATGTTCTTTTTGTCTGCATTAGTTTTTGCCTTGGAACTCCATGGATGCCATGAATGCCATTTTTGCCCCGTCTCTTTTTTTTTTGGTTGAGTCATGAACACTTGAGACAAGTGAGGCCTGCAGGTCTTTAGCTGTTGTTGTGGGCTCTTTGTGACCTCTTGGATAAATCATTGCTGCGCTCTTTGGTACATTTTGGTTGGCCGGCCAATTCTGGGAAGGTTCATCATTTTCTCTATTTGTGGATGGCTCTTACAGTGGCTGGATGGAGTCCCAAAACTTTAGAAATGGCTCTGTTACCCTTTGCAGACTGATAGATGTTTCTTATCTGGTAATTCATGATTTAACAAGTGGGGCAACTACCTTTTCACATAGGTCTAGGTAGGTTTGTTTAGCTTTTTTCCCTTTAAATTGTTCAAATTCACTAGCGTTATCTTTGTCTAATATTTAAATATATTTAATAATCTGAAACATTTAAATGTGAAAAATGTGCAAAAGAATAAGAAATCAGAAAGGGGGCAAATACTTTTTTAATGGCACTGTATGTTCCTGATGGGAAATTAAATTATTTTTTCAGTCCTATAGAGTAGACTGTACTGTGCATTATCATGTTACAAATAAACAGGAAAATTCTTCTTCTTTTTCTTCTTCTTTTTCTTCTTCTTCTTCTTCTTCTTCTTCTTCTTATTCTTATTATTATTATTATTATTATTATTATTATTATTAGTAGTAGTAGTAGTAGTAGTAGTAGTAGTAGTAGTAGTAGTAGTAGTAGTAGTAGTAGTGATTTATCATCACTTTTGTTCCTTTACAACATGTAGTGCACACAGACACTAACTCACTCTGATTGCTTTGATAAACTGTCAGAAAAAACATAATCCTGAGGCTGCTGTTTTCAGAGCAGTTACCTTTGTCTCTGCAGTGAAGAAGCATATGTAGTTTCACTCTGTATTTGTAAAAAGTGGTGCAACAGAGATTTAACAGACTTCAAGGTTCGTATTGTCATGAAAAACCTGAAACTGAAATTACAGGTAATGGAGACCTCCTACTTCTACATGATATGGCTGAGTTGTTCCTGTCTCATTAGAGCGGGATGTGCTTCCTGTCAGACAGAAATGCTCTGACGTACAAGCTCAAATCTTCTGAAGCTCTTGTTCTAGTGCCCACATGGTTCAGCAGACCTCCTACTGTAGCCAGTCTAAAGGCATCACTCTTAATGAATGCCAACAGATGAACTAACCTGCATATTGGACCTGAACAATGCCAAATACTGCCCTCCACTGCAGTGCTTAATTTCTAAATCAATAGTTGCTGGATTGAAAAAGGCAGTTGGGGTCTGTGAGGTCAAAACAGTTCCCGGAACGCAAGGCTCAGACGCATGCAAATGCCCCATAACTTTACATAATATTAACTTATAGCTGCCTACTTCATTATTATTTCTCTAGTTGTTTAATATATATTCCACACAACAGCCATGTCCTGCCAATCTTACTTGTTTCAATCCACATCTCTCCAGATGCTACTCGTCCTCGGGACAACAACTCCATAAACCGCTCAGAGACACTTTTCGATAATTGCCCACGCTGAAATAACAACCGCTCCTTCTTTGTTAAACTTAAGAAAAACTGCCTAATCTCGCCACACAAGACTCTCCTGTCAAGCAGAATCACAGCCCACTCTTCAACAGCATCAACAAACACATTCATCCAGAGCTGAAGTGAGTCTAAATGCAGGCAAAGCTGACTAGGTTTATGTCTTCAAAAATACAATTTTTCATGGTATTTACTTGCATGCGTTATACAGCCGAATCAGCAGGAGACACCTCCAGTCTGAGTCAACACCTAGTTAACTGGGTGTCGCTGTGCAATGGATGACTTTAGCGCAGTGGACCGGGGTTTGAGTCCCAGTAAGTGTGACTTTTTTTCCCAATGTTCCCGGATCCAGGGAAATAGTTGCCAGATACTACCATGTCAAAATAAGACAGTTCGCGAATCCTGATTCATTTGGAGCCGGATGAAATTAACCCCTGCTCCACTGTATCTGAGTATTTGATTGGTCACACGTATTTGCAAATGATCACTGTCAAATGATCATAACAAACACTGGATTGGTAGTAACCTACATGCACAATGTAGCTCCATTTCCACTTAGTAGTGTTAACAGCACAGTGGTCTAAAGAGAATTTGAAGTATAAATGTTGCCTTTTTGCAATGAGTATCACGAATGAAGTCTCTTGTTTTACACATTGCAAAAATTTGGATTTGTCAAGAATTTTATACAGGGGACAAGTTGATACTCCAAACCTATGGCATCAATTAAAACAATCACATTTAAAACCATTTATTACAAAGAGGCACAAAGCAGGGATGTAAAAATTTGTATACCGTATTTTCCGGACTATAAGCCGCTACTTTTTTCCCACGCTTTGAACCATGCGGCTTATACAGAGATGCGGCTTTTCTATTAATTTTTCTTCAGCCCTCAGGGGGGCGCTCTAGCAGGAAGTGCAAAAACGAGACAGGCAGCGGTAGTCAGTACAAACAAGAAAGCACCAGTTTTTATTCTTAGCATATGCAACCCAAGACGCACAATAGCAAAATACGGTAATATTTTTACACCCTCACAATGGAAAACAAATGAAGTGACAGTGGTTTGGTGTTCAGTAGTTTCAATGCTCAGGAGGAAGATGAATAGTGACTTGTGGTTTCAGTGCACGGGAGAATGAAGCGACTTTAATTGTTGCGCAGTTGTGCTTTAACAGTGCGCATGAAGAAAAAGTGACAGTGGTTTGGTGTTCAGTGGTTTCAGTTCGCAGGAGGAAGAAAAAAAAAAGCAACTTGGTTTTAGTGCACAGGAGGAAGATGAATAAAACCATCAATGACTTTTCTGTTTTGTTTGATCAGCACTTTTACTGCCGTGTTACAGGCACTGTTCGGAAACAATCAGTTCAGGTATATGAATAAACACTTATGGTACAAAAAATGTAAATATCTTATTTCTCAGCCTGGATATCGGCGGCTTATAGTCCGGTGCGGCTTATATGTGACAAAATCTATATTTCTTTTAAATTTTAGTGGGTGCGGCTTATATTTAGGTGCGCTCTATAGTCCGGAAAATACGGTACTTTCTTCTATCAACTACATCTTAAAAATGCTAAATGTACTTTAATGTATTCTGTGAGTAGAAGAGCCAAGAGTTCGACAGGTTCGACATAGCAGCCTGTTCTACTTCCTTCTCTCCCTTCACCACAGTAGCACCTAATAACACCTCCTCCTCCACTGACCTCATAGGTTGATAGCTCAATCCCCAGAAGGACCAACAACACTACTTGAGACACTACTCGAGACACTACTGGAGAAAAAAAGAGTGGCTTAGAGGCAAAAGCTCCAGACTTTTGCTGTATTTAGAGGTTTGTACCAGTAAAGTCAGTGTTTATCATGGGATATGTGTGCGACAGAGTGCAGTATAAAAACAGTTTTCACTTTCAACACCAAGCCCTTTAACATGATGTAAAAGGAGTTTGTTGTATAGCTGTTAAACAGAGTCTGTGGACGACTTCCCTGATGCTATCTCTTTTCCGTCAGTTACTCCCTAGTCTTTTACATCACGACTTTATTGTACTTTGACCAGTAGGGAAGAACCCAGTTCAAATAAGTTCATCACAAAGCTTGGGAAAGAGGATGTGAATAAGAATAAAAATAATATATTTCTTGTAAACAGTCACTTTTCCTCCCCCAATCACAAGTTCCTTGGGGAATTAAAACATCTACAGTCAACAGGTAAAATTCTAAAAAGGCACTGGACTTACTGATACTCAGATACAGACTTAGATGCTCACCAGCGAAGCTAAGGAGAAGAAAGCTGGTCTAATCTACAGAGCGCCAAGAATTACAGTGGCAGAGTGCCGAGCCACTTTCCAACATAGAACCACGGGAGAGAGGACAAAACAGGCCTTCAGTTTCACAGCCTGCTGCATCTTCCTTGGTGTCTGAGGTGCACTCTGCATGAAGATGGACCCAAAAAAAGGCAAAGGTAAGCTGATATTCCAGATAGGATGGGGTACAGAAAGTGTTTTGTACATCATGCTCAAAGATTTAGAAGCATTTGGTGATCATATACCAACAGAAACACTTCAAAACTTACCTCTGCAACTGAATCCTGGCCTTTTGGGAGAGACACCAAGATTCAAAATTGGCAAGTAGCCAGCCAGTTGCGTAGACTGTCAGACACACCTTCATCATTATCCATCAGTACCAGCGTACCACAGGGCAGTGCGCTGGGCCTTGTGTGTTCACCCACACCTGCAAGCCTGTACATGGTTCCAACACCATTACCAGTTTGCAGATGACAACATGGTGACTGGCCTCACCAGTAACAGCGATGAGACTGCCGACGAGGTAGGAGATACAGCACCTGGCTGCATGGTGCTCTAACCAATAACCTTTGAAACAAGCAAGACCAAGGAGCTAATTGTGGACTTCAGACCCCATCCATATTCACAGGATGGCTTTCAAGTGTGTTCCTAGCTTCAAGGTCCTAGGGATCCACATTTTGGAGGAGCTGTCCTTGACCACCAACTGAGCACTCTCACCCAGCCTTTTAACTGTTTGACCTGCCCTTTGGGGGGTGTTTCAGAAGGTTGCAGACTCAGACCAGCAGACTCAAGCTTCTTCCCCACAGCTGTCTCCTTACTGAAATTTGTTTCCAGTGGACCCACCTTGCAGTTAAATAGACCAGCCGTATATATCCATCTGTAAATTATATCCATAGTTACTGATTTCCTACTGTACATACATCAAATTTTACTTATCAATGTGTAAATTGTAAATAGTTACTGACTTTACACTCTACATACTGTTGATACTGTAGATAGTGTATATGTGCTGTGTACTTGTTACATGTGTAATGGCAATAAAGTTAAATCCATTTTAATCTTAATCTTAAGCTTGGTTTATCTCTCTGGGCATTGAGTCAGCAGACTGCAATGTATTCCGCCATTTAGTAATAAAGTGACTTTAAGCAATGTCAAAATCCAGTTTTTTGAAGAAATGTTTTTACAAGCATGTAAAGTAATTTCTTGTGGCACAAATATGTAGCAGAGTGAGTTACACTGGTATAGATAAATAGATGTTACAGATGAAACCCTGACAGATTGTCTTATTAATTTAAGAATACCTGCTGTCTGTCTGCAGGTTATAGAGTTTGATGACAGCTCAGGCTCTGTTCTCCGGATCCAGCCATTGAGAACTCACCGGGATGAGGCCATCTATGAATGCACGGCCACCAACAGTGTGGGCGAGATCAACACCAGCGCCAAGCTTACAGTCCTCGAGGGTAAGCCCACTCTCCCAACATCCACACAATACAATACAAGATACAAGATTTTTGTAATATTTGTCTTTTGTAGAGACAAAAGACAGATATTGACCTGCTTTACTAATGTCAATGCTATATGAATCTAGCAGAATGCCTATAAGTTTAATGAATTCTTGAAGCACGTTTGTAAAGTAGGCTGCTGGCTGGATAAGGCTGTCTTTAGACTTCTGGTCTGGGACTTGCATGTTCTCACAGAAGTCTTTATGTACAGAGACAATAAGCGTGACAGTGTTCAGTGTATTCTTATCACACATGTAAGGGTCCATGGGGGGGTGGAAAGTATTTGGAGAGTACAGCACTGGTTGAAATCAACAGTGACAATAAACACAGCATCAGGATGAACTGTCTCTAGTGTACTAATGACGCCTGTGTCCCAAGTGCTACTATGGAGATGGCTTGTGGGAGCAGCCAAAAACAAAACAAAAACAAAGCACTAAATTCCCTTTATTCCCTCCCTAAATAATAGGGATGACATTTCAGCAGTAATAACTCCACATCTGGTGAATAATGCTTATGTCAGTCCCCGGATCAGCATTCTGGAGTGAACAAACACATCCACCACGGAGGACACCATGGAACAGAAGTTAAACTTCAAGGAATAACCTATTTGTCCTCATCCCTTTGGTGCACACCGAGTGTAAATCTCCATTTATTTATTTCCATTGCAGAGGATCAGATTCCTCATGGTTTCCCAACGATCGACATGGGCCCCCAGCTGAAGGTGGTGGAGAGAACACGCACTGCCACCATGCTGTGTGCTGCCAGTGGGAATCCAGACCCTGAGATCTACTGGTTCAAAGACTTCCTGCCTGTAGACATCAGCAGCAGTAATGGGCGAATCAAGCAGCTGCGATCAGGTGAGCAATTACACAGACTGTATTAAGTCAGAGCAGTACCAACTGCTTCTAAACACAACTACACACAACTAGTCCATATTTGGTACTTCTCACTGTGTTGTTGTCTTTTGTAAGCAGTTAACATAAAAAACAATGCATTTTTCTGATTATCCCTGTTCCAACACCACTTTTATGTGGGCATGGACATGGGCATGTCTGTGATAGGTGGCAGTGCAGATGGTACATATGGCTTAACAGCAAGTATATCTCCACCTTCATAAAGCCAACCCTACAGTAAGCTGCCCATCACTGCAAATGTTTGTTTTTCTGAAGAGAACAGTAAGCACCTAGACCACACTGGAGTGACCTGATGCGGGGCAATTCTGAAAGCCATCCAGTGCTTCTGGGAGAATCTGACAGCCCTTGCTGCAGTGGCTCTCAAGCTTCTAGTTTAGTTTTCAATATTATTCCTGGTCTGGCTCTAAGTAAAGACACATATTGCATGAAGTATTCCATGAACATCATGTAGTTTTGGTTTTTGGTTTCTTGCCCCATACAGACCCATACAGCTATTTGCTGAGTCTGCACTATTTCCCTAGATTACTTTCAGCAGAATTCATTATGTATGGGTTTTATTTCACAAAGTAGCAAACCTTATGAAATGATTTCCTAATTATTCATTTTTATGTAAAGTTTATTTAATAGGGACAATGATGTTTCACTGATCATGTCATATAATTCAGCATTTGTAGTTTAGGCTAATTTGCAATGCTCGTCCCTAGAAGGGCTTTTACAAAGCAAACAAACCACAGAATAAGTACAGACAATAAACTAATCACAATACCTAAAACACTATAAATCAGTTATGGTCACAAAACTGAACTCTCTTTAAAATCCTATTTCAAATGGCTCTGATCGAAGTCCTGATTTAGTTCAGGAGGCAGAACAGAAAAAAACACCAACTGGTCAATTTTCAATCTATCCTCTCTTTTGAGAAAACTGTCTTTGAACATGCTAAAGGCAGAAGTCTACAACAGGCTGTTATATTTTTGATCTACAGTTGTGTTCATTAAAATAGCAGTGTGTTTAAAATAGTGAGTAAAGCGCAAAATCTTTATGATAGCTTTTATTTCCATACACACAAACGTCAACTTCTCAAAAGCACTGGTTATACATTTAAATATTAGTTTGGTAAATGACAGCTAAATCTAAAGCATTTTCAGTTTATACAAAAAAAAGTTTGAGTTTCTATAGAAAAAATGCAGACACTGGTATTTTTAACATCCTAATATTCCCTTTTCTCCACCCTCTGTTTTTTGATCATGTTTTGATTTGTAATAGAATGTGCAGCGTTCCCAATGCTTTTACATGTATGAAAATAAAAGCTTGAACTTTGAACTTTACTCACTTTTTTAAACACACTGCTCTTATTATTACCACAACTGTATGAATGCTATGATAACCTGATAAACTGTTAGTAATAGTGATCTGTTCACAAATTAGACAACTCAGGCTTTACAAATTTGTCATAGTGTTATAAGTGTTGCCCGCAGTTAAACATGTTTTCCTTTGACACTTTTCCATGCACACAGAGCATAAGTCCTGCACGTAGTACTTTTACATAACTTGTCACAATACATTAATTGTTCCATATTTAAATGCCTATAGACATCTAGAATCCACTGCCACATGCCAGTCACTATTTTGGGCACTATAGAGGGACCAGGGGATGGGTACTGGTAATTATGTCTCTGATTCAAGTCTGATTTACTTGACCCTTTCATTCAAGAAATGTTGTATTAAATATGAAGTTTGTTCATTTTGATTTCCACAGATAAATATAATAAGACATTTTGAGAAACGTACCCATCATTGAGACATTGTGAAAATATGATACAGACCTATTATTTTTCACAATGATTTTCACAAGATCTGTCATGAAATGATACAGGGCTGAGAAAGTTGTGGGCACCATGAGCAACAGTCATGACAGATCTCAGTATTACCACCTTGGCTCTGTAAAAGCTGCTGATGTACCCTTGATTTAACCCTAGGGGCCACACAGCTTTAGGGCCCCCTCTCTCTTCCTGCTACTGCTGAAGATGGGCTGGATTATTATCAGATCAGGTGTGTCTGCATATCTAAAATCTGAATTACACAATCACTACTAGAACCAGACAATATTCACTACTTTAACAAATAAACATCTATAATATATTAATACGAATACATTAATATAATAGCATTTTGAGTTGAGCGTACCATTATAAGTCAGTGGTTAACGTTAAAATGTGCATAGCAGAACCTTTTATTGATTGTTGTTCCTGACTCTCTCCAAAATGCTTTAGTAATGATCTTATGAGCTGCACCTTGGTCTCACTGGCAAATTTGTAATAATTAATGCCAATGGAATTTAATATCTAAACACACTGGTGCTATAAAACCCACAACGCTAGTGGGGTGAGTGTCATCTCAAAGACCAAGGCCTGACATCTGATTACTTAGTCCACATGTCAGTGCCATGCTTGAAAAGTATAATGGATACTTTTAATTTATCTAAAATACTAAAATGTGCCGACCCGAGTACTGTGACAGCACATGCCACCTGATGAATTTTACTGAACACTGTTCTAAGACAGTGGCCATGTTTCTGAGAGTTGCATCAGAGTCTGTGTTCATCAAGGCCTCATTAGATCTAAACACAAAAGAAGGGCTGTCTGTGGAGCCCCCTTGGCCCTGACTGTAGAGTAGACCCTTTTGAGCATGAAAAGGAAAGCCCCAGTGTGACAGGCAATAAATTTAATTTTTAAGTCAGAGTTTAGTTCTATCAAATTAAGATGGCGAAATCTCTACCTAAATTTACATCTCCAGCCATTGTGTGGTGCTCTGGATGACAAAAATTAATTTCCTGCCTCTGTTTGAAAAAAAGCAATGGCAACTGTTGGCAAATAAGTGGGAGGCTCAATCCAAATACTTGCTCATGAATGTTCCTAATTGGATTCACTTATCTGGTTCTCGCAGGGAGCGCGTTCACTCAAGGGGAACAGCATGCTGTGCACTAACGAACAGAGCAGGGTTCAGCTGAATCAGAGAGGGGAACTGTAAGAGTGTGATATATCCACCTGCTTTGTCCACAGTTGTTATTAACTGTTGTTCAGACTGCAGCTTCTTGTTAGCAGCGAGCTAAAGGAAAGGTAACTGTTTGTAGCTAATACTTTATCACAGTTTCACAAGCCATCCCTCTGAGTGTTTAGCCTGGCTAGCCAGACCGACTTTCTCTTTGTATTACATACAGAGAAAGTTAGTCTGGGATCGATGGATTTAAACAGGATTTCAAGGCAGGACCATGGGCAGAACTAACGCTCGCTGAGTGAACCAATCAGAGAAGCCACGGATGTGACGTAAGGAAAGCGAAACTTATTCTACTTGTCAACAAACCACAGCGTACACCAGCGTGGCTCGAGAGAGAAGATGCTTCGGTGACGGTGAATGACTTCTGTTGTTTTTGTCAGAAAAACCTGAGGACACGGGGTGTAATATCGAGTTTAGTGCTTATTTCGATCGTTGTAAGCTACCGAAACCTGCTACTGTTTTCTCGCGCTCAATATGACGCGAAACAAAATCCCGCCTCCCTCGCTACGATTGGTCGGAAAGAAAGTGCCGGAGAGAAATCGGAGGCAGATCGATCGATTCCAGACTAACTTTCTCTGTATGTAATACAATGAGAAAGTCGGTCTGGCTGGCCAGGCTACTGAGTGTTACCACCGAGCCCCGCGGAGCAAACTGCTGTCTTTACTCACTAATATGATTTATATTAGTGAAGTTTGAGAAAAAGCTGCTGTTTTAAACCTCATTTTATTCATTTTAATGTAATCGGGATCGATACTAAACAAGCTGGATCGATGCATCCCTAGTTCCTAACCTAAATTGTGGTCACCATAATAAGAAAGGGAGACAGGAAAGGGACTTCTGTTCATTAATGTGCAGTAGTAGGATGCTATAGAACACAGCTCCGCACACATTTCTGTTGCTTAATATAAAATGTAAGCATGTGGACTGGACCTTGTGGTTTAAATGGCCAGCACAGACCACTGATTGACTTTACATGCTGTTGGAGAAGTGTTGCAGATAATTGTGTGGCTCAATGACTTAATGCTATGTGATATGAACTCTTGTTGTATAGAGCATTTTTTCCACAGAGCAGTACATGTTATGGGGTTTCCCCCTTAGTATTAGTGCAGGAGCCCCTGAGTGTAACTGTATGATGTACATTAATATAAATACAGACTTACGGCGCTAACTTGACGAGCATCTGGTGTGTGTTTTCATTATATCACAAACATGGTGTCAAAAGTACCAGTACGTCCGCAGCCTGGGAATGCACTTTTGCTGCTGGGACTTTTTTTTAGTCACAACATTAGCAGAGATCAAAACACAACAAACACTGCATATAAGCGGAGGACAGCAGCATGAAGCCTTTTTGCAGATTTATAAACTCCCACATTAGGATGCTAACTCTAAGACCGCAGGCGTCACCATGTTTAGCAAGACAAGACCAAATGTTTTGAAAATAACGGGAAGAAGGTTTGTGTCTTACATCGCTACGTACGTACGCATTCTGAAAGAAATCTGATAATGGACTGAAACATGTAAACCAGGTTTTTTTTTTTTATTATCACATTTCTGAACAACAAAGGGACATGAAAGCAATATTGGACGCGCTAGAGGGCTACCTCGAGCCAAAGAACAATGTTATATTAAAAGATACATTTTTGGAAATTGCAAAAATTGACTGATGACTCAAGACTGGTCACTTGAAAATGTCCATGCTACAAACAGGCGTCAGCAGCAACTGCCACACCCCACAGCTAGACCGCTCAGACAAGCCCCATGACAGTGCGTCACAAGTGGCCAGTGAAATTGCATGCAAATACTGTGGCGTTACACACAGACGCGGTCGTGACCCTGCCTATGGAAAAGTCTGTCATTGATGTGGGACACAAAACCACTTTGCAAAGATGTGCATGAAAAAAACCTGACAAACAACTGAACACAGCTGAGGATACAAACAGTGAGGTTGAGCATGCTGACAATCATGTCTACACAGCCAAGAGTATTGGAGCTATAATTGGACAAGGAAAAAATGGTCCGCCACACTATTATTGAATGGGGGGTTGCAAAGACGCCAGCTGGACTCAGGGGCAACATGCAACGTGATGAGCATTGAAGACAAGAGAAAACTAGCACTGTGCCTCTACTGCCCAGTAAGGCTAGGCTTGTGCTATACTCTGGGGAGTCAATAAACCCAATTGGCACCTTTAGAACAGAATGTGTGATGCAGGGTAACAGACATAAGCTTGACTTTGAAATAGTTAGATGCAACCAAAGGCCCCTCCTGTCAGGCTCAACAAGTGTGCAGCTAGGTTTAATGCACTTCACCATCGCTGATCTATGCAACCAAGTGTCTCTAACTAAGCAGCAGTTTATCGATTCATATGCAGATGTCTTTGATGGTCCTGTCCAGTCCCTCCCTGCGGAAGTTTGTTTTGCGCTGGACAACACGGTGACCCCTGTGCAAGCTTCCCCCCCGAAACATCCCAGTGGCACTCTGGAGTGCGGTCAAGGCTCAGTTCGACAAATACAAGAAAGATGGTCACATAACTCCTGTATCTGAGCCAACTGAGTGGATTAGCCACATGGTGACTGTCAAACAGCCAGAGAAATTGAGGATTTGTATTGACTCAAAACCTCTCAATAAGGCCTTGAGGTGGTCCTACTACCAAATGCTTACACTAGATGACGTGCTGTACAAACTCCCAAAGGCTTGAGTTTTTACACTTGGATGTGTGTGACTCTGTATTGCAGTGCAAATTGGACAGAGAGAGCAGCCACATGTTGACATTCTGGACTCCATGGGGCAGGTACAGATTGTTAAAGCAGAAGTCTACCAACAAAAGAAACTTTTGGTGGGGCTCTGTGGTGCTGAGCCCATAGCAGATGACATACTGATTGTCGGCTGTGGGAACACTGATGCAGAGGCAATGACAGATCATGATACAAAACTGAAAGCACTGCTGGACAGGTGCAGAGAAATCAAACTGAGACTGAGCCACAAGAAGTTGCAGTTCAAAGTCAAAGTCAAGTTTCATGGACTCATCCTGTCAGTGGAGGGTCTGTGGCCAGAACTTGAAAAAATTAGGGCAGTTCATAGGGTTTGTGACTTACCTTGCCAAGTTTTTGCCACACCTATCAGAGGTGTCCCAGCTGTTGCGTAGGCTGCTCGACAAGGATGAGTTGTTTCACTGGCTGCCAAAACACGAAGCAGCAGTGCAGGAGATCAAGCAACCAATTTTGAAGTATTACAATGTAACAACGCCAGTCAATATTCAAAGCCATGCTAGCAAAAAGGGAGTTGGATGCTGCCTCCTACGAGATGGCCAGCCAGTGGGGTTTGCATCCCGTGCACTGACACAGACTGAAATGCACACTATGCACAAATCAAGAAGGATTGTCTCTATGGCAGGGATGAGATAACAGCGAAACAGATCACAAGCCGTTTCATCTCAATCTTTAACAAGCCGCTTCTGAGTGCACCCAAACGACTGCAGAGCATGCTTCTCACATTGCAAAACTACAGCCTCAAGGTAATGTACATGGCCCTGACATGCACATTAGTGACACTCTTAGCAAAGCCACAGTTCCTGCAAAGACACATGCTGATGCGTACAGCCGCCATTCCATATGCACCCTGCAGAGGGAACAAGAACTCACTGAACACATAAATCAGTCTGACTACCTCAATGTCACTAGCCAACGCCTAGCACAGAAAAGAAAGCACACAGATTAGAACACATGTCTCCAGCTGATGAAAACTGTAGTTCTCAGGGGTGGCCTGAGAATAGGGATGAGACACCTATAGCCATCTGAGAGTACTGGTCTATCGGAGATGATCTATCAGTGTGCAGGATGGTGTGCTTTTGGTGTGCTTTTCAAAAGTCAGAGAATATACATTCCAAGATCATTGCATCAAAAAATGCTGAAACGTATTCATGTTAGTCACATAGAGGGAGAGGCATGCAACAGGCAAGCAAGGGACACATCATACTGGCCTAACATGTAGGGTGAGATAAAAGACTGTGTAAGGCAGTGCTGTGCATGCAGCGAATACTCTCACAAACAGCAGGGAGAGACAATGAGGTCACATGCACTCCCCACCCGGCCATGGCAAATCAACAGTATGGACTTTCAGGCAAAGACCTTCTGATAATGGTGAACCACTACTTAGATTTTTGGGAAATAGAACAGCTTCCTGATCTCACAGCTGAAACCACAGTCCTCAAATGTAAGTCACAATTTGCCAGATATGGCCAACCCGACAGTGTAATCACAGATTGTGGCTCTCAGTTCGACAATGAGACATTCAGGAGATTTAAAAAAGAATGGGATTTTGAACACATTATGTCATCCCCAAGGCACCCCAAGTCTAATGGGAAAGCTGAGTCTGCTGTGAAAATCGTGAAAAACACTTTCAGATGAGCAGCCAGTGCAGGTACAGAACACTGATTAGCTATACTGCAGTGGAGAAACACTCCTACAGATGACATGCACTGCAGCCCAGCACAGAGACTGATGGCCCGGAGACTGAAAACTCCACTCCCCATCTCTGATAACTCTTGGATGTGTTGTGGCAGGTGTACCAGAAAAATTAAAAGCCAAGCACCAAAGAGCAAAGTTGCAATATGACCAATCAGCCAGGGACCTGCCTGAGCTAAACATTTCCAGCCTGTTTTGATGCAGCCGCTGCCAGGAGACTGGACTGGAAGATGGAGAAGAGACGGGTGCCTCCAACAGGTGGGCCCACAGTCATATATAGATGTGGAAGGGACTTTGTATAGGTGCACCAGAGTGGATCTGAGACCAGCTGGGCAGGAAGATATAGCGGAAAAATCACAGGGAAGATAGGTCCCTGAACAGGACAGTGTGGTTCAGCCAAGGGAACAAAGGAGCATACATTGCAACATAAACAATCCCAAGCAAACTGAACAGTCTATCGTCCACTCCCCAGATACAGGGCTGTATAAAACCAGCAGTGACAGACTGGTGAAACCTCCAAATAGACTGAACCTGTAATTGAAAATACATATGTGTTGTTTATTTTTAGTTATGTTATATGTTGAACTGAAAGTTAAGTGTTTTGGCGATAACAATACTGAAAGTTAACATGTTTACAGCCATGTATTATACAATTTAGTTGCTGTGGTAATAGATAACTTTAAAAGGGGAGATGTTACGGGGTTTCCCAGTGTTCTGCCAATGGCACAGTCCAACAAAGTATTAGCACAGGAGCGCCTGAGTGTAACTGCATGACGCATGTTAATATCAATACAGACTTACAGAGCTAACCTGATGAGCATCTGGTATGTGTCTTCATTATAGCACAAACAGTACTCTTTAATTGGGCATTGCACCTGGGCCAGGGCCCCTCCCATTTTGTACATACAATGTATGTTTTTACAGTGTAGGTACCAGATTGGCTCAGCTGGCTTTGCGTAGTGAATAGGTTGTGCAGTATGATTGGGTGTGACGTGGAGCATGCATGGGTGATTGGCTGTAGCTTGTTCGGAAATAGGAACCCCAGGATATTTGAATTGAATTGAATCGAATCTAATTGAAAATATACTATTATAATATATTATAACCAGGAGATACTTCTATCTCAACACAAGAATGTTTATCAATAGAAAGGCTTTGGCTGTTGGAGCATACATCAGCATCGCCGCCAATTTTAACAGGACCTATTGATGGTACATCAATGACTGGGCCACTCAGCTGATTGAAGAGCTAAAGAAGCAGTGTTAGGTCACAGCTGAATTTTGTGCTTGCTGTCTCTCAAAAAGAAGATGCCAGTGTCCTGTACAGCTTAGGGCTGCTCCAACTGGCACACAGTCTAAACCAGGTCTCGGGGATTACATTTCACAAGCAAGATTTGCCATTTGGTTGTACTTTAGTTTTACCATTAGAACATAATTTGGTAGTGCAGTTGTAAACAGCCAGAGTTGCAGAACTGCCTGACCCACCGTCACGCATGGTGGATCATCCAGGCTTTGAGTCTGTGTGCATCTATTCACAAAAAAATGCTATGAATGTTTATAAGACAATATAGGTCACTGTGTTTAAGCCACAACCTTTTTGATTATGAAAGAAGAGCCACCATTAGTATGCAATGCCAAGTTGTTGATTGCCTGCCGGAGTGCTTTCATTAATAGCTGGCTATCCCACTTTCGAGAAAAGTCACAGTGTGGGCATTGCTGTAAATGTTCCCACACCCTTTTTGTCCGCACATCTGATACACATCGACAGACAGGACACACCTCTGTTTCACAGTTTCATAAGGAATTTTTCATAAAGTTTGCATGTAGGGGTTCATGGATTGGTGTTGAGGTCTCTATGGTTCTATTTGAGACGAAAATACAGAATATAGCATACATCAAGAAATATTATACAGGAATGCACCTTTACAGTTTAAGTATTCAGGGTTAACTTACCTCATGTCAGCCACCTCTGACAAAGCCGTAATGGACTCCTCAGGATCATAGGTTGAATCCAGTGAGACTGGTATGTCCATAGACTGTCTGCTCCAGTCGGGGTCGCTTTAATTTCTTGTGTTATGACCTCCTGCTCAAGATGGAGAGTCGTTGGTCTTTTCAGTGGAGTTGATGTCATAAATGCAGATGTATGTACAAAGGCAGCAGTTGACTTACAAACCAACATCAGCGCAGTGTACACTTATCTGTATGCCTTGGATAAAAAAGGAGAAGAATAAAAAACAAACCTGTACTCCTGACTTTAGGTGGTTGAGTCGTTATGTAAAGCTGTACCCCCACAGAGCTTGTCCTGAGTAATTCTGTCTGGCATCGGGTATTACTGAACAAAGGCTGCTGTGTTGCTGTGTTTTTCTAAAATTGAAATGGTTTTATTTACACATTTACACAAGAACAAGGCCAAAGAGTATTGAAAATGTGTACAGTTACTGTCAAGCTATTTAGAGCCATCCAGTGTAACTTTTAGCCAGTAGCACCACCTAACTTTTAGCCCTTAAATATACATATTCTTATCTTATCTTTTCTCACTGAGGATAAGGTGCTCTTGCAGTTTTCTTATTTAGGGACATTATAGTTTTTACAAACCAGCTGTGCATCAAAGTAAATTCTCCAAGTTCTTCAAACTTAATGCAGTTCTTCTAACAAATTGTTTGAAGTTTTCTCCTTTATGATGACTTGAACTCATGACTTTGCATTCAAAGGTTAGGCAATAATGACAAGAAAAATTTCAGAAAAAAGAAAAAAGTATTTGGATTGATCTGCTACTGAGCTCCAGACCACACCTGTGCCCCTTCCACAAGCTTACAGCAAATCCATTTTTTTTTTTTTTTTTACAAAGAATTTATCTGGCCATTGTGTGTTTCCTGAGGACATATGCTATGGGGACATTCTAAAAAAAAAATAATTAAAAATTAAGTACCGCATATATCTGTCCAGTTTTACACAAATGCTAACGATGTCTCTGATAGGATTTCTACCTTTTAAAACTAGCTGTGAGCAGTCAAGATCCAGAAACAAGCTTTGTGAAGTGAATACTTATAGCTGGCCAGGATAGGAAGAGCTCAACATGATAACATCATAATATAGTAGCCTAAAGTGTATCCCAATATATAAACTTATGTATTTACACTTAAACTATTTTTATTATTTGAATTAACAAATGCATTCTCATTGTTACCTAAAGTTACAATACCAATGACACTTTCCACTCTCTAACAACAGCAATGTCTTACACAGTTGTGACTTAAACATTTTTATTTCGTACAGCATTCTTAATTGCTCCAAATTGAAGAAACCACAAATAATGATATGCGCTTAAAACAGTTAAAAGTTCCTGAGCTTGCTACACCTACAATTTTTTTTCCTGGATGGATTTGCACACAGAGTAAATACACATAAAAATTAAATGTCTAAATCACCTACATTTTTTGGTAAAGAAATAACTGTATTACATATTATGGAAAAGTTATAGTATTAAAATGGATATATTATTAAAATGGTTTTATTGATTACTATCAATAAGCTCATATTATGTACAGTATATCTCAAACCTCTTCTGTTCCAGCCTTTCTATCTGCTTCTCTGTTTCATCTCTCTTGTTGCTCTCTAATCTTGTGTATTTCTAATCTTGTTGCATTCAAATTACCTCAACAGGTGGTACACCAATCCGAGGTAAGAATGCTGGGTACTGAAACCATCCCTTCATTCTCCTCACTCTTCATTTCATCAACCACTCATGCCCAAAATCACTTTGTCTCCATCACCACTCAGCCTCCACAACCTGCTTCACTCAAAGCTCCAACTCAGATCTTGGAACATTAGAATCTCCAACAGTGATGACAGATGGTACACATATTGCTCCAAACAGCTATGGTATATCCAGTTCAGAAAATTGAGAAAACATTTACAATGACCCCTGCATGAAATTCCAAATGATAGAAAGTTTATTAAGTATGAGACAATGCCGATACCACACACAATTGTAGGGTATATAAGTTCCGTACAGCACACTTTTAGCTGTGTAACTATTGTCAAAATATATGGAGGGTCCCAAAATATACATGTAGCATCCCACTTCAGTGGGACCAAGGCAGTGGAAATGGTACTAAAAGGTGGACTTAAACACCACAGTCTGTTGATGAAACACTAAATTGTAGTCTTTTCTGAAACACACATTTTCGTGTTCTTGTAAAATAACAACTATGTTATTCCATAAATGCCAACATAAAAAATGTATAATTTGAAGTTTTACTTTTATGGATTCATTCATCATTTCATGAAGAACTGGCACCCAAAGACAATATTTAAGCTCTTTATTAGTGTGACATCCTTGACATAAAAGAATGTATCCCTAAAATGTAGAAAAGTGGTGGAAATCTGTTACTTATTGCATACTTATTACTGATTTTAAAGGCAACTCACCTCTTTTTAAAAAAGTGGGGCCCTTCTACAGTGGTCTATGTGCCACTGCAGCATACATAGACTAGCACAAATGTAGCTTCTGTCCCACAACACATCCCCTCCAGCAAACCATATAATGGGCTGATGGAGGGAATACTTTTTAATCTATAATCTTTGAGCATTATGTGTCTAACCCATTTCCATGGCACATTCCAGAAAGGTATTGTAATAAATATATATTTGCAATTTCTTTTTCACATTTTTATTAGTCATAATCTATGACACACTCATGCTGTCTCTCTAACCATCTACTGACAACAGATCATGTACAGAATATGTTTATTGGTTTTGTTTTGTTTTTTGTTTTGTTTTTAAAGGTAAGTGCACATTTTAACTCTGATGTCCAAAAAAATAAAATAAAAGACATCTTTAAAAGATTTGAGGCTGAATTGACTAAATGGCACAATTTTGCACAACGTGCTATTTGGCAATTGTTTGGGGATGAGTGGCCTATTTGGCGGCAGATTTACTATGACTGGGGACTGGGCTCAGCTGATAGCCAGCTTGGCCACTTATAAAGCGCAAATAGCACTGTCGCTTTTAGCCCACACACATGCAACTGGCAGTGATGGCTGCATTGCAAGCGTTGTTTTTTCTTTCTCATGAACCTGATTCAGCTAAAGCCAGGCAAATGCACTTTTCAAAGATGGCTACAACTCTAATCTTTGTGTTCTTACTGCTGATAAAAAGAGACTTGAAAGTTTATGGAACTTATGGGATTTTTTTTATGCTACTGACATCATATTGACTTTATGAAATCAACAAATTTATAATGATAATTTTGAAGCAAAATACATCACATTGAAGTCAATTTGTGTTGCAACTTTAATTTAGACTTGTTAATCACACTCTAATCTTATACAACACTAGAGGAATTGCCTTAATTTGACTTTTAAACCACACTTTTAAAAGTCAACATCTTTATCCCACTAGATAGAGAAGAGAGGGTAGAGGTAAACAAATGAGAAAAAGGCTGAGGTGCTTCAAATGGCAGCAGATCATGAAATGAGATTGTTCAGCCTATTATGGCTCTGTCTAACTTGTTTGTTGGCTGTGTTTTTTTCCCTGCACGAGTTACAACGCAAAAGCTTCATTTTCTGAATTGTGGAGTAAAGTAGTAGTTTAATTCCCTACCATGCAAACAGTATGTATGCATATATTATATATTTGGCAAAGAGAATCCTGCAGTTAAATAACTCTGCTAATAGTAAATATATCTTCAATACAATCAGTTAGAAGTTCAAAATGTTTGCAAAGCATCTTCTTAAAGCTCCCTGCTACCAGTTGGCAGTTTTAGAATCAACCCATTTCCATGTGAGCTGCCTAGACACTCAGTGCACTTTTCCTCGCTCTCACAATTGACTGAGCATGATATAATACATATATAGTTTCCAGTACAAAGACACATCAGATTCCAAACTAGAATACATTTAGATATAAATCATCTGTTATGCCTGCTGTGACATGTTGGCTTTGTCCACAGGAGCTCTTCAGATCGAGAACAGTGAGGAGTCAGACCAGGGCAAGTACGAGTGTGTGGCAACAAACATTGCCGGGACTCGGTACTCTGCCCCGGCAAACCTCTACGTTCGAGGTAAGAACCTTTTTAGCACATCTGATCACTCCCCACCACCATTCAGGTCAGGACTACATAACAAGAACTCTGCCTGTAGCTAGAATTGTAGCATTATAGTCTATTGGTCGAAGGATGCTGAGGTTAGAGCTGCCATGCAGAAGCCCAATAGGAAGACCAAAGAGCTTTATGGATGTAGTGAAGAAGGACATGAAAGGTAGTGGGTTTGAGAGAAGAGGATGCAGGAGATGCAGATCAATATATGTCACACAGTGTTCATCATACCTACACTCAATATGCCAAAGTCAAAAAGACAAAAATAAGTTGGTTCAGACTGCTTAGCTTCTGTCACCTCATGTGCTCTAAAACCCTTCTGCTATTAATAGACCCCTGCTGAACAGGGTAGGCACTATTCTCTCTGCTTGGACAGCAATAAGTGCAAGGCTGGAGCTTTTGCTAAGTAGGCATTAGGAACAACAACCCATCTTAGAACTTTGTGTGAGTTAGGATTGTGACGAGACACAAATCCCACAATCGGGACGTGAGATAGTGTTCACGAAAACAAGACGAGATTTTTCAATTTCTCCATTTTTCCATTTCCAGGCATAGCTGATTAAAGCTGTGGTTGTTCTCTGTCTTTCCATAATGCTGGTGTTAGCCACAGTTTACGCCAGGGGCCGGCAACTTTGACTTTGATATATGATAAGATATATGTTCTACTTTATTTTCTTTTTCCAGTTTTTTGTTTTTGTTTTTTTTTACAATGTTGTCATAACTTTAATAGGGGTCTCCCATGACATCCTGTTCTTTGGTACCTTACAAATATTAGGCTTAGAAAAAAATGCAAAATATTGTAAATGGTATAATTTACAGACAGCCATTGTAAAAGCAGTCAGTAACACCATATGCTTAGACACTGTTGTCTGAGATGGTGTGTGTTCTGGTGTGTGTGTTTAGCTCCAGTGGCCCCCGTTAAACACCAAAACCCACATGGAGTTTTAAAAAGTGTGTCGACCTTGGCATTTCCATTGTAGAAGATCAGCTGTTAATAAATCCAGTGCCTAAAAACAAGTATCATTTGAATAACACACTGTTGTATAATCTTTTCCTTAAACAACCAGAAGCACTTAATGCTTTTGCAAATGGACTCTGATAGCCCATGCTGACAGAGTCAGCTCGGGATGAGAGTGAAGACATCTCTCCAACACAGGCTTTTACACTCTGAGAAGGTACAGTTATCTGTTGTCATCAGTAATGCATCTGTAATTAGAAGGGATGTAACACAAAGGAGGCAAACTTCAAAGGCTGAGGACTGGTCAAAGAAAAAACATGACACATCAAATGCCCAAAAGGCAAATCTGGATGCACCTTCACACAAATAAATGCTCTAAGAGAAATATGTTGTTTGTTGTATGAAGTTTAAAAGTTTCAGTTGACAATTGAACGCCACCTGAAGCCTTAATATGTATACCTTGTAAGGTTATGTGCTGTAATCTATCAACAGTTATTTATACTGTGAAAGAAATTGCCTATGTAAATGCTTTCTGGCCACTGACTGGATTTGGATCAGATCTCATTTTCTGCTTCATTTGCAAAGATACACATGCCTATGATTGGACGAAACAGTACTTGTGAATAATACTGTGTGCAGGTTTAGCTGTGGTTCTCGGATAAGCAGATATTTGCCTGTTTTACTCTCTGTGTTTCTCCTTGTTTTCTTCCTCCCACTCTTATTTCCCTTGTTGGTTATTTTCTGTTTATTTGGGCATTATCTGACCCTTCATCACCATTGTACCCTGCCATCCACAACACACTCCAAACTTCACCTTAAGATCAACGGGAAGGTTGGTGTTTGCTCTTTACCCTGAACAGGGCCAGGCAGACTAGAGCCGAGTGCCAGCAGTTTCCTGCTGGCTGTCTCAGGCTCGTCCCGGCCCCTTCCTCTCAGGACTTCACCCTAGTACCCCCTGTGCTCCATTGCGGCTTGTCTGTTCACTGTCTGTGTATTATTGCACCATTTCATCTGCTCCTTCATTTGGGGACAAGCCTAATGCCTTTAACAAATACAGTATATAATATTGTAAGGTGGAACCCAGGCCCAACATGGAGGATTGCATTATTATTCAATCCAAAACAATGATGTGGTCCCCAAATCACAATCTCTCCTGCCACTGGCAGCACTTATAATAAGAAATAATTAACAGAATTGGTGACAGAGATGAGCCCTGGGTAAGTCCAACTTACATGGGAAGTTCTTTCCCTATACCTCTTCTGCTGTCATTATACAGCCCTTAGCAAAGGGCCTGGGTCCACCTTTGTAATCAAGGTGAATAACATTTTACATCAGTGTAGTTGCACTGGGGACTACAGGTCTCTAGGTGCTGCTTCGTTGAGCAGGTTATTCTGCTGGAGCATTGCAACACCGCTGCATTTACTGATTAATGACTGAGGCATGATTATGTACTGTAAACAGACTGAACCTGCTGAAGGAACAGATACACACTACAAGTCTTCTCTCAGTTTTTCTCAGCACGAACATTTTGAAGCTTTTTAATGTAACTATGTTGTGCCCCTCTGTCAGCTGCATGTTCATTATCCTGGCTTCATTTAAAGGCATGGTTCGTCCAGACTCCCATTTGCTCTTTACACCTCATTTATCTGAGCCTCTTCTATTATCTACAGGTGTAGAAAAGAAGAGAACTTAAATGTTTCTGTTTAAAATGTGGATTTTGACAAAGGTGCGGCATTGTGTATGGTGCTGAATTATTCTGAAAAGAAAAAGAATTCATTCTGAAGTTCAAACAGCACAAACATGAATGCTGCATAAGATTAGAAATCACAGCACAATTTCACATGAAACATTTATTGTATTTAAGATGCCCCAGTAAAGGTAATAGAAAGGGCTTCATACTTGCCGCCAGGCAGCATTGAATAACATTGGAGCTCCCAAGGAATGGAAGGCAGAGGGTTTTTCATTCTTTATGAACTGTGCTATAATTTTCAGTAGGTTTTGAAGATTATGCTGTATTACAATTTGAGTTGCATGAACTCAGTTCTTTATAAGTAACTATATTTCTCAAAATAAAATATTAGTTTGGCCCACTTCAGTTCAGTTTCTTACATTGCTGGGTACATGGCCACATCATCATCATCATAGCTACAACATAAATCATTGAATGCAAACAGTATTCCTAATGTTGCTGCACATGTGGGTGTGGTGTCCTCAGATCCATATATAATACTGGTTGTACTCAATATAATTGTGCTGGTTAATTTTTGATAATGAATTTACTTTGGGATACAGTAAATACTTGTTATATAAAATTATATCAAATACAAAGTAGATTACATTATAATAGATAATATATAAATAATACATAGTAGGTATTTAATAATTAGATAAGAAAAAATATCTTTAAAAAACATAGAGTGTTTTATAGTCTTGTTTTTTACTTCAGGGACAACAGTTGGCATCACTTTTGCTGGATGTCCCATATATAATTATACTGCAGGCCACAATTAAAAAGCAGTTCCTGCTGTGTTGCTTAAATGTACATTATTGTTGTTCTCTTATCTTTCACTACTTGAGATCCAGGCCTCAGTGAAATGTTCCTTCAGCTAAGCTGGCTATACATGCTTTATGTTAGATCCTGGGCATTATTTGAGTGAACCAAACAAAGTGCACTGCAATAGCCATTTTCCAGCTTTTTAAAAATGATTATTATTTGTCTATTTTTTTAATATGACATGCCAATGTGATAAATTAAATTCTTAATAACATACAATTCTTATGTAATAATTACTCCTTATTACACATCAGTGTGGCTATAAAAGTTTCCCACAGGGCAGTACATGATGCTGTCTCAAACCTTATGCATGACTTGTACATATTATTGTACTTGTTTGTTGTTGTTGGTGCTTATATCACTTTTTACTGTCTTGACTTGAATTCTCCATAGAACGTCTCACTTCTTCCCTCCTTTTTCTTTGGCATGCCACTAGCACATTGTGTCTGCATTGTGCAATTGTTACCCTCAGTGAGAGTCCATCAGTACATCCTCACCTAACAGGTCCATGAGGACCCCTGTAGCAGCCTCCCACATTCTCATGTTCACAGGTCCCTTGGTCTTTTCTATTTGCTAACTCACTAACAATGACCCTCGGTGCTGGCCAGCACCATATGTTGTTCCTCTAAGGCTTCTGGTATCACCTCTGTTGACAGATGAATCAGTCCAAATAAATTAAATGGGTTATGTGGTTTACAAAATGCATACATCAATGTGTGGAAGTGGGGAAACATGTATACCAGACAACTTAACTTTAACTTTTAATTGTTTTTGATCTACTGGGCCAAGAATTTGCAAAGGGCAGGATTTGGCATCTGAGCCTAACTTGAAAAGGACATGACACATTAACATGCAGACATATTAAAAACATGTTTTTACACGGCTGCATCCAATACAACAGAGCTGAACTATGTCCAGCTACAACTTATTATGGTGGAACTGGTGCTGGCCAGCCAGGGATAAGGCCTGATAACAGATGCGCCCCAAAGACCTGTGGTAAGGAAGGAAACAGGTAATATCAGTGTTGTTATAAGGTCAGTCACACGACTATAGCTGACAATGCTAGCACACATAGAGTTGCTTATCTCCTCTGTAGATTTAGCTTAACCTTTTATTGCCTGAGGATGTTGTGTAAAATAATGGAATGTTTGTCCAGTTCCACAGTGGAGAAATTAATTTGTGTGTGCTGGTAGAATAATTAGAAAATCAAATGCCAAGACCTTGCTTGTGGAGTGCACCTGGAAATGTACCATCAATTTATTGTCCCAGTTTTACAGATGTTACATAAACATTACAGTACAGTTTAAAGAAATCATAAAAACCCATTTGGAATGATTGTTGTACCACGGTATTCACTTTTTGCAACAGTAGGAAGTGCAGTATATACATGACAATGAAGATATTGCAATTGATTGTAATTTACCAGTAACCATATCCGCTAAATCTTAAACAATTATCATTTAAAGAGAATACAATTTTTTTTTTTAATTAAAAGAAAATGTAAACAGGGTAACAATACAAAATAAAGTTGTCCAATTGAACTTTTGTTTTTGACCTCACCTAGTGTGATGGTACACCTCTGGTGTTTGCTACAGGCTAGGCCAGTCCCACACAGGCTCTCCCATGTCCCTTTCCTGTCCTTTGTGGCCTCTCAAGCTGCTCTCTTCTGCAGTTCGCCGGGTTCCCCCTCGTTTTTCCATACCCCCCACCCACCATGAAGTGATGCCAGGGGGCAACCTGAATCTGACCTGCGTGGCTGTGGGGGCACCCATGCCTTTTGTCAAGTGGATCAGCGGAGAGGCAGAGCTGACACGGGAGGAGGAGATGCCCATTGGCCGCAACGTCCTAGAGCTCACAAATATCCGTCAGTCAGCCAACTACACTTGTGTGGCCATGTCCTCACTGGGCATTATTGAGACCACCGCCCAGATCACCGTCAAAGGTCAGGCACTGTCTGTGTTCAGCTCTAGGCTTTAGCACTACATACTTATACTGTATATAAGGAATTACACTTTAATAGCAAAGGACAGATAACTCCCGCTTCAATTTTAATTGTATACATCACAGTCAGTCAGACAGTCATATATACATAACATATTATATATATATATATATATATATATATATATATATATATATATATATATATATATATATATATACATATATGTCTTTTATGAAACATTTTGTTTAAAACATGTGAGGATTAGCAAAGTGATTTGACTTTGTTCACTGCATATAATATTAAATCTTAACAATTCACAAGTTAGTCTACTAGTGTTCTTCCTCGGTGTGTAAACATTCCATTTTCACCCTTTGAGAGCAGTCATCCAGGTTAAGGACAGATAACTCCCGCTTCAATTTTAATTGTATACATCACAGTCAGTCAGACAGTCATATATACATAACATATTTATATATATATATATATATATATATATATATATATATATATATATATATATATATATATATATATATATATATATATACACATATACATATATGTCTTTTATGAAACATTTTGTTTAAAACATGTGAGGATTAGCAAAGTGATTTGACTTTGTTCACTGCATATAATATTAAATCTTAACAATTCACAAGTTAGTCTACTAGTGTTCTTCCTCGGTGTGTAAACATTCCATTTTCACCCTTTGAGAGCAGTCATCCAGGTTTGTGTCCTTGAGGCCTGAGCTATATGAAACTGCAAAGTATCTTTGCAATCTCTCAGAAGCTGTTGAAGGGATCCGTTGTCCCAACAGTAGTCTTAAGACTAGTAAATAAATATCTTAACCACTTTCCAACATGAAACCGATGTATGATGACACACAGGACAGAGGAGGGGGAAGCAAAAACAACTGTTTTATGGACATTTCTATTTATCTAACATAACACAACACAAACAACTTACGGTGCTTGTTTTTGTTGAGCAGACTTTTTAAACTCCTCAAATTGTTGTGTAATGTCAGCTGTAAAGTGATAACAAAATTGTGTGAGGCATCGAGTTATAGCCTTTATTTAGACAATCCAGGCAAGTTTGATTGTCTAGTCTCATCTGCTGCAATGTTTTGGTGCAGTAACGATTTAATCCTTTGAAGTGTTTTCTAAACATCTGATTATTGCATGTGTCTTCCAACAGCCCTGCCAAATACCCCCACAGCCCTGATTGTATCAGAAACTACAGCCACCAGTGTAACCTTGACCTGGAACTCTGGGAACCCTGAGGCGGTCTCATACTATGTGATCCAATACCGAGCCAAAGTTTCAGATCAAGGCTTTCAGGAGGTGGATGGAGTGGCCAGCATCAGATACAGCATTGGGGGTCTAAGCCCATTCTCTGAGTATGAGTTCCGGGTTATGGCTGTCAATAATGTCGGTCGTGGGCCTCCAAGTACCATAGCGACAACCCGTACTAGTGAACAGGCCCCCTCCTCACCCCCCCTCCATGTCCAGGCCGGCATGCTGAGTTCCACTACAATGCTGGTCCATTGGGAGCCTCCTGAAGAGCCCAACGGTCAAATTCAGGGCTACAGGGTGTACTACAGTCCGAAGCTGGATGCCCCACTCACCACCTGGGAGAAACACAACACAAATGCCAGTCTGGTGACCATGCTCTCAGGCTTGACCCCAGAGCTTACATATAGCTTGCGCGTGCTGGCCTTCACCTCAGTGGGAGACGGGCCACCATCAGATATCCTGCAAATAAAGGCCCAGCAGGGAGGTGAGACCATGCCACAGAGCTCCAAACATTGAACACCATTAAAAACAGCTGGTCAATAGTGGGCAATGATGAATTCATGAGCCACTTGACAAACTAAGACCCTGCCAATAAATATGTAAAATTGAAATTGTTTTTCATATAATGTGACTGGGGGGTGCACGGTAGCAGAGAGGCCAACTCCTAATCTTTCTATGAGGAATCTGCATGTCCTCCCCTTGTTCCGGTGGGTTCTCCGGCTTCCACCCACCGTTCAGTTGAATTGGTGACTCTAAAGTGCCCCTAGTGGATGAATGTGAGAGTGAATGGTTGTCTGTCGATGTCTAAATGTCAGCCCTGCGACTAACTGGCCATTGTCCAGGGTGTACCCCACCTAAGGACCAAAGCTGCTGGGATAGGCTCCACCCACAACCCCCAATGAGGACCAAGAGGTTGCAGATGAATACATGAATGAATGAATGAATGAATAATATTACTGGTTTCTGTGTAGGTTCTCAGTCATCCAAGTAGTCATAATGTGAAAGGGTTGAGAAGAAGGCAACTGGATGTAATTTAGAAACCGAAGACGTTTAATCCCTCATCCAAGGGACTTTCTAAAGTTTGACACAATAAGAGGCTGACAAGTAGTATCAGTCTCAGTAAGCGGGGAGTGGGGGAGTCGTTTTCCACCTGAGAGCCATTAGCATAACTTACCTTCTCTGAAGTTGATTGTTGTGAAACTGGCTCTTTCTGGGCTTTAACACACAGTTGTAAATAGGTCACAAATCTGTTTAATGGGGGCTTTCTAATTTAACAAAAATTGCTTCTTTTACTCCACGTTGAAACCACTTGAACTCCCTGGCCAATATCCTGGCATTACTGTCCTCAAAAGAGTGACCACTCTATTTCAGATGGAGGTGTTCTGCAGACTCAGGTCCACCAGGATTGGCTCTTCTGTGCTGATACATACTCTTGTGAAGAACCTGTTTAGTCTCACCACATACAAATCACTGCACTCCTCACTACACTGAACAGCATGGACCACATTGTACTGTTTGTGAGTAGGGATCTTGTCCTCGGGGTGGACCAGTCATTCACAGAGAGCGTTGCCCAGTTTAAAATGTTTTATTTGGTGTATCTCTGATGCAGCAGACAGATGATTGAAACATGTCAGAGGAATCTGGAAGTAAGTGCTAGTTTAGCTCAACTGTCTCAACATTCCTCCTTGATGTGAGATAGGGGTCTGGTGTCAGACAAAGTGTATTGTTTTGGTACTGATGAAAAATGATTGTTCTTTTTTGGTGATTATTATTGTTATTTTTACAGCCTGTAATTTAAGATACAGGCTGTATCTTAAATTACAGAGTACTTCTCCGGAATACATTGTACACTTACTTGTAAAACCACTCCCACAGCCCTGTGACTCAATCTGACAATTTGTTCAAAGAAAATGTCATTGCACTACATTCACATAAAGTTGCACACATGGAAATTAGGCTTTTTTACTGCCATTTTGACATTTTTTTAAGTATTTCTGCTAATATAAATCTACCCCAAATGTCTGCTAGCTCATCAGTTTCATGTATGAGGTGTAATATAAATACATATAATGTACTATAACTTCATTAGTGTTACACACTACTTATTCTTTTAGCTATATATTTTATATTTGCAACTTTAATGTCAATATTTTTAATCTTACTCCTTACATAGTCACCGTGGTCGCCAATGACAATAAAAATACTTTTACCATCAATGACTATTATGAGTAGTGGGCTGTATTTCTAATACATAATTAACCATGACAACACACTGTATGTATGTATTACATGACACTATTCTTATTATTACAATGATTTTTGTTGAATAATGCGACACAAGATCAATAGCAATAGATGAATGTCGTCTTAGGCTTCGCAAGACCTAACAAAAATGGGTTGTAGACTTCCTCCAATGACACTGGTTGTTTCATTGGTTGCATCTAAATTTAATGCTACATTTTATTAGCCAATTACTTTGACATGTAAGCACTGAACAAGTACCTGTGAAATACCATAATGGTATGTCTAGCACCCACTGCACTTCGATAGACTGCTCTGATAATACATAATGTTAGTCCTTCAATTCTAGAGGTTCACAGCACAGACATCAGAGCTTCATGTTGCTATTGCTGCAAATCAGCCACAGCAAACTTTAATTTGTAGACCCTTTTTTCCCAAATCAAATCAAATCTGAATGTTTATCTTGTCCAATCAGTTCCTTCTCAGCCATCTGGATTTGAGGGTGAGGCAGAGCTGGACTCACAAATAATGCTGTCCTGGCTTTGGCCAGTTCAGGATAAAGTCACCAGCTATGAGCTGCTCTACTGGGAGGCCAGCACTCCTGCAGAAAAGGTCTTCTGTTTACATGTTTTATGTATTATTTTATTAATTGTGATTTTTTTGTTTTTGTTTTTGATAATGAAGTCTAATCTCCTACTCTTGTCTATTTTCACAGAAGCGGATAACATTTGATCCAGTGGGATCCTATGCAGTGGAGGGCCTGATCCCAGACACACTCTACATGTTTTCTCTGGCAGCACGCTCTGAGATTGGTCTAGGATTGTTCACTCAGCCCATCGAAGTCAGGACTGCACAGTCCAGTATGTACAGTTTAAATTAAAAGAGCTACTCCTGCTCTTTTCATTTGTAATTAGGCTATGTAATTAACTACTATGTTAATAAGGTTGTAGTACAATGGGCAGGGTCCTGGGTACGGTTCAGTAAAATTAATATATGAGGTTGACCACCACCAAGCAACACCAGTTAATTCTACAAGTATTATTGTATACTGACTGAAAGAAAAAAGACGTTGTGTTGATATTCTCACGATATGCCACTGGCCTGGCGGCAGGAACGTTTTGAAGTCTTGTGCAAAAGAGACAATGATCTTTGTGTGTCCTGTGTTGTGCAGTGCCTGGAGCCCCACCGAGAAAAGTGGAGGCTGAGCCACTCAACTCGACAGCCCTTAGGGTGAGCTGGAAGCCCCCTCTGTCTGTAAAGCAGAATGGTCAGATCCAGGGCTACCAGCTGGTGTACTCCCGGCTGGAGAATGGAGAGCATCACGGACAGCCGGTTATTGTGGAGGTGGCTCTCCCATATGCACAGGTACTCTGCACTGCTCATACTCACTTCCAAATAAGTTGTTTTTGTCTTTATACTATTTGAGCATCTTGAGAACTTACATCACTGCTTTACTTGTGATGGAAGCTTTTAAAAAACTATTGACTCTTTCTTACAGCTGAATTATGGCCCACTAACTAACAGAAACAGTAACAGTTTTGAATGTACACTAGGTTAAGACCTAACCTGACTCCGCCAGATAGAACTGCTCCACAGAACATAGTCTATTAGTACCATCTGGGAAGGCTCCCGTTGAAAGCGTTTGCAAAAGGGAGGTGCCTTCTGTCAAAAACTTGGTGTTGATTGGATGAAGCACCGACTAGTATCCGCTTAGCATGAGGTTTCTTTAGCCAATCACAGCAACGATATGACGTGCCACTCTTTGCGCTTCTTTCAAAGAAGAAATACTCTCTACTTCTGATAAAACTGTTTCGATAGCAGCGTCAACGCTAACGTCTTTCGGTGTAGCCATGTTGATAACAAAGAGGAGAAGAGAGCACTAGTTGCTTACTTCAAAATAAAAACCTGCCTCTACCTGTTAGTGCTGCAACATCATTGGTCAAAAGAGTCTGGTTAGTCCACGGTTCGCGATTCCAGCGGTTTGGTTGGCGCGATACAAGATGGATTTACAAGAGTTTTGGAAACTCCCAAATCTTGCGAGAATCCAGCTGCAGCGCTAGGTTATGAGAACGGAGCGCTCTTTTGTCATTAGCAACGACAGGTGTAAAATTTAGGGATGGCATGAGAATGACATCCATGACATCACAGACTGTATCACTGACTACATAAACTTTTATGAGGATACAGTTATCCCAACCTGGACTGTCCACTGAAATCCCAACAACAAGCACTGCATCACTAGCGGACTGACAGGCCTGCTGAACCACAAGAAGAGGGCCTTCAGATCTGGAGATAAGGACAAATTGAGGAGGATACAGTGGCAACTCAAGGTGAAGCTGAGGGAGTGAAAAGACACCTACAGGCTCACAGGGCACTGTCCTGTCTCCATGTCTGTTCACTCTGTACTGAACTCATTTTCTAACAAACTCATCCAACTCCGCTGCCACATAGAATGTTTTAAGACTTCATTTATATTTCAATTCACTCTGTTCAACTGTACAAAAACTCACCTTTGTGCAATAGATAGCTCCCCAATTACACTTGTTTTATGGACCATATTATTTTTCACTTTATGTACATTATTTATAGTATAGTATTCCATATTAATCTCTTATTTTCTCTAGTTGTTTAATATATATTCCACACAACAGCCATGTCTTGCCACTCTTCCCTGTTTCAATCCAAATCTCTCCGGACACTACTCGTCCTCAGGACAATAACTCCTCCATAAACTGCTCAGGGACTTTTGTCAGTAAAACCCACGCTGTTACAACAACCGCTCCTTCTTTGTTAAACTTAAGAAAAACTGGGTAATCCCGCCTCACAAGACTCTCATGTCAGACAGAATCACAGCCCACTCTTCAACTGTCACAGTTCTGAATTGGACCCAAAAGCAGAACACCACAGGTAAGTAGTTTAGACAGTTTATTGAAACCAAAGCAGAGTTGAAAGCTTGTGGCATCGTCTGGCTAAAGCAGGTAATTAGTTGTGTTGGCAGACAGGCAGGGTCTGGACACAAGAAGGTTAGCAAAAACACAAGGTAAGGTCAAAAAAAGGAGCCAAGAGCTGTCACTAACTGTGTTAGTAGTTCAACAAACTGGCGAGGAGTGGCTGGAGAGCTGCTCTTCTTGTAGTGGAGTTGATAGTAGATTGCTGCCAGGTGTGTGCTCTGTAGCCAGGATTAGCCACACCCCAGGTAGGAGGTAACAAACACAGACACACAAGGGAGGGGGAGACAGAGTGAGAGATAGAAACATAAGGAGAAGCAGAGAACTGCCACAGACCATGACATCAACAGCATCAACAAACTCATTCATCCAGAGCTGAATTCAAGGCAAAGAGTTTAAATACAGGCAAAGCTGACTGGGTTTATGTAGGCTTTTGCTCCAGAGCGCTAGCAGTTGTTCCCTTATATAAACAATGCTCGAACCATGGACACACTTTTCTTGATCTATTCACTTGACAACTTGGTTGAGAAATTAACTGACCCCAACAGCTCTATTTTTATCCATTATGTCGTGTCCCCACAAAATAACACTATGTAATAGTGTTATTTATATAGTGTTATTGTACATGTTGTTCAAGAACACCAGACTTCATGAAGTCATTTATAGAGATGGTAGTACTGTTTAATCATAATTCAAATTGGATGAGATCTTTTTGCACCACTGTTTTTCCATATGTGTCTAATCCACAGGAGGCCATTATCACAGGGCTGCTTCCAGAGACCACCTACTCAGTGACTGTGGCGGCATTTACCAACAAAGGAGATGGAGCTCACAGCAAGGCCAAACTGGTGACCACTACAGGAGCAGGTCTGTATCTCCATGTGAGGATTTTAGGAAAAATGAATTTATCTACTATGTTCTTATCTATAGTTAGTAACATTCAGATTTGATATGAGTGATATGTTTTCAAAATGGTAGAGTTGCAGTCTGTTCAAAAGGAAGAAAAAAAATTGCATTTTTTTTCCCAAAAGAAGCTTGTCCTGTTTTTGTGAGGAACAGTAAAATTTAAAGAAAGAAAACAAAACTAGAGTTTAACAGCTGTTTTCGATTTTGGATAGCATCTAACGACCATTGTGTTGTGAATCGAAACTTTGCAATAAACACCATAACAAAATGAGGAATGTGTTCACAAAGCTGGAAATGTTCATATTTACTACTTATTGCAGCACACACATTGCAATTTGGATAAATGTATATATCTTTAAATATAGATAAATCAGATCCAGAGTTTCGCCAAAGCTCTCTTAGCCCCTTCCCTTTCTCCTGTACAGCACCACATTCTCACAGACGCTCTGAGCAGTAAATCATCAGCGGATAACCTCTGCCATTAATTCTACTTTGCGATTAGTCGCGGTTCATTTCAGTGGCGTGGGATTGGTTGGGCTCAGTTTTGTTCTGATTTAGCTCTAAAGCCAGTCATCAGAGAAATGAAGGCAGATGTTTTACGCCATTTACATCAAAAATAAGAGTCATAATTTGTGCAGAAAGACTTAGTACAGCTGTGAATGAATGAGCAGAGGGAGAGAGGGTCAGTGACAGGTGAGCTCTCAGCAGCTGACACACACAGAGAAGATACACCCTTCCGAATAACTTCATAATGTAAACCTTTTTAGTAATAGTTTTTGATCTAGGCCTTGAAAACTTAACAGGCATAAGCTGGACTTTCTAAGTATATTAAATACATTCACTAAACTAACTTACAACACTGAGAAAAACAGGAATAACAGAGTGACCAGTTAGCAGAAAGTAAGATAAAACATACTGGAATAGATTTAATCTATTTAGTGTCTATTTAGTGAAATGTAATTGTTCAAACCATTCATCTCCTTTTATTGAAATTGTATTTACAATATAAAGGTCTGTAGCACAGTTCAAAATTCATTTTTTTTTCAACAATGTCCGACAAAAAAAGTAGTTTGTGAGTTGAATTTAAGTAAACATATGTCCAATCTCTGTTTCAATGCTTATACTATGTGATTTTCTTGGTTCTTGGTTTTACTGTTTTTATTATATTAATAGAACCTAGTAACAAGTAAGAGCATTATTAATTTATCAAATTTTTGTAGTTCTTGGACACATTCAGTTTGTAAAATGTGCCATGTAAATACAGTGGATTTGTATTTCATTGGTGGCCAGTCTAATCACAAATTGTCATCTTTTCCTCACACTAGATAAATGCCAGATAAATGTATCGTAAACCAAAATGTATTTAAATCATCTAAAATGCAGGACCTTCCTAGCAGGAAAGTTCAACATACTTTCATATCACTTTATGCAAAATTGAGTTGACACTTCCATGATGTGCTCAGCCCCACTAAATCTTTACATTGAAAAACTTAGAAGTCTATTTCAAATTGATACACTACAATACATTGTTTTGTTTTTTTAAAATAAAGACAGAAATGATGACTAGAAATTTTTGCAGTGGCTAAAGTCAATGCGTGTGGGTGCTCAGGCCAGTTGTTAATTTTTTGCATTTTTTTTTTTTAACTTTGAAACTTTGCTGGATGTTTGTTGGAATTTGAATGAGAGCGAACTAGCAGTGGATACTAAATGTCTCAGCATCCACACAACAAAACAGAGGCTTAATGAATTAATTCATATCAAGTAATGCATACAAAGAGAGTTCTGACTTGACTTGGACTTGTGACCAAAAGACTTGGATTTGCAAAAAGAAAAAAAAAGACTTGTGTTGTGGATGTTGCAGTGCCAGGCCGACCCACCATGATGATCAGCACCACCATAGGCAACACAGCGCTGATCCAGTGGCAGCCACCTAAAGAGACGGTGGGGGAGCACATTGGCTACCAGCTGCAGTACAAGAGACAAGAGGAGGAGGCCTTCACTGTGAGAGACTTTAGGAGAACGGACGACCACTACACCGTCACAGGGCTTCATAAGGGGGCCACCTACATATTCAAACTGTGCGCCAAGAACCGAGCGGGCAATGGTGAGGAGTATGTCAAGGAGATTAGCACCCCAGAGGACATTCCCAGCAGTTACCCCCAGAACCTGAGCGTGGTGGGTCTGACTTCTACCTCAACACAGTTGTCCTGGGACCCCCCAGCACTGGCTGAGAGGAATGGCCAGATTGTTAAATACTTGGTGGTGTACCGGGACATCAACAGCCAGAGCAACAGCTCCAACAGCACCACTGACACCCATATGACAATACAGGGTCTGCAGCCCGACACCACCTATGACATCAGGGCACAGGCCTTCACCAGCAAAGGAGGGGGTCCCATCAGCCCCAGCATCCAGAGCAGGACCATGTCCACCTCTGTGCCAGGTGACACTCTCCTCAGCTATATAAGTCTTCTAATGAAACACAACATTGTTTCCTTAAGAATAGAGACAAAAACAAAGAATAAGTCACATTATCTAGTCAAGATGAGATTACTAATGCACATCACAAATAAGAATACACATGTAAGTGCATTTGGGAGGGCAGGCAGTGGCACAGCAAATTAAATTAATTTTTCCAGTGACAATTCAACTCTATAGTGATCTACAACGTGAAATAAAACATTAGCAAATATGCTGTTTCAGGAGCATGTGTAATCTTGCAGGTCCACAGAGAAGTGCAATCTCATCCATGTGTAGTCAATTCAGTTCATGATCTGTGATATGTGCAATTACATAGACATTCATACATTCAATTCAAACATTTTCAATAAACCCAATCAATGCCAATTACGATGGGTAAGACCAGCATATATAAGTTAGATTAGTACTAAATAAAGGACCATCTACAATAAAAAATGTTAGATAAAGTACCAACTACAAACCACAAAAACATAAAAAATAAAAACATAACTGGTCTAAGGTGAAAGTTCTAGAGTGTTAAGGAGGCAGACAGCACGGGGATATTTACTATTTTCAAATCTGGTTGTTTTAGTCTTCATGCTTCTCAGTCTTTTGTGCGAGGGCAGAGGATTAAAAGGCAGTGTGCTGGGTGAGACAGGTCATAGATTCCTCATAGATCATAGATTTCAGACAGCGATGACTCCTTCCGTCCTATAACCTTGGAAGCTGTTTTTACCACTCCATTTAGCTGCCTTTTCTCTTCTTCAGACTCCCAAACCACACAGTTATTGCAAATGTTAAAATACTTTCCACAGCTGATTGATAAAATGCAACAGCCTTTGGCCAGAAACCCACTACTTTGTTTCAGAAAATAAAGTCTTTGATGGGCTTTCTTTAAAATAGCACAGGTGTTGTTTGTCAATTTTAAGTCTGCTGACATATTAAAACCCAGGAACCTGCAGTAGTCCACCTGTTGCATTTGAATCACTCAGGAGGACACATCTAAATAATGTGTGAAAACAACAGGTTATACTGGCTCCTTATGGATGGATGAAAAAAAAACTACATCAACTTCATCACCTCAAAGAACCCTTCCATTAACTCCCATTGTGTACGTGGAAATGGTTACTTTTCTACCTCTTGATTATTGCTGCGTTCTGGCACTCACAGTGGTAACAAGTTTATTTGTTGACAGAGTTTTACTGTTATTGATTTGGTTTTGCTGTAAAATGTTGCAACACCCTTTAATTTGTTATTTAGTTTAACAGCAAAAGGCTATTACATCCTTACTAGTTTTACATTCATTCATTCATTCCTCAGGATTCACCAAAAACTTTGCAGTTAAGACAGTGATGAAGACCTCAGTGCTGCTCACATGGGAAGTGCCAGAGACCTATAAATCTCAAGTGCCTCTAAAGGTAAGACCTGCTTGAGTTAAAACATTTTTATTGAAATGTCAAAATAATAACAACATAATAATACTATGTCACCGTGGGTTCTCTCCGGGCACTCCGGCTTCCTCCCACCATCCAAAGACATGCATGTATAGGTGAATTGGTGACTCTAAAGTGCCCCTAGTGGATAAATGTGAGAGTGAATGGTTGTCTGTCAATGTACGTCTAAGTGTCAGCCCTGCGACGAACTGGCCACTGTCCAGGGTGTACCCCGCCTAAGGCCCAAAGCTGCTGGGATAGGCTCCAGCCACCTGCGACCCAACGAGTGGGATAAGCGGTAGAAGAAGATGAATAATACTATAGTAGAATAGGACTTCTGTCTGTGTGGGTGTCTCTATCTCTGTGAAGCAAAAATACTTTTACACAAATGTCTGCCACTCTCTTTCCTCCTACCATTGTTTAAAATTGGCTTAAAAGCATCAAATGAAATTTAGCTTCTTTTCTATTAGGCTTTTATAAACTGTGGTACAAATGGGACTGGTCACTTTATGGACACGCCATGTAATCATACACTGCCCGACCCAAAAAAAAGTCACCACCTAGATTTAACTAAACAAATAGGCAAGAGCCTCCCGTACAAGATCTTGGAAAAAATTCAGGCAACTCTGGTCGGGAATAACATTGCATGTCACAACATTTATTCCCATCCAGAGTTGCATGAATTTTTCCCCAAGATCTGAAATGCTGTAATGATGATGGGAGAGTCGGCCCATGATGTCTTCTCCAGGAGTCTGGACTTTGTTGTGGCCAATCCATGTTCGAAAATGATGTGTCATGCTCCCTGAACCAATCTTTCACAATTTGAGCCCGTTCAAAGAGATAAACATATTTTGAATGACCACAGCTCAGCTGGCTGATTGAAGCATCATCCATGCAGTAATTATTTAATGAGAGGCTCTTGCCTATTTGCTTAGTTAAATCTAGGTCATGCGTTATTTTTTTGGACAGGCAGTGTACATTCACACGATGCTGTAACAGCACATAGCATCGTTTTCAGGTGAGACTTTGTTTAGTGTTCAAAAGTCGGACCCTAGAGTTCCGCTGAGATGGTATACTAGTTATCTAGCAGGTGTTCGCTGTCATCTGCTAGTGCTCATACACTTCTTGTACAACTACCACATATACAAAAACTACAAAGAATCTAAGCAAAGATTTTCAAAAACATCATGCACAATATATCATAATACATATGTGGGTAAAAGAAAGAAATACCCCTAAAAGTGCAAATCTATTAAAAGAGGAGAGTGAAACAACACCAAAATGTATGGTATATTTAGTCACAGGCCTATAACATATTGTCTGATGTATCAGTGTGCATCTGTGTCTTGCTTCAGATCTTGTACAACCATCAGAGTGTGGAGGTGGCAGTTGACCGGAAGAGGATGCTCATCACAGATCTCCACCCTGACACTGACTACTCCTTTGTGCTGATGAGCCGAGCTAACAGTGCAGGAGGTCTACAGCAGCAGGTGTCCATCCGCACAACCCCAGAGCTGTTTACCACCAGACCAGTCCAACACCCACACGCTGTAGAGGAGGGGGGCAAAGTGACCCTGAGTCTGCCCCGAGTGCCTACACAAGCCCCTGTCAGGTCAGCCAAACAGACAGAGGCGGTGCAACAGTTGTGCGAGGTTCAATCCTGTCCTCTCCTTGATTTGATTAGCTCACCAATTTAATTCATTTAAAAATTAAGTATGCAAACTTATAAATACAGCTGATCAACCCTATTAAAACTGCTAAGTATGTTAAAACAAAATGTACTAAGTTGGGTTTTACCTTGTCCTAAGTATGTTAAAACGTAAATGTATTTATGGTCATTATTGATCAGTGCACGGTAGCAGAGTGGTTAGCGCACCTGGTTTACAGCAAGAAGATTGTGAGTTTGATCTTTCTGTGAGGAGTCAGCATGTCCTCCCCTTGTTACCGTGGGTTCCCCGGCTTCCTCCCACCACCCAAAGACATGCATAATATTTTCTGTAGTATTTGCTCTGCTTTTTGAATAACCTAACCTATGATGATAATTTTGTTCTAGAATCCAAATACTGATTCATATTGTTTGTTTTTTTGTTAACTTGCCCTTATTTAGGTGGGATGCAACACTTGACCACAGTATTGGTGGATCATCAACATATTCATGAAAAACAAGTGATTGAGTTCACAACCCTTGAACCACTGAATCTGAAACAATTATGATTTGCTAGGCTTTGTGTTGTTAGGAAAGTCAAAGTGTTAGTGTTGAACGCTAAAGAAAAGAAGTGGGTCTTCAGCCTGCTCTAAGGACTGGCTAGATCTGATCTATAAAGGGAGACTGTTCCACAGTTTAGGGGCTAGTAAAAAGTCTTCTTTAAAAAGCCTGGATTTGGGCACAACCAGAAAAAGCTGGCCTCAGTGCTCTGGGCGGGGTATGTGGCTGCAGCAGCTTTGCCAAATAAAAAAATTCAAACATTTAAAAATAAGTAACATTTTTAATTGAATTCTAAAACAACTGGAAGCCAGTGTAGAGAGGCCAATACAAGGGTAACGTGCTCCCAACATTTAGTCCCCATCAGAAATTCAGCTGCAACATTCTGTACTCCCTGTAATTGGCATCAACAATTAGGGCTTAATGGCTTTTGATGACTTTGTTTTCCTTAAGTCAAAGAGTCACAGAGAACTGATAAAACTATTACCAGAAGTTAGGAGAGGATAAATAAGGAGCAGTTTGAATGTTTCTAAGGGGGGATTTTTTCAGATTGTGACAAGAACACACTGTGGGGTTAGGCTGTGGCAGAGGTTTACATGGCTCCTAGAATAACTCTAGTATAATGGTTGTTTGGTGACTATTTTTGGCAGATGGTACTACATTGTGGTGGTCCCTGTCTCTGGTGATTTTCTGAGGAAATGGAAGACCCCTGATGACATGGACATAGGAGAGGTGAGAGCAGGAGCCTTCTATTGAGCAGATTCAACATAAAAACAGTACATGGCCTCCTCAGGGCACTGGGCAAAAGATTTATGTTTAACCCTGTGCAGTCTGTAAGTGTCCACACTCAGCTCAAACAACAAGTTATTAGTCTATAGGTCTATGACCTAATTCTAGTAGCATTTTATTTATTTATTTATTATTTTTCTTGTTTTTTGTCTTTAATGTCTTTAATACAAAATTGTAGCGGGACACATTTAAATTAGGAAGTCTAGCTCTGTACAAGTCACTGTCTGCAGCAGTAACTTTGTGGTGCTGTGGTAGTGATCGCTGGTGTCTGTCCCAGCTCTTAGACAGAGACCTGAAGAGGGAAAGGCAGAATGTGGACTTTCCTCAGTCATACATTACAGCCAAACTGGACTCACTGCCAGGAATCTTCACTGTGGGAGATGAGCAAATGTACAACGGCTTCTACAACAGACCTCTGCCTGAGCAACACCAGTACTGCTGCTTTGTGTTGGCTGAGCTCATCAACCCTGAGTCTGTAAGTAGCTTTAAGCATTCATATATACATACACAGTACACATACACACAGTGATATGCAAAGGACGTATTTTAATCAGCACATAACTAGGGATGGGTACCGAAACCCAGTATTTTTTTGGCACCGGTGCCACGCCATCAATTTTTTACCGGACCGATAAGTTTCAGCCTTAACGGTATTGTTAACGGTACCGGCATAGTGGCGTGGACACGGCGTGCACTACTTTGTTTCGATCTGGCTTTAAAAGACGAGCCATCTCTCCCGCTCGCCTCTTCCTTTCCTGCTTCAGTGCGAAGGGGAGGGGCTGCTCACGCTCTCTCACTCACCCAAGTTACACAAGTATTCCTCCGCTGACAAGTGACAACAAATACACAAGGATGACAGAGCGACCCCGGGCAAAAAGGTCCAAAGTGTGGCTGTATTTCTCTAAAATAGATGCAGACAACACACGCTGTCTCAAATGTCACAAAAACGTGGCTTGCAAGGGCGGTAACACCAGTAAATTTAAGTTGTTACTTTAAGGTATATGTTATTAATACAAAGACACGTTAAGTATTTATTGATAATTTTATTTTAGTGTTGCGTTAAGTACGTTAAATTAATATATTGTGTTTTAAATTATTCTAAAATAAAAGGGTTTCATGTTCATAGTTTGTTTTTTTTCTTCTCCCTCCTTGTTTTCACACAGAAAAGTATTGATAAGAATACCAATAAAATACCGGATCGAAAAGCAGTATCAATAAAAGGAGTAGTATCGATAAAATCTTATCGATACCCATCCCTACACATAACTGCATGTCATTTCTCTCTCTCTCTCTCCTCTCTCTCTCTTTATATATATATATATATATATATATATATATATATATATATATATACAGCTGTAATTTCACATTCCAGCACATTACACATAAACAGACCATCATTAAAGGTGTAAAGACACACATTTAAACTGCAAAAAGGTCATATGTTTGTCTACCTTTTGGCTACCTATTATTATAGGCTACAGAACCAAAAAGCCGTGGATTTTGTATTACATTTTGCTCCGTGATTTATTAAATGCCAGAAGGTCTCAAGTGCAGCCTGAATAAACTTTTCCTGACACTGCACTACATCACATACTCTAAGTCTAATCAAATCTAAGATTTAACTTGGCTATGTCATGGCAGCTAGTGTAAGTGCTTTTCAAATTTACACAATTGGTACTGGTGTTGGGTACTCTTTCTGCGAGATCCACACTTGTTGGGGTGTTATTAACTCTAAGAGCCAGTTCTACTAAGCTGCGCAATTTTGCCTGGAGCGCAGCATATTTATGAAAACTGCGCAGGGTTTGAGGCTGAGCTGACAGCTCATTTTAACACCACTGAGTGACGCTGCACTTTTGCTTTAATTGAAAGAGCACTGTGACGGGTGAGCATCTTCTCTAATACAGGATTAAGAGCAGCCTTACAGCTGTAGTTTTAAGGAACTGGCCGGCCACCACCAGGTGATCACTCTATTTATCCACAAGAGCTAATTTTGTTGCAACAGCAACCTCTTGAGATGCCACATAAGATGCCACAAGAGATGCTGCAAGAGATGCTGCAACTTTGTGGAGCCTGCCACAACTTTATTGTAGTTGCCACAACTTTGTGGGATCTGCTGCAACATTGGAACACATGAAAAATGTTTGCTGTATGCAGACACTATTAACTACTTCTACAAACTAAGATTTAAGCCAAATGTACAATTTTTGTGTTTATTGTATACTTGTTTACTGACACAAATTGCATTCACCAGAAAAATTAAATACTATTACATAAGGAAAGGAATCACATCCCTGATGGATTGTCTTGGTGGCAAGGTGGTAAAGTGGTTCGCACCCCTGCCTCTGAATGCACAGATTCTACATTACATCTCTTGTCTGGGCAGGGCTTTTCAATGTGGAGTTGACATTTTGTTCCCACATCTTCATAGGTTTCTTTCAGGTACTCCACTTTCCCCTACCACCAAAAACATGTACAATAGATTACCTATGGGACCAGGACACCCCTGTAAATGAGATCTGTAGCCTCAATGGGACTTTCCTGGTAATAAAGGTCAAATAATAGGGAGTGGTATCTTCTCCACACTGAGTTGCACTCACGCATGCAAAATAATCCATGCCTGGGCCCAGTAACATCATCACAGGACTCCTGCATCGCCATGCGCCAATTGTTTACAAGAAGCACAGAATAGCTCAACGGCTCAACAGACGCCACTGAAACAGTTTATAAAATGTAAACCAAGTGATATTCATTTTGAGTCTGATTTGGAGTCATATTAGAACCATCAGACCACCATGAACCTTTTGCCACCATTGTTTAACTGGACAGTGAGATGAATTGTCGCACATATCAAGTCATGTACACGGCTCGTAGTAGCGCTAGTGCACATACCTGAGCAACCGTTCCGTGCTGCAGCACACCTCTTTCAACAGTGCTGAAACCTAGAAGCGTTCCGTGCTCAAGCATGGATAGGAGCACTCACACCAACCAAACGAACCAGACTTTAGAGGCATTTCAAGACTGAGCATGGAACGGTTTGCCTTGTGTGAGTACGCCCTTAAATAAAAAGAGAAACAGACAGTGTGCTTGTTGCAGTTAACTGAGGGAAATTTAGAAGCAGTTGAAAAAGGTGTAAAGACACAGAAATGCCTCTGTACCATTACAGTAATGTGTACAACAAGCTACAACGTTACTTTCATTAAAGCATGCTTCCTCTGGATCGGACAGTGTACATTGGTCTCTAAGGAGTTTAATTTAGGCTAATGTACAAAATATAGACTGGTGATCTGTAAGAAATTAAAACAAAATAACAAAAACAATGCTTTAGATTAATTTGGATGTAGATATAAAATAGACATAAAAAGGCAGAAATCAACTCCCATAGCACTCTCAAAACTATTCTATAGAGAGAGAACCAAAGTACTTTGCTCAGACTAATGCTGCTTTCATGTGTTGTTAGTATTTAACAGCAATAAGCATTTGTTAAAAAGAGAGAGTTTGTGGCGTTTAATGCTAATATACCCAGCTGATTTACTCAGTAATCATTGAGGCATTTATAAAAATCAACCGTTAGTTAAATAACAGACAAACAGGAGCCACTGACAGCGTGATCCAAAATATGTGTTTTTGCTGATCTAAAAATGAGTGAGTGTGTCTCTAAACATTGCTCTTCTTTTGTTTTTATGTGTTTGTTTTTTTCATCTGTACGTGTGTCACTCTGTGTGACCATGTTCAGGGATTCTGAATAATAAGTGAAGAAAGTCCTTTGACTCTGGTGTGTTGGTTGTTTCCAACAGAGGATGTTCACAGCCAGCCCATTCTCAGAGGCCCTCACAGTGAACAGTGGGGTGTCCCTCTTTCCAGAGGAGCCAGAAATGCTGTGGGTCATGGGGCCAGTGCTGGCCGTCATTCTCATCATTCTCATTGTCATCGCCATCCTGCTCTTCAAAAGGTCAGTAGAACATTGCATTTTATGGAGTTATTAGTACCTTAAAGAATCCAACTTGAATTTGTATTCTTATACACAGATATTTGGTTTACCTTAGATTTTGCTTTTTATAATTAGTTGATTTAATAAAAAGATAAAAGGGAAAAAAAGAAAAGAAAACTGACAGACTGAAACACAATATCATGGTCCAACAAATATAAAGCAAAAAATTACACAAAACCAACCAGAAGAACAGGAGGATAAATTACATGCATGGGCCTTTCAAGGGTGAAAGTAATATATTAACAGCAGTTAATACAAAACCTGATTCCAAAAAAGTAGTGACATTGTAAATTGTAAATAAAGACAATATAATGATTTGCAAATATATATAAAAAAAAAACATATTTTAATCACTATAGAACCTCAAGAGCATATCAGGCTAAGACATTTTACCATTTAATGAAAAATAGTACCACATTTTAAAATTTGATGGCAGCAACACATCTCACAAAAATTGGGAAAGGACCATGTTTACTGTTGTGCAGCATCCCTCTTCTTTTAAAAACAACCGTCTGTAAACGTCTCAAGTGAGGAGAGTTGATATATTGATAAATATTACTTTTAATTTAATTTCAATAAATATAATTATATATATATTAAAAATATAGTAGTCTTTTTTCCCTATTCCTAGTGATGGGAGACTGCTTTTTACTGCTACCTGGAGGTGCCATAAAAACCAAAAGCAAAACAAAAAAATGCCCCTGAAGTGAATTTTACCTCAAGTTTATGTTTTGCAGCTAGCTTTGCTGATGTTTAATCTATTTTGGCAGAAATTGTGGCTGTCATCATTTGCTCTTTAAATCACAAGACAAAACTAATTATACCTTGCATTTAAACATGTTCATCTTCATTTTTGGAAACTTATCTTAACATCCCACAATTCAAGTAGAAGCATGGGTTTTTGTTCTCTTCACAGACCATACATGTACTCCTTTTTCTTCCTCACAACTTTTTGTCCATCTCCCCATTAAATAGGTTTCACCAATCTTAGAAACAGAAGTTGGATCTACTGTATATAATAATAATTGGTCAACAACCCAATGAAAGCGCAATATAGTCAATTACAATTTGGCTTACTGATGAGCAGTTTTGGTACATCAGGGCTATTACTGCCTATTATATTGCCATAAAATTAGTTGCCGCAGTTTATAAAAAATTCACCCTGTTCTGAATGACTCTTGGTCCATTGTTGGAAATTCTGATTGCAATAGATTTAAATTAATAAACATGCAATAATGCTTGGTTATTTTTTATTTTATTTTTTTTGTACCACAATATCCTCAGGGAATAGATTGTCACTGAAAGACCCATCATCAAAGTCAGCTTCATAGCTGATAGCTACACCACATCACATTGGTAGGAGCAGCAATCCTTGTTTTTTTTTATTTAAAGGTCATCTATTATACTATTTTGAACATTATACAGTGTATTTTGGATACATTTAGGTTACCATGTCACGTTTTGCAACATGAAACACACAATATTTATCTTATACAAGCGGTTTGGATGAGCTCTCATCATGAATCCAAAGTGAACGGTCTGATTTGGCGCTGTCACTTTAAGGCTCAGCTCTCCCGTGTTGGCTCCGCCCACTCATGATGTCACGCTAAAGCTGCGCGAGCTGCCATTGGAAACAGACTGAAGTAAACACGGTACATCGTAGTAATAACTTTTTCAGCAATGGCTTTGAGAGTAACTGAGCCGTATATCTTCAACCCAGTGTGTGTTGTTTAAATATATGTTCTTAATCTTTTTACCTATCTTTGTATATGTATTTATCTATAGTTTTTAAGTTTTATTGTCTTTTTTAGTTCTTTTTGGACCTGAGGAATCCAATTTTGCTGTACAGTGTACAATGACAATAAACATATATTCTTTTATTATTTATTTTGAAAAACACAATATAAACTGATGTGCTTTCAAAAATAAAAACTGAAATTTGAAAAAAAGGGCTTACATCAATTTGCCATTATGCACCTTAATTTCAGGGCTGTACTTACACTCACAAAGCAAATATACATTGTTTTTTGGGCCTAAATTGAGTTTTGTTCTGGCACATTTACTCATGAGGAGCTAAAAACACCAACCCAGGCTTGGAAAAGTATTGTATTTTAAAAAGATATATAATGTGGATTATTAACAATGTGTTCACACACAGACATATAGGTTGGAGTATATATATTACTTTTTTATTGATTTTAACTTGTCAACAAACAACACACCAGTGTTCACAAAGATGGCAATAAATTGCAATACTTGGCATCTTAGTAAGAAATCTGCTCTGTGCTTTCACTTTTGGCTAAACATCTGCAGAGGTTCTTAGTCATTCAGGACATATTCACGTCTTCACCTCTAAACCTACGGCCAGATGCCCTTTTGTTGAAACCTTTTCTTGACTGTTGGCTAAAGCAGATCAAACCTGGCAAATGGCTGTGATGACTAAATTCCTCTTTGTGCTATGTCCAGCCTCTGCACATGCCCTAAAAGTGAATGCACTATATTCCACATGAGTCCTTTAGATCAGTACAATCTAAATCAGATGGCAAATTGAGTAGTGATGTATAATAATTCCACTGACAGGGGTGGCTGACAGTTCACAGGGGAAGGGTGAGTAAGTGGATGCTGACATCATGAACTGAATCCTTCTGTCTTCTTCTCTCTCTGCTCTGTCTGTGTGGACCTAGCCAACAGGAAAGGTGAGTATGTACTTTGTCACATTTGTTGTTGTCGTGTAGAAACACATTTATTGGCAGCATTATCTTATCGTAACACACTCTTGAGCTGGAGATCTACTCAAAATCTAGCTTCTGAAACATGGGGCGAAAAAGTCCAGAGCATCTTATCCATTCATCCATCCATGCCCAAACTTCCCTCTCCCCAAACACTTTCTCCAGCTCCTCTGGGGGATACCGAGGCATTCCCAGGCCAGCTGAGAGACATAGTCCCTCCAGCGTGTCTTCCCCGGGCCCTACTCCTAGTGGGACATGCCTGGAACACCTCCCCAGGAAGGCGTCCAGGAGGCATCCGGGACAGATGCCCGAGCCACCTCAGCTGGCTCCTCTCAATGTGGAGGAGCAGCGGCTCAACTCTGAGCTCCTCTTGAGTGACTGAACTCCTCACCCTATCTCTAAGGGAGCGCCCGGCCACACTGTGGAGGAAATTCATTTCAGCCTCTTGTATCCGAGATCTTGTCCTTTCAGTCATGACCCAAAGCTCATGACCATAGGTGAGAGTAGGAACGTAGATTGACCAGTAAATCTGATGGACACCCTTATGCTTGAACATGATGTTGTTATGGGCAAACTGTGACTAGCACAGAAGTCCAATAACAGAACACCACTCAGGTTCAGATCAGGGTAGCCAATCCCTCCAATAACGCCCCTCCAGGTGTCACTGTTGTTACCCACATGACCATTGAAGTCCCCCAGTAGAACAATGGAGTCCCCAGTTGGAGCGCCTTCCAGCACCCCTCCCAGGGACTCCAAGAAGGCCTGGTACTCTGCACTGCCATTTGGCCCATAAGCACAAATGACAGTGAGAGGCCTCTCCCCGACCCGAAGCGCAGGGAGGCGACCCTCTTGTTCACCGGGGTAAACTCCAACACATGGCGGCTGAGCAGGGAAGCAATAAGCAAGCCCACACCACACGCCTTTCACCGCGGGCAACTCCAGAGTAGAGGAGAGTCCAGCCTCTCTCGAGGAGTTGGGTTCCAAACTGTGCGTGGAGGTGAGCCCAACTATCTCTAGTCGGTATCTCTCAACCTCCCGCACAAGCTCAGGCTCCTTAGGAGCAGCTTTTTTCAATTAATTTTATTTAGGCTAACACTATTGGAAACACTTCGGATTAAAAGAAAAATAAGAAAAGCTGTCTTGCTAAATGTAAAAAAATGCAATTTGAATATTAGGTAACACAAACACATATGCATTAAAATGGATAACTTATACTTATCAGCACCTTAATTGAAATTAAAACACACTGGGAGTGGGGTTGCATGGTATGCGATTTGATAATCTGGAAGAAAATTATAGCATTCCAGTTACAACTTTAAATACTTTTAATTTCCAGGTTATGTGTGTCATAAATGTTGAGTTGATAGAGCAGTAAAATAAAAAAATGAGGAATGCAGTTCTTTAAGGCAGGGCTTTAAACTTTTCCACTGGTTCTATTAGTTACCACTTTATGTTCTGTCTGTCCTTGTCTTATGTCACCTTGTACTACAAAGGTAGTTCTACAGTGTTTTCAAAGGACTCGTTAACATGTAATTGCTCCCTTTAGTCATTTGTTTGAGTTTGTTACACATACAGGCCCAAATTAAAGTTGGGTCTTTGATCCGTGATGAGCCCTAAAGATGCTCTCCATACAGTTAAACAACAGATTCAACTTCCATTTGAAACATTAAGGACACATTGAACCCCATCAAACATCAAAACAATTACAGCACTGTATAATTACCTACTGTCAGATCCCATGTGAGTCACTGAAAGTGCTCCATTCCTCATTCTTATAAAAGCAATAATGTAAAGTTCTGATCAAACTGAAAAGACCCCCAAACTGACACATATGTGGGTCTAATACTAACCAAAAGCATAAACTGTGCAAAGCCTGAGTGTGATACAAAAGCTGGATGAGGGAGCAAATTCTCCATCCAGACAAAAACAATTAACAGGTCTCTAATGTCTTTTAGTGTAAGTTCTCTTTCATCACTGTGTTTTGCATTGGTTGGCGATGCATTACACCACACATGCCTGCTGGGGAACAGCACCGGCTTGCATGAGAGTGCACTATTTAAGGGCAGTAACAAGATCTTAACAGTTATGATTAAATTACATCTCTAGTTGAAGAGTTACATTCAATAGCCGTTATTAAATATGTGTGATTTAGTACTTGTCTTGTCAGTACATGTCTTTATTTTTGTTTTGAGTCTTTTAGGTTTTTTTTGTTTTGTTTTGTTTTGTTGTGTTGTGTTAAGAAGTTAACTAGAAGTTCATATTGAGGCTATTGGACAGCTTCTAATGTCACCTATTGTCCCACAGGAAGAGAACATGTCCCTCAGCCAAAGAGGAGCACATGAGAACAGTAAAGGGCTCACTGCTGGTCCACTGCTCAGACACAGTGGAGATGAGGAGACTCAATTTCCAAACACAAGGCAAGGTCACTCACACACAACAACATATGTCATATGTCACATGGTGACATGTTCATTTTACAAAAAGTACCAATGTTCAGGCCCTTCAAGAAACCTGGGAAATTTAGGTCAATCCGAAAATCTATACATATCTGTCTGTCTAATGACAGTATTTTATCAAGTTTTGAGGGTTTCCAGGACAATACGGATATAGATAGCCCATGGATCCCAGAGACATATTTTTTCAGGGTCACTTGTGAAATGCTGGTGCCAAATTTATCATTCATCTATCTATCAACTGAATTTTTGATGGTCCTATTACGCTGCTTCCTTTTGTTCTCCAGGGGGGGGCGCTATTGGGCCAATTCTCAACTTTTCTATATAACTCTATTTAAGGCCTGATAAAATGTTTTAAATTTGAGCAAAACAGACAAAGTAGTATGTGCAAGCTACATCAGTTTTGTGTTTGTGGTCCACTACCCAAAGATATGGCCAAATTGCAGGGTCGCTATGCCATGGCAACACAATCTGAGTGAGGGTGTGTCAATTATTGATTTTTTTATCATGGTCATGTGACAGATTAGTCACCGAATTTGATTTGTCTATGGCAAAATACATTTTTGGCTTCCCGTACACTTCCCGTGTTTTTAAAAGTTTTTGTGCTCTGTAGGGGGGGACTATCACGCTCATCTTATATTTTATCATATGAATGTGTTCAGAGTAAATTATTCAAATTTGAGGAAATCGGACATAGCTTGTGTGAGTTATAACACTTTCGTGTTTGGCAGCGTGCAGCGAAAACCGAACGAAAAATGACAGCATTACTGTGGCAACATTGTTTAATATTCTACAAAAACGTATTATTTAAACTTTATTTAGTTTACTGTGTTTCGTGCACTTTGACAGTTCCAATAAGCACCTCACCTCGGTGTGGGCCTCTAACCTAATAATAATAATATTGAAAAACTTGAGCAATTCTAATTTCCTATGGCAACATGTACTGTTTATAGTTCTTTAAATAGTGCATGAGGCGACAAACATGATCATGAGGTCCATATTGATTCACGTAGTTTAAGTGCACTTCGCGCATTTCTTTACATGTGCTTTGCACACATTTATGATTCCAATTATGCTTTTACGACAGCAATCGAGATTATAAGCAAACAATATGCTGGTGCGGGCAAGTCAATATTAGTGCGCTTCCCACATTTAGTTCATAAGTACGTTTCACACACTTTTTGGTTCCAATAGGCTCCTCACCCTGGTGTGGGGCCCAGGCCTAATTATAATATGAAATTTACCTATTCAGCCCTGCAGGATTTTATAGTGGTTATTACGTGATTATAACATGCTTTAAATTATAGTGATGTTGTAGAATCTACATAAATATATAACCCCACTATAACCATGCTATTACCAAGCTAATTTGTAAAAATTAAAAATATGCACTGTTTCAGTGTATCAAGCAAAGGTATAAATTTGACTCACATAACTTAGACTCAAGCAGACTTGAGTCACAAATTTGTGACTTCTGACTTGACTTAGACTTTAACACCAATGACTCAAGACTTTACTTGGACTTAAGCCCATGACCTGAAATGACTTGTTGCTTCTCCCCTAAAGATTAAAGAATGTTATTTGAAAAGTGTGTACGAAACAGGGTTTTACAACCTACTCTGAAATCATTTTGGCACAAAGGCCAAAAAGCAACCCACACATTGTAAATCACTGACATTCTACAGAAAAACAAGCACTTGTCAATTGAAATTATTTTATACATTTTCTGTTAAATACAGGGTGCAGTGGCTCAGTAGGTAGAGCAGGGCATCCAATAATTGGAAGGTTGGCAGTTCGATTTTGCACCTTGCCTCCAGTGTCTGTGGCACTGGTGTTTGAATGTGTATGTTTGGTGGTGGTCAGAGAGGCTTTAGGTACAAAATGGCTGCCACATCTCTGTCAGTCTGCCCCAGGGCAGCTGTGGCTACAGAGGTAGTTTACCACCACCAGTGTGTGACTGTGGACTGAATGAATAATGGACTCAATTGTCAAGCACTTTGAGTGACTTCACAAAAAGCTCTATATAAATCTAATCCATTATTACAGAAATACAGATTTAAAAGCTTACATCAGCTGTTTATTTTACCATAATGTTAGTGTTGTTGACTTGAAGACTCAAAAGGACTTGAAACCTTGAAGTATAGGACTTTGGACTTTTGGAAAAATGTGAGCCTTGTCTTAAGACTTGACTTCGTATTTGCCTGTCTTGACTTTGGACTTGACTTGAAACTTGAGGACAAAGACTTGAGACTTACTTGTGACTTGCAAAACAATGACTTGGTCCCACCTCTGCTGCATAAAATTGTTGAAAATGGGAAAAGGTTTGCCAAATTATCTGGAGCCTCGTTCATTAAACAAGCATAAGCTCCTTAAGGTACTGTTCTTGCTTTCCTCTTCACGTTAAAGGTCCTATATTATACTATTTTGAACATTATACAGTGTATTTTGGATACACTTAGGTTACCGTATCACGTTTTGCAACATGAAACACACAATAATTATCTTATACAAGCGGTTTGGATGAGCTCTCATCATGAGTCCAAAGTGAACGGTCTGATTTGGCGCTGTCACTTTAAGGCTCAGCTCTCCCGTGTTGGCTCCGCCCACTCATGACGTCACGCTAGCGCTGCGCTGGAAACAGACTGAAGTAAACACGGTACATGGTAGTAATAACTTTTTCAGCAATAGCTTTGAGAGTAACTGAGCCGTATATCTTCGACCCAGAGTCTGATTCTGAGTTCGAAGAACATGAGCAAACACAAAAACCTCGAAGGCTTCTACAAGACGTTTCTGCTTGGTAAATGAGAAACTATTTATTGTGTATGTTTCTATGGTGTAGCCCGTAGAATAGCGCGTGCTAACTGCTTCTGTTTATCGGTGCACATGTGGAAATGGCCGTACAATGCCTACTGAAGTTGAGAATGTATGCTGCCTGGAGACTCCTAAGGTAGCTGTTGTGCAGTGTATTGAAAGAACTATAATAAAGTAGCCTAGCAATATGTAGAGCTATGCAGTAATACTTGTTAGTAATACATGTTGCTGACTGTAAATAAGCTAACACAGTAGCAGCAATGCTTCTCTGTGTCTGAGCTGCAGAACACGGCACTTGTTGACAGTTCAGGAGAGAGGGGCTGGAGGAGTGTGGAGGAGCACTTCCTGGAGAGGAGTGGTTTATTTCACATATTGACGTCATTGCGTGAAACAGCTTGTTGAAAGGACTGTAGCTCAAACTAAATAAATTACTTAAACATGCGCGAATGAAACAAAACACAACTTTGGGTATGTGTTTGAGGTAGAAACAACGTTATAACATGGTTAAAAGCTCAGAAAAGTCGATTTTGCATAATATGGGACCTTTAAACACTACAGATTTTATATTATAACTCTGAGTTTGGCAACATTTAGAAATACTCTGATGACTATATAACAATAGTGGCTTGTAATAAAGATGGTCAGGAAGAGGAATCCAAGAGCCTCACAGAGAGCTTGTAAAGAGGGAAGAAAGAAAAATTAAAGATACGGTCTTTGACTATAGGTGCAATACATCCCCAATTCAAATTGTGAAGATAGAAGAAATAGTTTCCACCAATAAATACCTTGGAGTGGACAACAAGATGGACTGATCCATAAATAGAGATGTACTTTATAGGAAAGGCCAAAGCTGGCTATATTTTCTAATAAAGCTTTTAATGTAAAAAATAAACTTCTGTAAATGTTTGATCATGCAGTAATGCCTAATTCAGTTCAGTAAACTAGTAGAGAGGGCTGGTTCCACTATAGGTATAGGTCTGGAGACTTTAAATATTTGTTTCGTTAAAAACAGTTTTTTAATTTGTTTTAAATTATTTTATAGATTTTGTGATATGTCACACAAACCTTAAAATAATGTAAAGTCTATCAATGTTGTACTTTAAACCATTGTTATTATTAATCCTCCACACAGTTTATTCACAGTTCATGAAATTCAACTTTTTTTATTTGCACCATTTCACAATCTCACAAATTCACTCTTGTTCATGGAAATACAAAACTGCTCTCATTCTTATCACGAACTATTGAGCTTTGAGCCCTGCACAAGCATCAGCCGGATTGTACAACTCCACTGTCTTTGTGTGAACAGTATTCTATGATGGTTTCTTTTTGCAGGAATGAGGGAACACCCTCCTGTTCACATCTGTGATCTGGCAGACCACATTGAACGACTCAAGACCAATGACAACCTGCATTTCTCTAAAGAATATGAGGTAATAGTTATATCCAGCCATACATACCACCACCCCTACTTTGGGGGCTTTATGTGTAATATAAATGGCAAGCTTGAGACATTAATAGAAAACCTTCTTATCTGAGTAAATACTTCACTTTTAGAGCTGTCCTGAAATTCATCAGTTTACATGCAGGTAGAGAAATTCAAATTACTGCCTTGGTTCGATTATAACCAGTGTTTTAAACTGCTGTAAACGGATTTTCCTGTAATCGGAGTAAGACACCTTAATAATGCAGTTAATTGTCGGATTACTGCTGCATGTTTACAGCTTACTCCTTAACAAGTACACACAGTACACTAAGCATGCTCCAGAGCCAGACAGCAGTGCAGAGTAACACACGTAAACACATGATTAAAACGTGAAGAGCAGTGTTTAGAGACATGCTCACTCATTTTTAAATGAGCAAAGATGCATATTTTGGTTCACGCTGCCACTGTCTGTCCTGTTTGTCTTAAAGACCGTAGCTTATGATATGTTCATGTGCTTTCTAATGGTGCAGTTGCCGAGTAAGGAACACCTTCTTAGTTCTTTTTCACTTGACTTGACTTGATGAGTTAAAAACACATGAACTCATCAAGTCGGTGTGTTACTGTTGATATTTATTAATGAAAATAATAATTAATAAGTCAGCCGGGTATATTAGTATTTAACGCTACAAACGAGTCAAGTTTAACAGTAGCGTCTTTTCTCTTTTTGACAAAGGCTTAATGCTGTTAAATAAAAAGGGGACATGTTATGCTGTGGAAATGTTTTCTGGATTCAATACAATACAGACACAGTAGAATACAGTACAATACAGCTTTATGACCTGAATTTTGACCCTTTCCTGTGATCTGTCAGTCTATTGACCCAGGTCAGCAGTTCACCTGGGAGCAGTCCAATCTGGAGGTCAATAAGCCAAAGAACCGCTATGCAAACGTCATAGCATACGACCACTCCAGAGTCATCCTCCCAGCTGTGGATGGTAAGAGAAGGACACTCCAGCTCACCATTTAATTGTCTCTAGAATTGCGCTTAATTAAAATCTAACCAGAGGAATAAGAGTATAATTATAATATTGCTTTACTTAACACATATATAAAAATATATAATGCAATATAAAAACATATCATATATACAATATATAAAAACTTGGGCCTTCATAAGAAAGAACCATACCAGGTAAAGAAAGACTGTGATATCTCAAGTCCGCAATATACCGTATGTTAAATAACACACTTGCTGTAAGTGTAACATTATTATGACATATTAAACTATAACATATTATACTTTGATTTGTACTCAGGGATTTTTGATACCAACCCACTTACTTCATTTTGCCCAAACAAAAAAAACTGCCTGAACTGACCTAACCCTGAATGTCAACAATTCAGTTTAGCAGCCATCTTGTTTTGGGGGTGGGTGGTGGAGTAGGGTGGCCTATCACCTCTATGATGCTCAACATTAACAAAAATGTGCTGGTCACTTCAATTTCTCTCTCCACCCATTAGTTTTTTACATTTACCTCCCAACCTTATTACCTGAATATGCAACATGATTCCTTGTGGTAAGGGGGGGGGGCTAATGGGGCAGTAGACAGCACCCTGTTGCTATATATATATATATATATATATATATATATATATATATATATATATAGTGGCGAGCCGTCCATTTCACGCTTAAGCCTTCAGTGACGTACCACTCATAGTCATCATGCTCGCCTGGAAATGACGGACAAACCCTTTTCCTTGTTGCTGGGACAGGCGAGCTAGCACAGGGGTCGGCTGACCTCTTCTTACAATATCCAGCTTTTCGCAAAAGGCCCGTCTTGAAAATGGCGTGGAAAGTATATCTGCAACCAGATCAATCTCTTCTCCTCCTTCGGCCATTATAGGTTAAAAATACAGCGATAGCTGTTGGATCTCCGGGTTTAGTTCGATATTCTGCAAATTGCTGCCTTTCAGGCTCTAGCAAGTGCTTATCCAATCACAGGACGTGTACACGTCCAGTTCAACGTAAGACCTTCTAGCTGGCTTTGGTCTGCAGAATCGAGATCTGATTGGCTATTGCAACTGACTGTGTCCGTTCACTTACAGTGCACAGGGGCCTGCAGTATTGATTCTGAAGGTCTCAGGCAAATTAAATTTGCCTGACAACACAAGCTAGCTGAAATATAATTGGATAAAAACTCTACCATAATAAACAACATTGGAAGCCACTCAACTTAGTGGATTTAATATGACATAAAGAGAACAGAGAATAGAAAATAATTTTGTTTACATATTTATGAAAATAAAATAAAATAAAATAAATGTACTTTTCTGAGCATGTTAAGGCCAGCAGAGAAGGCCTTGCTGACGGCCCTCCACTGATATATATACAACCACTATTTTTCTTTGTCTTTGGCTATATCTATAGCTCTGTTGTGACATATCACTCACGCTATGCATTCAGCAGCTGCTTGTCTCTTGCTGCAGGTGTTCCAGGTAGTGACTACATCAATGCCAACTATATAGATGGCTACAGGAAGCAGAATGCATACATCGCCACACAGGGCCCTCTGCCAGAGACGTTAAGTGACTTCTGGAGGATGGTGTGGGAGCAGAGGACCTGTACTATAGTAATGATGACCCGACTTGAGGAGAAGTCTCGTGTGAGTGCTTTACAGTCAAAATCTGAATCAAATTTCAGCATGGCATGTCTCAATTTAAGGAAGCACACAAAACAGCAAAGAGAGTAGAGTAAAGAAGAGGGCCTTCATGTTTCAAAATAAAACAACTTTAGATTGAGCACAGTGGATTTATTAAGTGTACATTTTAGGAAATGTTCTTTTTTATTCTCATATAAATTTACTTTTTACAATAGGCTATAGAACTAATAGTCACAGTGAATATATTACTATAGTATATGTGGTAATTAAAAAGATCACCTCAGTTAGCTATATCTGGTGTATGGGTAAACAGAGATGATTTTGCACATGCCCTCTGCCCCAGGTCTCACCAAACAAGCCCTATAACCAAATGTACCGAGTATAATCCAATCTGTCCTGTTCTGGCCTGCCATACTGAGTCCAACCAGCCTCTCCAGTCGGACCTAGACACACATACACCAAGGCCTGTCTTTCATTACTTAAACCAAAAAATCAAACTTCTTAACTACATCCATTTAGGTAACCCAAATTAAGTAACCATCTGGAGGGGTCTCCACAGAAAGCAAAGAGCAGGTACTTGTACAAATGACTACAAAAAAAGCCCTTTATATCAAGTGTACCATTCATGTATTATCACACCACTCGCATTCACTAGAGTCCCAAATACTGACGGCAAGTTAGGTTCCCAAGGATGTTTCACCAACATTAAGAGCTGGGTTTGCACCACCAAACATCTGTAACATGTATAGCTTTTTTATGTTGGTCTTTATTTGTTGAGTTTTTTGTCCCATTTTCAGTTATATTATTACAATTAATGCCCAGATAGAGAAAATTAGAACTCAACGGTTTACTTATATCTTGTCTATATCACAGCTCAAGTGTGACCAGTACTGGCCAAGCCGAGGCACAGAGACTTACGGCATGATTCAGGTTACCGTGCTAGACACAGTGGAGCTGGCCACCTACAGTGTACGCACCTTTGCCCTCTATAAGGTGAGGCCAGCAGACATATAGCATCTCTTACCCAAACACCACCCAACACAACACCAAAGCAGGTATGATGTGTGAAAATGTTTGATAGTATCGCAGTGTATATGGTAATTGAAATTACTAATAAATATTAAACCTTGATTTTCATAATACCAGTTTGTTTGTATGACCCGAATGCACAGTGATGGAAATCAACAAGCTGATGCTGATTTTCCAGTGGCTAACTGTGTGTGTTGTTCAGAATGGATCAAGTGAGAGGAGAGAGGTGCGTCAATTCCAGTTCATGGCCTGGCCAGATCACGGTGTGCCCGATTATCCCACTCCAACACTGGCCTTTCTGCGCAGAGTCAAAGCCTGTAACCCGCCAGACACTGGGTCCATAGTAATCCACTGCAGGTAGACCACCCCTTACATTAACACCACACTCAACCATTATAAGGTGAGAACAGAACAATTATTAAAAGTCTAGTAAATACCGTTAAAAGCTTATTTTACTCAACTGGTCACAGTTTGAGTTGTTGAAAATGCAGTATCACTTTTATTCCTTAAAAAAAATCTGCGTAACTTTGAATCAATCTGTGTGTCTTTTCTCAACTGTGACAGCGCTGGTGTGGGCAGGACAGGTTGCTTCATCACCATTGATGCTATGCTGGAAAGGATGATGCATGAGAAGTCAGTGGACATTTATGGTTATGTGACATGTATGCGTGCTCAGAGGAACTACATGGTCCAGACGGAAGACCAGTACATCTTCATACACGAAGCCCTGCTTGAAGCTGCAACTTGCGGTCACACAGAGGTTCCTGCACGCAACCTGTACAACCATATACAGAAGCTGAGGCAAGTAGTCCCTGGAGAGACCTGCACTGCCATGGAGCTGGAGTTTAAGGTAAAGATTCCTTTAATGCCTTGGAACAGGTTTGCATAACAAACAATTTGTAATAAATTGGAATAACAATCTAATGTGTAACACAAAGCAAGTGGACAATATGGACATAATGCTCAGCTCAGTGCCTTTCCTTTCTATGTATACTGGATGCAGTGTTCAGGATCAAGTGCTTGCAAAACAGAAATACACCATCAAAATAAATTCTTCAAAAAAGTTTTACCAATTCAGCAGACTAAAAGGGTGTTATGAAACTCAAGAAAAATAAGACTGAATGACCTGCCCTGTAGATACAGAATGGTTAGGCAAATCTGTGAAATGTATTCCTTTAGATTAAATTAAGTGTATGAGCAATAACTGTGCATGTAAAATATTGTTTACTTTAGTAAAAAGTGTGGACTTTACAATGTATTAGTTCAGTCACTGATCTTGTTCTCAAGGTAGGTTACACAGTTTAGAGTTCCTTCTTGTTAGAAAATACTTCAAAACAAATCTCTTCAAAAATATGTGTGTAGCTGTATTTGTTTAAAATATTTTAATGGTTACTTTTGCTTAACTGACTTAAAAAACCCTTAGATTTCTTTAGGTAATCACAGACTGGGGAGAGGGGAGGTTGGCTAACTTGACTTTATATTTCTTAATACATCTTTGTTATTGTGTTCACAGAAACTGGCCAACTCTAAAGCACATACCTCAAAATTTATCAGTGCCAATATGCAATGCAACAAATTCAAAAATCGCTTAGTAAACATCAAGCCTTTTGAGTCCAGCCGAGTCTGCCTGCAGCCAATCAGGGGAGTAGAGGGCTCAGACTACATCAATGCCAGCTTTATTGATGGCTACAGGTACCAACACACAAAGGATGGGGCCAAATGTTTAGTAAGAGGGGCACTCAAGATCTGATAAGTCTGTTTCAGGCAAAATATGCTATTTCTTTTATACAATATAAAAAAATCAAACCACTATACTACACAAGCATCTACAAAAATATTTGCATTAGGAATGGGAGTGTAAAAAGTATAGTACAAAATCATTTTGTACCAAAAAATGTAAATAAATGTATTGCATATAAATATTTTTACTAAAGAGACAAATTTACAGAACTTCTTCCTCGGTCTGAGGATTGGACTTCTAACTTTGTGTCACTCGAGCTGATTACTGGGGACTTTGGGAACCCACAGTTATCAATCAAAATGCTATTCATTAAATAAATAAAAATTGTCTTGACCAATTATATAATTTCACTAGCTTGAATTGTTGCAAGGCAAACAATTCTGGTTTCTTCTAGTCTTGTATTTGTTTAGTCCAGCATTTAGTCGTGATTTAGGCCCTGGCTAAGGATGACATTTGGTCCTGTTATCTGCTCTCCATAAGCCCCAGCAAACAAATAAACATAGTTGGCACATATGAGGAGATTAAGATGCAAAAATACATTATTATTAAAATTAACTCAAATAAAATCAATACTTAAACAATATGCAATACAAATATGTAAAATGTCTCAATGAGAGGACAGCAGTTGTGAATATTTAATCAGGGGCTAAGTTTCAAAGAGAGCAGCCCTAATGCCAGATCCAGCCCGCAGAGCAATTACTTCTGGCCCACTAGATGAGTTCTAATTTTTATTATTAATGGCCCGCCAATATATGAGGCCCTACTCAAAGTACAAGTCCAGTAATGCATTGCAACATTTTAACTCAGCAAGCTGCAAGTGAATAAATGCAGGTCTTTCCTTAATGAAATGTATAGTAGATGATCTAATTCTGGTTACAGAAAATTCTCAACAATTGCAAAACTAAAGACATACTAATGACTTTTGCCGTCATGGCACTTTCTTCTTTTGTTTGAATTAAATTTAAATTAAATATATTTGTTGTTTTTATTTATGTAGCAGCTAGGCAAATGCTGTAAGTTGTGCCCTTGTGTGCCTCACAGACAGCAGAAAGCCTATATAGCCACACAGGGCCCTCTGGCTGAAACCACCGAGGACTTCTGGAGAATGCTATGGGAACACAACTCCACCATTGTGGTCATGCTTACCAAGCTCCGGGAGATGGGACGGGTAAACACACAACAAGCAAATTGCCACAGACTAGTCCTGTACAGACATGAGCACCACTTTTCACAACCTCATCTCTTCAAAATATGCTTCTTTTAAATCATATGGTTTTACCGTTCAGGTTGGTATGGCACGGTTTGTTAGGGGTCACCCCCTGAAGAGGCTTGGTTTGTTAAATGAGGGTAAAGCTGTGAAGGTAGCATCACAAATAAATAATGATATGTATTGAGAAAATTGAATTTTCCTCCGTTGATATTACACAGCAGTTAAGCTTAATAAAATGTGACTTATTAAAGTGCTGTACTGTTTACAGATATCCTGGGAATTCATCCTGGTTTTGGTCTCTGTTCTTATTTGTCATCAGCATAGAATCAATGATCATTTTTCCCTCCTTTCAAAACAAAAATAGCAAAAATTGATATTGGCCTTAATCAGTGTGTGAAAGATATTATCAAAGCTGCAGCCAGTGACAGTGATAGTTTGATTAGTGATAGTATTTAAGTTACAGCCCACTCCAGACTAGTTTCATCACAAAATGAGGACACAGTTTAGAACTGATACCTAGTCTGTTGCAGTAGTATGAGCTTATCAGCTCTGAGCCCTCAGGAAGGGAAGCATCAGTGTGTTTACAACTGCTATCAACCTTGGTGCGCATTAATGTGCTGCTTTCTTTGTGCTGTCTGCATGGGACCAGAGCGCATCCATGCGCCACATGCCACTCTCTCTCAGGAGACTATATTGGGTATAAATTCACGTATAAACGTATTTGTTATTTTTAAGACACTTTTTCATGGTTGCTATTTTTTGTTATTATTTTTCATTCATCTTGTGTATCCCCTGAGATCCCTTCAAGTACCGCTGGGGGTTGCCCCATTTGAGAAATGCTGTGCTAAAAAATGACATCATGAAGTGCCTTTCAAAACTTGCATGTGTTGCCATCAATCAAAATAAGCAAAGTAAATCCTAAAGGCTACCTGTGCAGTAATCATGCTGTCTAATCAGTATCTTGATATGCCACACCTGTGAGGTGGATGGATTCTCTCGGGAAAGTATAAGTGCTCACTAACACAGATTTAGACAGGTTTGTGAACTATATTTGAGTGAAATAGGCCTTTTGTTTTCATATAAAAAGTCTTAGATCTTTGAGCTCAGTTTGTGGAGTAAAAACAAAAGTGTTGCTTTTATATTTTTGTTCAGTGTATACACAGCTCCACTTTTTAATAATGGTATCATGCTGTTGTTACCAACTCAGACCTACCCTAGACCTACTTAAGCAAATGGCACCATACCTCTCAAGTGGAAACAAGTCTTTGGGTGCATGCTTTTAGTGGAACTGGTGCAGAGTGCACTGTGAGAGTTGAGCAGGGCATAACAGTGTCAGGAACAAATGTACATCTACATCTAAGAAGATGAATGAATGAATGAATGAATTTTACTCATGTAAAACCAGAAATCTAAAGAAAAACACAAAAGCATTCTTGTCAAAAACAGCCATATGCCACAAAGAAAGAATGATGTAAAAAAAATGTGTGATGTGTTTATGTCTCCTGTCAACAGTGGCTTTTTAAAGTTGATGTCTTAATTCTCTTGCTTTGAAACAAGGCTTTAAAATCCAAATCCAGCTGGTTTCTGTGAGACCCCAGACATACTTTTGAAATACTGTGTGCATTTGTAGGAGAAGTGTCATCAGTACTGGCCGGCTGAGCGCTCTGCTCGGTATCAGTACTTTGTGGTGGACCCCATGGCTGAGTACAACATGCCTCAGTACATTCTCAGAGAGTTTAAAGTCACTGATGCTCGGGTAGGTCCTCCTCTTACACACACACAACACACACTACAGAAAATGAATGGTGTCAGCTTTAATGGCATGGGGCTCTTAAGTGAAAAGTGAATCTAGTATCAAGTATTTGTGTTTTATTTATTTATTAACTTTTAAGTACAGTTTTAATTTACTCACCCTATCCCTGCTGTGGAATTAATACAGTACAGTCTTACTCAGCACGCTTAAATTATTTTCTGACCTTTTATGGTGAGTTTATTTTCTTTGAAAATTCATGGTTTGGATTTTAATCACATGTCTTAGAACTTTACTGTCTTACACTCTGGTGGGGTTTGTGTTGTGTTTGTCAGGACGGTCAGTCAAGGACAATCAGGCAGTTTCACTTCACAGACTGGCCAGAACAGGGAGTCCCCAAAACGGGAGAGGGCTTCATCGATTTTATTGGACAAGTCCACAAAACCAAGGAGCAGTTTGGACAAGATGGACCAATTACTGTGCATTGCAGGTAACTGAGAAATGCAGCACAAGTCTCCTTTTTGTTCTAGAACATGTGTAATTATCAAGTTGGTTACTTGACATATAGGATTACTTCAGTTTAATCTTTTGAATATAATATGATGAGTTTATACAGTCAATCAAATGGAAGCAGTGTTTGTTGTAACCTTTCTGGCATCAAAGTTTGTCTTTTGCAAGGCAAAGTCTTAAACTGACAGACTGTAAAGAGGGTAGCTTACCAGAAACTACTCTGAACATTTTTTTCATTCAGATTTCAGCCACACAAACTAAAGGCCATAATCTAGACTATACAGGAAAACCGCACTATTCTTAATGGATTACAATGCAGAGTCCTTATCTAAATAGGAGAAGGCAACACAGAGGTCTTCTTTTCATTTTCAAGTATTGCCAATATGTTGGAATGAAAGTCAGTTGACAGTTGGTGGGGGGCTGCTCTAGGTCAAAAGTTCCAAGGCTGATTTTTTTTTTTTTTTTATCCCAGTCCAGCCCTAGTTAGATACGTGTAGCACAGCAAAAGGTGAACAAAGGGCCCCCATCAAAAATGTATTTCCTCGTAGACCAGTGGTGGGCAAACACCAAGCATTTACAAATTATTTATAATTTAAGACAGCATATATTTGACCATTTTCCTTCAATGCCTTGTACTTTTGCTAAAGCTACCATCATATCTACAAACAGAAAATATCCATTCACACTTCATGTTTTTAATATGGAGTTGACAGAGATATTTTTTGATGAAGTACAATCAGTAGCCATATGTCTTATTTGCCAAGAAACTGTTACAGTTTTCAAAGAACATAATATCAGCCACAACTTTTCCATCAAACATTATACTAATCAGTCTGTCCAAGAAATGTCAATTTACAGGTTTACTCATGTAATTTATATTAGTTTATAGTTTACTGCTCCAGCCCGTCTGTCAGAGTTTAAAACACAGTGTGGCCCTTGAGCCAAAAAGTTTGCCCACCCCTGTCCTAGACTGTAGCAACAGTTTGGTTGACAAATTGGTTAGCCTTTATAACAGATCCGCTTTTAGGTTTTTGGCAAAACAGGGCAACAAGAGGGACCAGACCACATCCATGTAACAGCACACCTAGTCCCGTCCACCTATATTCTATTGCTATTCTTGTTTGTATTCAATGTTTGTTTTTTCAATATTTAGAATATATTTTGTATTCACTGTCAATTGTCTTTAATGTCAAAATTTTTTTTAGTTTCTATAAATTACTATAAAGTGCATCATTTTTTGCACCATTTATATGATTTATCAGTATCTTTTTTTGATACAGTGAGCAAATGTAGGATTAAGTTTATTGAGCAAAATTATCTACCAAACAATGACCCAATGACCAATTTAAGCCTTTTATTTATGAAATAAAAACATATACAAACAGTATGGCATTTTATCCGCCTTGTATTAACTGTCTTTTCCATTTTTAATTACTTCTAAACCTATTGCACAAGAAATATCTGAAAATAGTGCACTAATGCACTTTAGGAAATGGAATAATTTTCCTCTCAACTCTGCAAACAAGAGAATAATAACTGAATAATACCTCAAATTTTGACTGAGGGCCAAAGTAAACAAATGTCCATGTATATCTGGTACATGTTGGTAATGTCTTTAACACAGCCTTATTGCTGCTTGATGCTTTAATTGTGTTTTTCTTTTGTAATGTTATTGTAGTTTAAAATTTTGTTCTGTAAGGTGTCATTGACTGCTTAAAAAATGTGTTGTTTTTACTAAGTGCTGCTTTAAGAGTAAGTGGCTGTTCTATATTCAGTGCTGGTGTTGGTCGGACCGGTGTATTCATCACTCTGAGCATTATCCTAGAGCAGATGAGATATGAGGGAATGGTGGACTTGTTCCAGACAGTCAAGATGCTCCGAACTCAGAGACCAGCCATGGTACAGACAGAGGTATTACACACCTAAACTCAAAGACTGTGCAAGACACTAAAACCTCAGTCTGTTGCATTTGTACAGCAATATACAAATCACTTAAGGTTTTCTAAACATGAAGAATTCCCTCTCTTTTACTTTCACATAGCACAGTTCAGAACACTCTGCCAGACACCCTGTCACAACTTAAAAAATACAGCCTTCTCAAACTCACAAGATAGTCTGTTGCTCCTTTCACATATAGTTCCCAGTAAATTACCAGGAATCCATTCCAAGCAGTAATTAACACTGTTCACTTATGCAGGGAAGTGCCAGAACATTCCAGTCAACTCTGTTGACACTTGACCAGACCAGGCTTTTTGGTTGCAGTAATATAAATATAAATATAAGTCAAAGTAACTGTCAAAGTAAACATGATCTACTATCAGCTAATCCCAATATATGGTTAGTGTAATGTTCATACTGTCTTTCACACCTCAGCCCTGATACTGCACTTATTTTGGGTTTTTTATTAAGCCCTGAAGTTTATCTGTAAACATGTCTGTTCTGTTGTCAACTTAAAAAACATGTAGAAACTTCAAGCATTAAGAAATCAATGATAACACTAATTTTGAATCTGTCTTTTTGTAGGAGCAGTATCAGCTGTGTTACCGGGCAGCCCTGGAGTACTTGGGGAGTTTTGATCACTATGCAACATAAACCCACCCCAACAGAGCCCTTCAGAGCACTGTGGGTTTTCCTTTGAGCCATATCTTACCCCAGAATGGGGTTGGGACTTGGACCTAGACAGGGATTGGACCTGGCAAAGGACTGGTGTAAAGGGCATACGCAACAAGAGGGACCAGACCACGTCCATGTGACAGCACACCTAGTCCCGCCTACCAGGGCTGAACTGTATACCCCACCACCCATCCAGAAAAAAAACAAAAACAAAACCCACACACTTCTGCTCTCTTAATAAACTATTTTCTATTGCTATTCTTGTTTATATTCAGTGTTTTTCTGAATATTTAGAATTTATTTTGTATTCACTGTTATTTGTCTTACATTTTTTTTAGTTTATTTAAGATATTATTTAAACGTATATTAAACATGCACCTGTTAAATAATGCTTTCAGAGCCCAAACTTACAGCTAAGTTTTTTTTTGCACCATTGAAATGTTTTATCAGTATCTTTTCATTCATTTGAGCAAATGTAGGATTAACCTTATTGAAAATTATCTACGAAACATTGACCTAATGACCAATTTAAGCCTATTATTTATTAAATAAAAATATTGTTACAAACAGTATGGCATTTTATTTGCCTTGTATAAACAGTCTTTTCCATTTTGAATAACTTCTGTTATGAATTGGTTGTCTAGCTGTATGTAAGATGGAGACACAGCCTTATATTGCTTATATTCACAAAGCAAGAACAAGATGCTAAAACTGGAAACAACAGAGTAATAAATACGAGCTTTGTTTCTGAGATAGAAAAATGTACACTGCAGAATAAAACAATCTATGCACATGCGTATTTTTAAGTATTAAACTTTTTATTGGATTTCTAATCATCACAAGGTCTGTGTCATTTCAGCTTTGGGAAATGTTTAGTGCTTGATTTTATCTTGATGATTTGCTTAAATCCCACAACCCCAACTTCATAGGTGGCATGTCATTCATTAGCTTAACCTTGTTCGAAAATACAGATTTCCAGTAGGCTAAATTTCTAGTGAAAGACTTAATGTTCTCTGTGAAACTGAATCAACCGGGTTTCTCTTTTTCAAGTTTAAAACCTCAACATACCATGAGATTGCCGTTAATCTGTTAAAATACTCAAACTGGACTGTTAAAACCTCCAGAAGAGCCTTCTATCGGATGGATTTCCAACAGGAGAAAGTCGTCTGTGATTGGCGACAATAGTAACAAAGCCCCTCCCCCTGCACCGTGTAAACAAACACACACTGGGCATGCGCTACTGGAATAATGGAGGACTGTCTTTTCCACACGGAATGATCATGTCTGTATTTTTACTTTTCTACCTGTGATTTAACCAAAAACATTTTGTCTACATTTTATCAAGTGTAAGTAAATGTTCGGGACACTAGAACGCGTTATTCTTTTAAATCAGGACAGAGTACAAGTTTGTACAAAGAAACTAACGTTCAGCAACAAACCATGTTTGCTAGTAGGCTAATGCTATAGCTCTGAAGCAGCTGTCAGACCACTGAGTCTGCTAAACACTTAACGGCATCTTATTTGCTCAAGTTATTCCTAAGATTGGACAGGGCAGCTAGCCTCTTGTTTTGTTTTTGTTTTGATGTTGATAACCGCCATTACGAATCATTTGGTGCACTTTTTTACAGAGACGCAGAAAATATCTTCAGTTTATAACGTAAGCTAGCTAGCATAACATTTTCTAGCAGCGCTGTCAATGGGCCATAAATATGACAGACGTTTGAATCCGCCTATCATACACGTGACTTCACACCCAATCACTTTTTCGTCAATCAAAAATTTAGAGCCGGGGCTACGACATAAGTTTAGTTAAACTGTTATATGTAGTATTTAATATAGCAGATTACATTTTTATTAAAGTTTTACTTGTATTGCATTCATATAAAATATACATTCGTTTTATGGATGTATAAAATATATAAAAAATATAAGAATATATAAAATAATATGTATATGACACTTTCTGAAACAGTGCAACATTTTTCTATTCTACAAAAGTCTTTACCCTCTAGTCCAGACCTGGGCATTTTAAGGCCCGGGGGCCACATCAGGCCCTCGACCCTCCCCTGTCCGGCCCTCAGGAGGCTTGTGTCAGAAAAGGAATTAATGCAGGAGTGTAAACCATGTACAGAACAGAATACAAACATAATACTTTTATGGTAAGGGGAAGCTGGAATAGACCGTTATCGTTAAAAGTGCCTGGTAAATGTTGTTGAGGATAAATTCTGATTTCTTGGTTCAGGCCTTGTTTGGAAGGAGCTGTTATCATCAGTGTTTCTGCAGGAGACTAGACTTAACTTTAGTGTTTTTTGAGTCATTTTCTCAGGTGTCAATAACATGTGGAGCCAGGCCTGGTTTTAGAACAAAATGGAAAGAGTAGATCTTAAACAGAGGATGATATAACTGTAATGGAGGCATATATTTGACATATTTTTGCTTATAGTTTAAACTTTAAAGAATATGTGTTTTTATTAAGCGTGAGTTGACTGTGTTGGCCCGGCCCACCACAAGAGTCCCAGGTTCTAATGTGGCCCTCGGAGAAAAATAATCGCCCACCCCTGCTCTAGTCAAAGTGGTCAGTGCTCAGTTCTCAATTCAAGTAAATTAGGGGGAGGGGAGGGGGCGTGAAGTAAACAAAATAAAACTGCAGTAAAAGTTATTTGAAGTATCCAGTTTCTTATTTAATTAATGTTGAAGAGCCAATAAAAATGGTTTAGCTTTAAACATCAGTTTGATTAAATGACTCATTATTTTGCTGTGGCAAATTAACTTAGTTTTACTTATTTTATTATTACTAATTTATTATTACTTAAATATAAAAGTAGGAAAGGTAGCTGTGCTGTTGTTGGGGTTGAGAGGTGTGAAAGAAAATGCTGAAAATTCTTGTTCTCCACTTACAGATTTGGGATCTTGATAACATTTTTGAGATGACCACTGACACTGCAACACAAAATATGGGTTACAAGATTATGACCTTCTCTCCCTCGAAAGAGGAGTTTAAAGACTTCAGCCGATACATTGCCTTCATGGAGTCGCAAGGAGCACACAAAGCTGGAATGGCAAAAGTAAGCTGTGAAATGGTGATTTACTTTGTTTTTACATTGTTTAATTATTATAAATGTAGTTAAAAAGGCATAGCCATAGACTGTAAACAGTTTCACTGCAGAGAGACCAGGAAGTGGTATACTTGTGGGCAGCATATATAAAATAGCCCAAAAACTCAAGCACAAACTGTCACATTCAGTCTGCAAATAATACACTGTCTGCTTCTAGGCTATAAGTCTCTCAGCGATGTCATTAACTGGCAGATATCCAGTCCATTGAACTATGCTTTCCACTCTGAGTGAGCAGGGATAAATAACATTTTGGCCCCTAAACTACATGCAATTTGCCCTTTTGTTCTAGAATTGATAAAAAGTGTTTTTAATTTGTACTCTCTTTTTCCTCCTTTTATGTTTCAGGTAATCCCACCTAAGGGTTGGAAGCCAAGGTGGACATACGATGATATTGATGATTTGGTGATTCCCGCTCCCATTCAGCAAGTAGTGACTGGCCAATCAGGACTTTTCACACAGTATAACATTCAAAAGAAGCCAATGACTGTCCATGAATTCCGCAAGACCTCCAATATGGACAAGTTAGTCACACTGCACATATTTCAATAATCAAGTTACAGTATAACATATAGTCAGTCAGTTTATACATACAACCTATAAGACTGTCACATTTATTAACAAAAATAATGGTAAAATTCTTCCTTCCATAGGTTTTGCAATCCTCGATATGCAGATTTTGATGAACTGGAGAGGAAGTTTTGGAAGAACCTGACCTTTAACCCTCCTCTTTATGGAGCTGATGTTAGTGGATCACTGTATGATCAAGTAAGTAGAAAAAGAAACACTCAAAACCAGTATTCTATTTTAATAATTGAAGGGTCATGATCGTGACTCTGTTCCATCTTGGAAAGTCTTTTTTTTTATGTGTGCTTGAAAAAGTCTGCTTGAAAAAGTATGATGCAGAGGAACAGCAAATGCAAATCTTACAGCGTATTGTGTGCAGATATTGTTCTTCTATTATTAGTAAACTGTCAGTTTTGAGACTTTTTATCTTGTTATTAATTCTGTCGTGGATATATGTGATAATGAATTAGCCATTTCAAGTTTAACCACAGCTTAACTTGAAAGCGCAACTGAAAACATAAAGGCTATTGTGAGAAGGTTGCTAAATAGCTCTCTGTATGAAACAGTTTGCCATCTTAAGACATGTCTGGTATCAAAACTTAGTACCAAAGATCATTTTTTGATACTGGACTACAGCTTTTCGGTCAGTGTCACACAGGTACCAATATTCATTACCCAGCGCTAATTATGTGAGAGGTGAGTGACCTACCTCCAAATGTGATTTTTTTCACCATTGGCCTAACTTCTGTTAAATAAATGGTGGTGGCATTGGGAATTATGTACAATTAGACATTTTGCAGTATGTTTTTTTACACAAAAGGCATAAATTGAAAGGTGGCAATAACTATTTTAGGGCTCTGCAAATGTTCACTACGTGATTAATGGTAGTCACATATAATAAACTGTATTGAGGTCTGCCACACAATGTGCAAAATAATAAAACAACCACTTGCCATGTAATGACACAAATGTCTTCAAGTCACAAAATTGGGCACAAGATTTAAAACTATTTTTGTGTTTTCCCTTATCTGGCAAGTGTTCATTTCCATTTTTTTTACTTGGAAACATTTCTGAGCATGTGAATTTATACCAAAAGCACTCCTCTCACATTTGTCAATGACCTACTCAAGGCCTAATGTTTGTGAATTGTGCAGGGTGTGACTGAGTGGAACATCGGCCACCTGAACACCATTTTAGACACTGTGGAGAGTGAGAGTGGCATCAAAATTAAAGGTGTCAACACACCTTATCTGTACTTTGGCATGTGGAAGAGCGCTTTTGCTTGGCACACGGAAGACATGGACTTATACAGCATCAACTATCTTCATTTTGGCGAACCCAAGTCCTGGTACCATCACACACTCACTGTAACTAAACTGAACCTATGAAAACAAACAGAATCTTATTATCTTATTATGTACACCCAGGTTGGTAGAATTTGCTTCTCATATAAGTGATCCTTGACTTTAAAAACATAAGGAAGATCTAATGTATTCTGCCTAATAATATTTATACCAGAGCACAGATATTATGTATATTGTGTATTATGTTTTGACATTGTATTCAGCATTGTTTTTGAATCATTGCTAATAGTTGATGTGTTATTTAATCTTAATTTTAATGTGGGCTATACATTTTTATGGAGCAGCTATCAATAACTGTGTCTATATGTCATATGTACATATACACTAAAAATAAATAAATGATGATAAATGATTTAGATTGGTCTTCTGGAAAAATATAAGATAGGTAAATGTTTTCTGGTCTTTTTCATAAGGTTCTTTTTGTTACTTAAAATCTAAAACTGCCCAAAGTGAGGCAATCAGCTAAAGCATTTTAACAGTCTGCTGAAAAGATGTTTTATGTGTACTTGTTCTGCTGCAGGTATGTTGTCCCACCAGAACATGGCAGAAGACTAGAACGGCTTGCAAAGGGTGAGGCTTTCTTTCTGAGAAGTGTGTACATTTTTCACATTGAAGAACCAAATATAGGTGGTATTAGCAGATTTTTATTTGAGGTTGCTTGCTTGTTTTCAGGTTTTTTTCCAGGGAATGCTCAAAGTTGTGAAGCCTTCCTTCGCCACAAGATGACATTAATTTCACCGTCAATTCTGAAAAAATATGGCATACCATTTGAAAAGGTAAATTTTTATTGTCCATCTAATGTGAAAGTATTTAACATAAAATGTAATCATTTAAATTACTTAATTTTCTTGAAAATCATTCAATTTATCTATTTGCCTTGATTGATTTAAATGACTGTTGGATGCATACTGCATGTATTTCAGGTGACTCAAGAAGCGGGTCAGTTTATTGTGACATTCCCATTTGCATATCATGCTGGTTTTAACCATGGTTTCAACTGTGCTGAGTCCACCAATTTTGCTACACAGAGATGGATAGATTACGGCAAACAGGCAACACAGGTATAAAATAATAGCTCACATTGTTTTATTTGTTGCTGCTTATTATGTGGCTTTACATCAAGTCTGTGACCATTGCATCATCTCATCCTTATTGTTTCAAAAGCCTTTTTGGAACAGCATGTTTCTGTCAGACAAGACAATTACCGCATTTCCCATGCAAGTTAGAATAGTTAAATACACTATAACTGCACTTATTTAAGAATCAAACCAATAAATGGACCCTTTCTCTTGAATGCTTGAATTAAAAGGTTTTCAGGCACATCAGCAATTAGGGTGTGCACGAATAGTTGAATTTTGGAAATATTCGATCTGTGATATTTACTCGAAAAATAAAAATACTATTTGAATGTTGCCAATTTTAAAAACGTATGCTTTCTTTGTTTCGTCGAGGAGAGGGGGATTGAAGGAAGTTTCATTTTTATACATTGTTAAATTTTCAGCTACAAAACACAGGATGTAGCCTATAACTTAATTTTTTGTATATATACCCCAATACGCTCGTTCAGAAATGCATTTCAGACCTTAACGCCTGTCTCATTAAACTTCATTTAAATAAATGAATATTCGAATATTCGTTTTTTATGAGCTTTAAAATTAAAATATTTGTGGAAAATGCACATCAGCAAGTACATAAATGTTCAGTAGAATTTGACTCGTCCAGTTTTCTTTATTTGTGTTTATGAGTATTTGTCTTGTAATTTAGAATGAATTTTCTCCTAGTGTTCATGTCGTCAAGACATGGTGAAGATCTCAATGGATGTGTTTGTACGCAAGTTTCAGCCTGACCGTTATAAGCTATGGAAAGCAGGGAAAGACACTGTTCCCATTGACCACTCCAAACCCACACCAGAGGCAGCAGCATTTATGAAAGAATTTAAGATAGAGGCATCAGGAAAGAGTGAAGCTGAATCCACCACTCCTGTCAACATTGATAAAGGGTACCCCTTAATTAAACTCTGTAAAAGCTTTGCACTTATATAGTAAAATAACTGCCCAAATTGTTTCCTCTATTGTTATATGCAACAGCACCAAGCCACAGTGTGCAACCAAGCGTCAGCTACACTCTTTAGAATCTTCCAACAATACTAATCCCGAACTATCTGGCACGGAGACTGAGGAGGAGGTAAAGCCAAAGAAGGCCAAGTTGACCCGAAGGGAGTCTCCAACCAAGTCAGAAAAAGGTTAAACTGCTTAAAGTTTCTGTACAGTCCTATTTATTGCTTTGGCATCACATATTTTGTATAATAAAGTAACCTAAAACTGTATGTCTATTAGAGCTGCACAGTATATTGCAAATACATCAGCATGTGACCAGTGGAAGTTAGAAGAAATATGCCCAAGATTTAGTTAGATTTAGTTATCGCAAGTCATATTGGCATATCCAGCAAAGAATCTAACATCTGACCATTTTTCCTAATATTGTGCAGCCCTAATGGAAATATACCATTTAACATTAATCTAAAATGTGTAAAATGTATGGAAATTATTGTATCTTACTGCACATGTTTTCATCTTTTTCAGGCACACTGAAATCAAAGAACGAGACAAAAAAGGAGAAAGACACAAAGATACAAGCCAAGACTCAGTCCAAAGTTGGTGCAAAGAAAACCTCAAACAGACGCAGTCCTTTAAAGAAAGAAAAAAGCGGTACAGAAGTTATAGATATCTGCCCCACAGAGGCCACTGAGAGCGAGGTCATGTCTCCTTGCTCTGAGGAAGTGGGGGGCAGTGAGGACACCCAGCCAGGCCACAATTGCAGTCCTACCAACAAAGTATTTCAGAGGACACTAAGCCCTGCTGATGTCTTGCACGTCCACAGCTACGCCAAAGGGGACTACGGGGAAGAAGAGACTCCCACCAAGGAAGAGAGGAGGAATGACAGTACTGATTGTGCAGCCATAGAGAATGACAGCAGACATGTGAGCAAAACAGTGAGTATGCCACTTACTGTATGCCTTTAGATCAGAGGCCTCAAACTCAAAATTGAAAAAAACTGTCTCAGACATGTATTTTATTATATATTATATTTATTATGATTATGATTATTATTATTATTATTATGTAGTTGCCCACTAGACTCAAATTGAGTTTCAAATAAATAATGTGATTGGGGGCTCAAGAGGTGGATTTAAACTTTGTACATACTGCTCACAGGTAAAATACTTGGCCTGACCAAGTATGAAAACTGTGCTTTAAAGCCATGTTATAAGTTTAACATTACATACTATAAATATTTATATTGTATTTATATCTACATTTTAGTTTGTCTTGGTGGGGGTTGTATCCCCAGGGCCCCTTCCTTTCCTTCAATGTTCCAACCCTGCATGACGCTCATGTTTGCATGTTGCTGACATCTTTCCTCCAGCCTTGAGGCATATACAACTGCTTTGCTTTTTACTTTTATCTACCTCTCTCCTGTACTGGACACAGTGTGGAGTTAGTTTGAACCAGTTTCATTGCGAGTTTAATTTGGAGTTTGTATTTTTGCATAATGGAGCAGGCTGTGGCGACAGAGAGAAAGAGCAATACGAACAGAACAGAAAATGTCTTTTCTGAAAAAATAGTCATACTCAGCAGATCTCTCTGGACAGACATAAGGCTTCCATCCTCTGTCATGATAGAACGAGCCTCACTGAGCTTTGCTCTCAGACATTAAAGCAGACACTAACACAGACACTTCAGATTAAAATGAACATGGTTGTTACACTTTGACACGGCAGGAAATTCATATCTTTAACAGCAGCATATGCACAAAGGCGACCCACGCGTTAGGTGTGAACATGCTGACAAATGAATGTTGGATGTGCATTTGATTTTCTTTATTTACCTCAGTATTTATGAAAGTAATTCAGAGCTGTACATCTTTGCTTGGTGCAGTGGTACTGGCCCTGCCATGGAGCACGGTGTAATTTGAAGCAGGGCTGATCCAGTGGATTTATGGAATAATTATTGGACATATGCCTGACAAACTCCCATAAACCGTTCACTGGCTCACAGCTGATACACCGCGGCCCCTCCTTCCTCCCTGCCTGCTCTTCCCAGGTTTCTACATGTTCAGCATTTGATGAGGTTGTGTTTAAAAAACACACACTGTTGGTTTCAGTCCATTCTCTCAAATCACGTGTTAATGTGGCTAAACATCAATGCAACCACTAGAAAAAGCAGAGTAAAGTATTCTCTTTTTTGGGGATTTTTTGGCCTTGATAGTGTAGCAGTAGCTGGACAGGAAATGGGGTGAAAGAGAGTGGGGAATGACTCGGGCAAATGACCCGACCGAGATTCAATCCTGGGTCACCCGCATGCTAGGCATATGCTCTACCTGAGCTGCCAGGGGCGTCCCCCCAAGTATTCTCTTTTCACTATTATAATATCCAAAACTTTTGCCAATGTCTCATTTATCTGGAAATTAAAGTGTTGATCTGCAATACTATGCTATTTTCCCACAAGATTATGAAACCATCACAACTGTATTACAACATTAGAGCACAACTGCCATAATGTGTCATTATAGTACTGAAATGTTGTCTATGTTGATGTTAAAGGTATGTGGTAGCTAACTATCTGTTCTCTGTGGTCTACAGGGTCCAGGGGAGGCTGCTGGTCATACTAAACCAGAGAGTGATCTAGGAAGGCTGCCAGGACACCACCCTCTAATAAAGGAAGGCATGAGTGATGAAGGTCTGGCTTTTAAGCATTCTGTATATAGATATTTTGTTTAAAATAAAGACTTGATTCATGCTGCTCTCAATATGGTTGTAAATGGTATAGGTTATACAAGTTGGATTATTTGAAAGAGTAGAGTGCACCTTTTTAAGTTCTACTTAGATATATAAAGAAATACATGGCATTACTGTCACTCTATTGCAACCCTCTTTATATTTGGATTTAAAGCTCTGCTTGCCCAATCATTGAACTCTTATTATCTATCTATCTATCTCTAATTACCTTTTACATAAAATACCATGTTACTCCTTACAGTCTTTGCGATTTGGGGATTTTGTACATGCTAATAGTGCAATAAATACATTTTCTTTATTTTTTCAGTAGCCCTTGTTTATTAGCAGTGGTGGAAGGTAACAAAGTATATGTACTTTACTTAAGTAGATTAAAAAGAGGGTATCTTGACTTTTACATTTTAGAACAGATATCTGTACTTTACAAGTACAAGTACGTTTGCGATGGTGAATTGTTGAACATTTAATTTAAGGTGTTACATATTTACAAGTGCTACATAACTATTTACTTTAACCTATGGCACTGAGTTTTACAAAGCGCACTTGCACTCTGCATCTCTCTGATCTGTGAAACCTTGAGTTGAGCTTCACCTAAATTAGTACAATAAAGATTTAATGTCTGGTTCAGGTCTCTCTTTATAGAGGTATGGAGCGATGCGGAGGACATGCACAGCTATTCACCAGAACATGCATCATTATGCACCACATTGGAAGCATTATTAAACACTGCGGCTGAGGATCTCATGAAAAACTGTTTATGTTTGGCTTTTGCACAATTTCTTGGACATACACAGATCAGAATGATTAAGGAGCAATACCTTTACAAGGGTACAGTCCTGAGATTTTTGAGTTTTTAATCCTTATTAATTATTATCCAACCAACCTTTTTTATTCATAAAATAAATACATTTTATATTGATTAGTTGTTTAAGTTGAGTCAAAAATGTTTACTTTTATACTTTAAAGTACATTTAAAAGCAGATTCCACCACTGTTTATTAGTTTATTAACTCTCAAGATTCATACTATTTTTAGTATATTTAATTAGATTTAATGTAGAAATATGACATAGAGGATACCGTTTATATGTTTGGCCTTGTTATATCTAAGCAAATATGTATGTGTATATTTAATGCTGTGTGAATTTACTTGTGCTTCAGAGGTTCCAGAGGAAGTGCCCCCAGTGGAGGAGGAGGGGGGTCTGGAAGGAGAAAACTGGGCTAAACCACTGACTCATCTTTGGCAAAGCAGACCACCCAGCTTGAAGAAAGAGAGGGAATACAACCAGCGCATGGGCTCAAAGCCTCCGTACTGCTCCGTCTGCTTACTTTTCCACACATACCAGCAGGTATACACAGTGTTTGTCAGGACTAAAGACCAAAGAAGTGTAATCAACGTGTCATTTTTACAAAAATATTGAACACATAATTTTATATATATCTATTCTGATGTTTATTTTTCACCTGCAAGTAACGTTCTTTCAAGAGGTTATCCAACAGGTGGACACATTACTGATTAGGACAGTCAGGATTTCATGATACAGCTAAATTAGGACTTTGGTACGGCCAAGGTGTCCATACCATAGAAAAACACCTAATACTGCTATTAATTAATGTAATATGAGCTCTTAAGGCACAAATAGAAATGCACTTAATACAGAGCTTCTGTGTTTAACATTATTCTTCAGGTTAAACTTAATTGATTAATTACATAGTGCGCTGTAAAAGTCTTCCGATGTAGTGCCAGGTGTGGGCGGGTGCACACTGCTGCCTGACACTGAGCGGGAAAGACAGGTTTTGGTCTAGGCAGACAGACCTTGGACTCTTGGATTAATTAAAAAGTCTGGAGGAGAATTTAACATGAAAACAGACCAGTCTCTGGAGCACCACAAGGTCAAACTATTCCGTGCTTTGTCTTTTTCTTTCTCTCTTTTTTGTTGGATACATTTCATGTGGATTAAACCTATATGTGCATATATACATATATGTATGTGCATCATCTTGTGCCCATCAGCTTCTCTGCTAGCGCCATGAGGCTTGGTGGTCTAAAACGAGGCGTGGTGTGGCGCAGGCGGGTAATTGTGCACATGCTCTGAAAAAAACAGTATAGTCCATTTTATTTTAGTTATTTTTGTTCTCAAAATATTTTTTTTTGCCATTTTTATCAAGGAAAATCCTTTGTAAAAAAGTGTATGTTTAAAAAATACCTCACATACAGTTCCAGGACTGTGTATAAATATATTCATAATAATACTAATGCTTTCAACTAATATAAAGGAGGCCCACATCTTAAGACAGCAGGACATTAAAAGCATAAACTCACTAGGACAAAGCCTGGCCCGATTCAGCTTGATCTGCGCGTTATTTTCGTTAGAACTTGTCAGACTCCAGGTGGGTCATGCCTCTCACGTGAAGAACAGTCATGTACAGTCTAGTTTATAATCCACATCCTTCATATTCCATCTGATGTTCCATTTTTTCCTGGAGTGTGTCACCTGTCTATCTGTCTGCTCCATAAACTCTCTGCTTGGCAAGCTACCGCAAGCTTTCCTCATGTAAAGACGCACCACAAGATGAAGTCTAGTCCCACTGTTTCCTGACATTCAAGAGTTTTCTAATATGCATGCTCCAAGGAAAAACGGCTTGTTTTTTGAGCTGATGGTGATCACGCAGCTCCCAGGTGAATGAGTCTAATTAAGATGCACGAGGATGGCTTTTCATGATGTGAGTAAAAGGACAAAACCTTGTGTGATTAGTAGTGACTTCATTCCAGTTTGATACCTAATTAAAATGTCTAAAAAATGCAGCTAGTTTGTATAAAATGGCCCCACATACTTTTGCGAGGATTTGTGCAATTGAAAATATCACACATAAAAAATAAAGTTATAAAAAATAATATTATGACTTAAGAAAGTACAAATTATTATTTTTCTAATTCCCTTATTTTTTAATTCAATATAACTTGCTTTACAATAAACAAATAAAACAATACTCAACATTTATAATTATAATAATAGACATTTGACTAAAAAGTTTTGACCAATGGATTTGATTAAGTCCATAGTGATTTTATTGCTTCCTCCACTCTCAGCCGCACAGAAGGAAAACCCTGTGATTAGGTAAAAGCAAAAACCTGTGACACATAAATTCAGCCTCTTTATACCTGCACCACCTCTACTCCTACCTCTTTATACCTGTGTCTCCGTTCTCAGAATGGGGAAAAATTGATTATGATGCCCCTCTTTGAGCTTCCATCTCTGTCTCTGCCTGCTTTAAGATCGGGAACATAAATGGCCCGATATCCTTTTTCTCAAATCACTTGTTGATGCGTCCAAATGAACAGAGCAGTAACAGCAGCTACAGCCCTGCCTCAAAGCCATCATTTATTATAAAATATTAATTTATTTTGAATTATCTACTATAATATTCTATCTATGGTATGATTTAATATAAACATTAACTAATGCCCAATTTACCTGGAAAATAAAAGAAAAATACAGCCAGTGTGGGGGTCCTCTTTTTGGGGGGATTGTTTTGGAAAGGTGGGGGTGGGCGAAGTTTTTCCTTTTTCGGGGAGAACAGGTTTATTCAATCAAGACTTGTCGTAATATTATAATCAAAAACTACAAACAGACAGGTTTATTGGGGGGGGAAAGGGTGTTTTTTTTTTTTTTTTTTTGTAAAAAAAAAAAAACCCCCCCCAAAACTTTTTTTTTTGGAATTTTATTGGTGTGTTGGTTTTTTTTTCTTTAATTTTTTTTAAAATAAAACCCCCGGGGGGGGGGGGTTACCCTAGCAAACACATACTACAAAGCAGCCTCGTAAGCACAGTACCGCTCTAGGGGTGGAAGAAATATAAATAATATCATCAATTTTAAATCTTGACAGAGTTGCTCAACTCTGCTGATAATGGCCTTGTGGGGGGGGGCGAGGGGGGGGGGAAAAAATTTTTTTATGTTTTTTTTTTTCCAAGACTTGTCGTATTAATGACCAAAACAGACTGGATTATTGCAACTCGTTTATGTCTCAGAAGGAAGCTCTTAAAGCTGTGTCTGTAAGAGCTCAGGTTCAGCTAATGTTAGTGATTTTACACCGTAACGGTTTAATAATAACAATTTAAGACTAAATACGTTTCCGTTAAGTGTCAAACTTGTGCCGCTCACTCATATTATTTAAACCTGTTGTGTTCAGTGGCGGGCTTAGCAAATTTGGGGCCCTAGGCAAACCTTTAAGAAGGAGCGCTTCCTCATGTCTGCCTTAATGTACCGGTAGGCCTTGAGGTTGAGAGATTCTGTAGCCCCTCCACAACTGTCATACAGCAATAATCAGAAAAGAAGCCAAACGTGTTTTTGTTATTGTGATAAGACACATCTTCTCACTCAGATCAACTTCAGAATCAAGTTGGGGGTTTTTTCTTCATACAATAGTGAGTAAATTTATTAATACTATTAAATTCACTTCAGTATGTGAAATTGACAGAGTGGGAACATTATTGTTCTTTTCAGTTACTGTCAGTTCTAACACAAGTGCAGTGTGGCTCAATCATTCTGTCCCTGTTTTTAGGTGTTTTTTAATTGTAAATTAAATTGTTTCAACAAATATATAATTATTAAATACGCAATTATTACTATAAACGGCATGCTGCTTAGATCTCTTAGGAGCATGGAACACGTGATTGAAAAAAAAATTTCTGTGTATGTATGAGAGAGGCCTAGGCCGGCTGTGCGAGTGTGTGGCCAAGGGTCCATGTTGTTATGGAGATAAGAAAAGAAATGGGCGCTGGTGTTGTGATGGTTTGAATGCAGTGTTTAGACTTAACTGACTGGTGCAGAGCCTGATTGTAGGCAAGAAGGGTCCCAGCAGGTGACTGCTGTAGATTTGAGACTGAATAGAGGCGAAGCCTGGGTAAGCGTTGTCAGGATTAGCAGTGGCACTTTCTGGTTTTCCCACTCGAGTGCATGAGTTGAGCGGAGAAGCTGGTGAAAACAATCAGGCAGCAATGATGAACACCTGGGACTTGCCTCATGAGTCGAGTCTTGACTCACGAGGCCTGAAGCTGAGGAATCAGGGTTTGCAGTGTTGGTGGCGGATCTGGCTAATATGCAAAAGAATGACAAACATTAAGGGGGCAAGTACTTTTTCATGGCACTGTACTTGTTCAGTCCTGCAACTGGCTATTGTCTAGGGCCTTCTTTCTCTAATGGGGGTACACATACCCTCAAGGGTACTTGGAAGCAACCCAGGGGGTACTTGAAGTTTTTTGGGAAAAATACATTGAATAAGTCAACAATAGTATACAAAAGAAATAGTAATAATCATTGCTGAAGTATTAAAAAAAAAACAATAAATACGAGTATCTAAATTTATACTCTATTTATTTTTAATATTCTTAAAAACTCCTCATCCCCCTGTCATCAGAATAGTTTGACCCAACAAGAACTCGCGGCACGTAGGGAGGCCCCTATGTCAAATGTCATAACAAACAGCTAGCTTTAGACTTGTGGTTGAAGCATAGCAGCAACGCAGCGGGAAACTCAACCCAGATAGCGCCAAAGAAGCCGCAACCCACCGCGGCCTCTGTGCTTTATCTGTGGCGAGATGTTAGCTAACAGTACCGTGAAGCCAGCTCATCTCCAGCAGCATCTCAATAGGTGCGTTGGACTTGAGCCAGACCTTTTTGATCGATGCTGATCGGTGCGCAGTGCACGCCGATTTGTGTCTGACTTGATACCAACTTGCTTTGAGCAGCTGTCTGAGCCAGATGCTGCAGTTGTGAAAACTGCAGCGGCTGAAACACCCACTTGTCAATGGGTAAAGGACACCTGGCTTTGAGTGTTGATCAGAAACGCAACACGCTGACACGTCACTGCCCCCCACTCCTCCACCACCAGCTCTCTGTATGTTAAATCCAGACAAACAAAAGAAGTTTTAATGGTAGAAACATTTGCACACAAACTATTGTTATAAAGATGAGTTATTAGAGAAACAGTGTTAAACATAAAGCAAACACCTTTTGCACAGCAAGGATTTTCAGCTCTTTTTTTATCAAAAATATTGCAAGGGGTACTTGGCTAAAAAAATATATTTTAGGGGTACTTAACTGAAAAAAGTTTTAGAACCCCCCCATGAATCAATGAATCCTATTAGTTCTTTATCTCTGCACTGTGGTCAAATTTGGATTATGTTGGATTCACACTGTTTTTGTTGAGACTAGAGGTTCAAATGTTAACATTCAGTCAGGTCAGTGGAAGGGTTTTAATATGCAATAGGTTCTGGATATTGTGCTGTGTATTGTTGCAGACTGAATGTGCAAACAATATGGACAGTCCCATCATGCTGCCTGGGAATCGAATGAGAACCAAGCCTCTGATCCCCGAGATGTGCTTTACTACTACCACAGAAGAAGACTCGGAGTGTGAGAAGCCCCTTACAACACCCTTCCTGGAGGAGGATGGGACCAGCCTGCTCATTAGCTGCTCACAGTGCAGCGTCCGTGTCCACACCAGTCAGTACACAGCCACACAACTGGTCTTATACTGTATGCCATTGTTCTGTCTGTGTTTCATGTACTTGCTTCTGTGTTTGTGTTTCCAGGCTGTTATGGTGTTGATCCAGACATTGTGAACAGTGACTGGAAGTGTGCACGCTGCAAAGCCAATGCCTTGACGGAGGTCAGTGAAAATGCTTGGGGGTCCGGTCTGCCTGAAATTATGTCTACTCGTACACACACAGCTGACAAAACTGAACAGCTTTTGGAGGCAGTTGACCTAACGAAAGTGTTAACGTCTACTTTGCTGTTATTTTAATTAGACTTTAGGTATCTAATTAAGTTGGTATCAGATTTACATCAGGCACATCAGCATGTTTTGCACACAGTTGATAGAACACTGTTAATAATACACTGTAACGACTTTTTATACAAGGGCCATTTCAGTGATCTGTAATCAACTAAAAAAACACACTTAAGCTTGAGGTATAGAGAATTGTTCTTTTTATTTGTTAAAAATTGTTAAAAATTAATAAACAGACAGTATGTGAGTTTTGCAGCAGCAATGTATAATAAGTCAATGGAATGAGATATATGGATCAATTAAAATGAATGAAATTCCTTGCAATGCGCGGTGGCAAAGTGGTTAGCGCTCCTCCCCTGTGTTACCATGGATTCTCTCTGGGTACTCTGGGGCGCAGTGGCTCAGTAGGTAGAGCAGGGCGTCCAATAACTGGAAGGTTGGCAGTTTGATTCCTGCTTCCTCCTGTTCATACTGTCGTTGTGTCCTTGGGCAATACCAACCTCTGTAACATTTGCATTGTGCAGTGTTACTGTTGAGCCAGGGGCCAGAGGGCTTGAGCTGGTACAAACTGGTCCAGAAGGGTGCCATCAGCACTGCTGCAGATCCTTGAACTGAACTGGCTTGCTGTTGTGGTACAAAGCAAACTCCAAGGTAGTTTGCTAAACTCAAACTCGCGTCTTAAAGACTACCAGTTGGCAAATAGGAAAATATTGCAAGAAGGCAAACATTAGCTTTTAAACTCAATGGCAGATTTAAATTTCTGGCTCAGTAAAATACAAGACTCTTTCAGTTTTGGAGAGAGGAAAGAGGGATATTACATGCAAGATTCTATATCTCACTACAAATAGAATACTCATTCATACAAAATGTATACACGGCAATGTGTTACTAGACCCACAAGTGTAGAGCATACAGTGCATTCACTTAAGTACTTTTTCATGGCACTGTACTTGTTCAGTCCTGCAACTGGCTATTGTCTAGGGCCTTCTTTCTCGAATGGGGGTACGCGTACTGGTATTCCCCACCAACATCACAACATGCCGGGTGCCCCCTGGTGGCGGCTGCCAACCATGAATTTCCCCATGGTGACAAAGGGATAATTAAAAAAATATATTAATTGCAAAGTTGTATTGAGCAATGTATTGCAAATTGTAAATGATCCTGTTGTGATGTGGTTTCATGGCTGTTTCATGTTACTGTCTTGATTTAAGATATGACCTTTTTATAGAATTGCTGTTTGTGTTCACTGAGGGGTGGAGCCCTGCAGAAAGCTAACAACAACAAGTAAGATTCTTATAAATAGCTAATAATTCAGTAAATAGTATCATACCATTTGATCCTGACACACTCAAATATATGTGTTGTAGGTGGGTTCATGTGCTCTGTTCAGTGGCTGTCTTAGAAGCACGCTTTGTCAATATTGCTGAAAGAAGTCCTGTGGATTTGAGTGGAATCCCTCTCCAGAGATTCAAATTGGTAAGTTCAACCTTAAATTAGCTCATACTTTGATGTAAAGGTGTTATAGAATATTCAGAAGCAGGTTGAATATGTGATGGGATCTGATAGTAAGTTTGATTTGCTGGGGTTAACTCAAACTGTTGTGTTGAACCAACAGAAATGTTACTACTGTAAGAAGCGGATGAAGAAGGCCTCGGGCTGCTGTGTGCAGTGCTCTCATGGCCGCTGTCCCACTGCCTACCACCCTACATGTGCCCAGGCCGCTGGGGTCCTCATGCAGCCAGATGAGTGGCCTTTTGTAGTTCATGTTACCTGCTGTCGACACAAAGGCCCCACTCAGATTGAGGTAGATCCTATTAGCCCTACATACAGTGATTTAAAGCTATTGTTTTTGCAGCAAACATGACCTTTTTTGTACTCTTAACAGCGCAACAAAGCAGCCATGCATGAGTTAACAGTGGGACAGAAGGTGATCTGTAAGCACAAGAATGGCCGCTACTACCAATGTGACGTGGTACAGCTGTCCAAGGAGACCTTCTACGAAGTTAACTTTGATGATGGCTCTTTCAGTGACAATCTGTTCCCTGAGGATATTGTGGTACATTTAACTCGTTTTACTACTACATGTATGAATTAAGCTGTATTGATAACACCATTTTGTAGTGGTGTCTAAATGAAAACTAAATCAAGATGTGCAACAAAATGTGCAACAATGCAAGAATCATAGTGAACAGTGTGACAGTTTTAAGAACTGCTTAGGCTAATTTTATGGCAACATACAGTAATAGGCAGTAATAGGCCCAGTGTACCAAAACTGCTCATCAGTGAGCCCAGTGTAATCTACATGGCTGCCTGAGCACTGGGTGATGTCTTCCAGCCTAAATTTATCCCTCTGACAGGAAAGTGCCTCAACTATATTAATAAAAATAATTTGTGCAAAAGTATTGAGCACATTTCCACACAGTTTTCAGTAGACTTGTCCCACTAACACCATCTCTGCCTGTGCCCCATTACAACAGAAGAAAATACTGAGCAAAAATAGAATTATTATAATAGAAAATAGATTAGCTTTTACATATTGACTTGCATCAGTAATAAGAGCCGACCTAAGACTAGTGAGCACTTCAAAACCAAAGACCACATGGCTAATTAGCATAAATCAATTCAGCAAACATTGCATGTTACACAAAGCTAAAGAGTCTAATGTCTTTGCTTCTTGTGACATTAGATTGTTGTTTTGCAGTGGACACCAAAACTAGTGCAGACTTACAAACATACTGTGACCACTTCAGACCAGTAACGTTATTAATACAACTTCTTTTACTCTTATCCCGTTATTTTACATTTTTAGACCTGCTACAGCCTTTGAATTGTTAACAATGTCTTGCTGCTTCAGTGACTCTAATAGTCAATGTCTCTGACATGTAGTTTATGTAAACAGTTTAGACTCATGCTCGATGCAGGATAAGGCTCAGGGAAACTGATTGAATGAAGTTTAGTTCAATCACTGTAGAGCTTTAGTATTTAATAAAGTCTGTTTGTTTAAGATCTACACTGGCACTGTTCATGTGTTACATGCTTTTTTCTGCCATTTTGGCAATAGAACGCATTAAGTCACATGACGTCCAGAGCTCTATATCATGCAATGATTGAGTTGTTGACACTGTCACAGAAATTACAGATTGTTGAGAACAGTTGAAATTTTTCAAACAAATACATGTATATGTGTAGCATATACATGATATACGGTACTATGCACAGAGTTTATGCAGTGTGAATATTAAAAATAATGTAAACTATAAAAATATAATGATTTTTATTAGTTTACAAAATGCAAAGTGAAAGAACAAGACTTTCTGTTGTAAATAAAATCAGTATTTGGTGTGACATTTCTAGCAGTTCAGCTATCTCAGTTTTTGGATTGGAGAATCTCAGACAAAACCAGGCCAAAGTGGACTTAACCAGACCATTAAATTTCAGAACCAGCCCATGTAATCCTAAACAAGACCAAGCCAGACTTTATAATGTTTGGATTAGGGTTACACCATTACGTCTGGACTCCTTGTTCTGGGAAGGTTTTTGTCTCTTCACTCACTTTCAGCATTCTTACTTCTTTACACCTGTCTAAAACTTTCGCACAGAACTTTATAGTTGTACTTACTATGCATTTTGCTCTTTGTGTGATTTTACAATTCAGTTTTTCATACATGCACTTTATAATGTTATAACATTAATAACACGAAGTGCGTTTTAACACTGCTCTACAATCACCGTCTATGTCTGATTCGACAGAGTCGAGACTGTGCTCAGCTTGGACCCCCTCCTCAGGGAGAAGAGGTCCAGGTGCGATGGACAGACGGTCTGGTGTATGGGGCCAAATTTGTTGCAGCTCACGTCATCCAAATGTACCTGGTAAATGTTATAGTTTATTTTTAAGACGTATTTATGTTTGTATAATACTAAACTCTTCCTGACAAGTTAGTTTTATTAAAACATTTTAAAAAAACTAAAAAGACACCAAAATACACCTGTGTTCTGCAGGTCGAGTTTGAGGATGGGTCTCAGCTAACAGCCAAAAGAGATGACGTCTATACCCTGGATGAGGAACTCCCAAAGAGAGTGAAATCCAGACTGGTGAGTGTTTTTAATAAAGAAAAACACTAGAGCAGGCATGACAAACTCAGTTCAGGCCTTTTGCAAATGTCTGTCCTGTGATTTTATCACATTTTCACACAGTTAATTATTGAAGGTAACCAAGCCATAACCATGAAAACCAGGTGATAGCTATAAATGTGGAAATCCTACAACCATTAGACAAAGAGGATGTTAAACTAGGTCACTCATGTGACTCCTATCAATTCATTCATTCATTCATTCATTTTCTATTGCTTAGTCCCATCGGGGTCCTAGGTTAGTCGCAGGGCTAACACAGACAGTGACAGACAACAAAATGTATAATTACTTATTTCCCCAATATTGTTCAGTGCTGTTAAATATTGATTATTATGTGATATAGGGCATTCAGATGATTTGACTACATTTCATAACTATTTGCAAGGGCTCAGTACTCAGTCTTGACTCATGCATTCCTGTCTATTGTGTGTTCAAGTCAAAGGCGTCCGACATGCGATTTGATGGCATCTTTGAAGAGAAGGAGATCATCCAGGAGTCCAAGAGACAAAGAGTAATTAACTCACGTTACAGAGGGGACTACATCGAGCCTGTGATTTACAGAGCTATCATGGAGTAGCCCCTATTCCCTGGCATACGCCACACACCAGCAACACTGACAGACTGGAACTGTGCTCACAACTCTTCCTACCCTTTTCTTTAGTTAAGTAAACTATACCTTCTCATTTTTACCAATGTAAAAGCATTCAGCAGCTTTTTATTATTTTTAAAACAACCCCAGAGGGCAGTAGACTTACTAAGACATGACAATGAAGAAATGCTGTTTTTGCTGGGAAACGTAGCATTTGACTGTAAGAAACAAATTAAAAGTTCAGCCTTGGACAGTCATTATACTGTACTTTGTAACAAACATTTCAAATAGCCATGTCACTCAAGTGTTACTTTGTTGTACTTTTGTTTTGTTTTACATACATGTAACAATACTTATCAATATGATCAATATTTTTTACCATGTCTCTAACAGATATGCTTTTACTTACATACCTCCTGACACAGACAGTTCTACATTTAACTTGCTGGGTTAAGTTGCAGCTCTCTTTTAGAAGTCATTGATATGTAGGACTCCTTTACCAATAGGAAATGAAGTTGTGGAATTTCATTCACAAATATTTAAAAGAAATTATTGGTATATGGAGGGAATATATCCCCAAAAGTACTTCTACTGCTGAAAGTACCTAAAAAAGAAGAGACTCTTGACCAAAGGCCTTTGAACAACAGTATATTAGAGCCACATTAAAAGACACAAGACAAAGACTTTCACAAGAATAATACTTCAGTAAATTAAAATATTGTCAGAATAAAGTCATCATAGCACAAAAATAGATACTACAACTTCAATAAAACTACATCTTTATTTGTGTAATATTTTGATGTTTTTAAAGGCCCAAATATACCTCCTCTTAAGTCAGCAAATAAAACTTTACTCTTATCATATTTGATTAACATTATTCATTCATTTATCTTCAACTGCTTAGTCCTGTTGGAGGTCGCGAGTGTCTGGAGCCTTTCCCAGAAGCTTTGGGCCTGAGGCAGGGTACACCCTGGACAATGGCCAGTTTGTCACAGGACTGACATTTAGGGTACGTTCACACCTGCCGTCTTTGGTGCGGTTCAAACGGACTGTAGTGCAGTTGCTCCATTAGCACGGTTCACTTGGATAAATGAGAATGCTACATACAAACCCTTTGTGTGCCCCAAACATTTGCACGGAGACCCCTTCAAAATGAAGGTCTTGGAGTGCTTCCAAGCGGACTCTGGTGCAGTTTGATTGAAATGCCAAGCATGCAGACTCCTAACAGAAAGACAAAAAGTCAGAGAAGTGCTAACCACTCTGCCACCATGCACCCCTGATTAACCTTATACAATAGGTTAAATTATCTGTCAACAGAACATCAGCTAACTACAGTTGTGTGTTTAGTTGAGTAAAAACATTTTTCAATGCCAGTGTGTGTTTCAGATGAAGGATTTTTTTTTTCTTTTCCCCCCTGCATTTACTACGAGGTGACAATAGTTAAAGAAATAACTATGTAGTTGGATTACATCTTTTACTGTCATTGTTCTGATATTAATCTGATATACACTTCATTCCTTTCCACTAAATTTTATAGCTGACAGTTATTTTTACCAGGATATTTATTACGGTGCTTTGAGAACACAGCTGAGCACAGCATAACAAATGTAATGCTGTCAAGTTTGAAGATATGTTCTATTTTTTCTATAGATAAATTTTAAAGCATCCATTTACAATAGTATGTGCTTGAAATGTTTGTTTGCTCACATTTCTACTGAAAGCTGTATATTGCACTTATATTTAAGATAAGTACAAGTGTGTTGCCATTAAATTTTACAATGTTAAATTTTACATCTACATGATATTTTATTGTTGGTGAAGCTCACTGATCACATTGCACTTCTTACTGTCTTACTTTACACATTTGCATCATCTGTGGAAAAAGCTTCTTTATAGATTAAGTAATAAATTAGGCCATCCCAGATGATCTATCAACCCAGAGAAGGATTTGTATAATTTTTTTCATCAGCAGGTATGTGGCTGCTATATAATTGCATTCTTTTGTATACCTGATATATGTGTATTTTCACAGAAAAGTGTGAAGTGTACATGTACACTATTTTACAGTGTAAGCAGGAGATGAGCCATCTGTCCTTGTCTCATAAAGAAAAATCACTCCCTTCAAGATGAACATTTAAGCATTTTTGTAAAGATCATTGTTTCAGTAAAGACATTTGGATTCGTTCTAATTGTTTTTACACTCTTATCATGCTGCATTTTCTTTGAGACTGACAGTTGAGTTGGAAAAAGGTTACAATGAAGGCATCTAGAAATATGGTTTAAGGTTGGAGATGCTTCATCCATCCTCTCTTCCAAGGAAACATTTTTTTTGTCATTAAGTTCTTGCTTCAGCAGATTTATTTGAAGATACATGTGTAACTGCAAAATCAAGATGTCAAAATATTAAGTGGTACTTAATGTTTTGACAGCTTCATTCTGTTCATATCTCTGTCACTCACATATTTAGTTTGCGAAGCACCCATCCCTCCATTGTACTTTGGTACTTCCCATCATCTGCTAATGAATGTAACATTAATGTTAAATCTAGAAGTGATTTTGACTGCATTGTTGAAGAATACTAATTTAAACAAATTTTCTAAAATTTATTTTAGAGGATAGTTCATGTACCCAATTCTTCACTCTAATGGGCTGACAAAAGTAAAAGCTTTACAGAAATTGCACTAAAACCCATGTGTCTTCAAAAGATTCTGATATGGCATAAGGATGGGACACTGTCTTTTTTAAAGGTCCAGCAAAGTCCATATTTTCATTTACAAGTCTACTCTGATTCTTGTCATTATCCCTCCTCTGACATTTCTTTGGGTTTGTTGATAGTTCCTTCCACTGTCTTCTGCACTTTTTTGACAGTATTGTGTTGTTAATTTCAAAGCAGTATTCAGAAAAGATCAGATAGAATAGAGAACTGAACATCTCACATTTGCTGCAGATCAAAGGTGACTAATAGCTTTCTTCACATGGGCCACTGACACACCTACCAAGCATAGGCTGAATGAAAAGTGTGCACAGGTTATCTTAAGCTAAATATTTAGTGCAAAGATTAGATTTTTTAGATTTACATTTTAGTCTTCTATTTGTTATATTTACAATTTTGCATATTTAACATTTAAAATTAATTGTAATAGATAAATTGTTCATTTATTTTGGCTAAATCTTGACACATTTTTACAATAAAAAAATAGCCTACTATAACTTGGACATATTCAAAACTGCAGTAGGCTAAACCAGGTAAAAAGTGACTTGAAATAAATGACCCTTCTTTATAAAACGTTGTTTTAACAAAGAGGGGGCCAGATGTTGCTAATTAGGTACACTGGTACAGCCGATGTGTCAGAACGTGGCTCAAGGAGAATGGGCGACCGTACATCTCCGTAGCACCACTTCAGTGAAATGTTAGCCCGAGCCCCCACCAGCCCAGGGGCGGAGCCAATTTAAATATCATCGGTTTTAACAACCAATCACAGCAGGCCGTCTCTCTGAGGCAAGTTGTGAATGGTGCTCCCTTTTCCCTGCGGTCTAATAATACATCTATGGATTTTCACTGTCACACAGTGAGTGCAGGGCACATTGGAGTAAAGTGGGTCAACAAGTCTGCTCAGTAAGAAATGCAAGGTTAGATTTATTGTACAATATGAACGTAGTATCTTCCATGTTGACCAATACGTAACCTATAAGATCTCATCTCGGTTGCGAGAGCTGCGCAGACGGGACAAATGGCTCAACCTAAAAACTAAACGGTATTCCCCCGGTAAGAGCTCGTGTTTATGGCTAGCTATACTGTGTTTACATATTGTTACTGTGTTTTCTTGGCCGTGTAGTGTCCAGGACTAATGAAACATAGAGGAAAGGTAGCTATAGATAATGTTATCTCACTTTTTGTAAGTGTTCATGGGTCTAACAGACTCCAAGACAGAAAAAATACACAAAACACCGAACAAATGCCAACATAATCTTAATTAACGACACGCCCAAACAAATTAACTTTTAAAAACTTAAATTATCTGTGAGACATTTCAATAAAAGTAGGCCTATCAGATTATTTGCCAGGAAAAAAAAAATCTCAAAGCAACACTTTTTTTTACCCCAACATATAGAGCTGTAATTTACACCTAATGTGTATGAATAGAGACCTGTGAATAGAGAAATAAAGTATTTCTAATCTAATCTGATAAAATAATCTGAAATATGAATATGTATTTATTTATTGATTGATTGATTGATTTTTCTCCTTTAGTCTTTGAATTGTTGGTAATGTGTATAGTTGAATGTGAAGATTCTGTTTTTTAAAATGTGGCATATCATATATGTTTTATGTGGTTTTATTATTCTAGAAACATGAGTGTAAGTGCCTTGTCAGTTTGAGCTTCAATAGTACAGCAGTGAGTAGGTGCATCTGACTCGTGCACTGTGCACATCGGTAACATTTGTGTCTGACTTGATACCGACTTACTTACGTAACCTATCCACTGGTAACAGAAACTAGTGCAGCTGTCTGAAGCCTGCTGCTGATCTCAGTGCATGATGGAAAAACGGCGACCTGTCAGCCACGAACGGACACTCGATTGGCTTTGGGTTCAAAAAACTGTCCTATTTGCACCAATCGAAACTGCGCAAGTGTAGCTCAGGTCAAACGCACCTAGAAACATCAGTGTAGTGCTCCAGAGGGGACTCACTACCCTAATACTTTTTACAACCATTTCATTAAATTGTGCTGTGCCCGGGGAAGAGTTAAAGGCCCATTATGACCTACAAAAACAAAGCCTCAAACTCATTTGAGATGGTTCTTTGACCAGAACCGGTTAAAAACAGAGAACTTCTAATGGTAAGTGTCAATGTTTTCTCCTGATGAATTACTTGTTTTTGTGGTTTTTGTTTTTTGTGAAGCTGCAGCTAACGTATGGATCTGTGTTTTCACTGTTTTTTAGCCAACTAGTATTCATACTGCTATGATAGAAAACAAGCTACACCCTCCATTGGTCACAAAAACACAGAAGTAAATAAATAATTGTTGTTTTTGTTAAGACTTATAGCTCTGCAAACTAGTGTCTTATTTTGTCAGAACAATATATGTTTTGTAATAATGTATTTGAGCAGCTCCTGGTTGTTCATTAGCTATGTGAGCACTATCACTGCAGGGTTTTTTCTGTATTAGCTCAGTTTTATAGGCATTTACAGCTTCTGTTTTTGTGTCCAGCTGCTGTCCATGGTTAAAATACAATGCCTGGTACCACCTAGATTTAACTAAGCAAATAGGCAAGAGCCTCCCGAACAAGGTCTTGGACTCTATGGTGGCCAATCCATGTGTAAAAATGATGTGTCAGGCACTTCACAATTTGAGCCTGATCAAAAAGATTAACATAATTTCAACAACCACAGGTTGTGTCTTCCAACATTGTTTAAGAAAGAAGAAGAAACGTTTAAGAAATGAGAAACTACTCTCTGCATCAGCTGGCTTCAGCTGGCATCAGGTTTGTTGGCAGCTAAAGCATAAATATCCATGCAGTCAATGGGAGGCTCTTGTCTATTTGCTTTCTTTAATCTAGGTGGTGACTTTTTTTTTTGGCCGGGCAGTGTATATCCTCTATGAAGTAAAGGGTAGAATATGAACCACCAGAGGGACATCCTTCTAGAGTCAGCCTGGATAGGTCTAGTGTAGGACATGACACTATAGTTACAACGCAAACATTAATGTATATTATAATATAGTTTTGACAAATAAAACACATGCCTCTGAGCTGTGCCTGTGTCCTGCAGCTGCTACAGCCTCTTTTCCTCACTCTGCCCCTGACTCAGCAGAGCAGACAGCAGTGTGATTTCTGGTAATAATAGCTACTGATTCTACGTGTTTTATATAATAATAATAATAATAATAATAATAATAATAATAATAACCTTTGCAGGTTATATATATATATGTATGTGTGTGTATATATATATATGCATAAACTTACTGAATTGATGGTGCTTAGTTTAATCATGTACGAGCTGTCCTAATTTTAAGTGCTTTTTCTGCAAAATATTTACAACAGTAGTGATTTAAAAAGTGACTATAACAGCACTAAACAAGAATCTCCACTTATAGAAGGATTTATTCTTTGCCACTTAATTTCTGTGAGCCCATCTAGCTGTGAGACAAGCCTTTATGTTCTTTGGTCAGTAGTGGCTTTTGCCTTGGAATTCTGCCATAGATGGCATTTTTGCCCAGTCTCTTTCTTATGGTTGAGTCAATTTTGATCATTTTGATAGGCCAGCCACTCCTGGGAAGGTTCACCACCGTTCTATATGTTATTTTTCTCCATTTGTAGATAATGGCTGTGGTTCACTGGCAGTAATCAGGCCTGGGTGTGGCTAGTAAAACTGAACTCACCTTTCCAAAAAATGTGATTAACCACAGTGAATTCATGACTTAACAAGGTTACTTTTTCACATGCAGCCATGTAGGTTCAGCTTTTTTTACTTCCACAAATTAAGTCATCACTTAAAACTGCATTTTGTGTTTACTTGACTTGTCTTGTCTGATATTCAGTTTGATTTGTTTGATCTGAAACAATTAACTGTGACAAATGTGCAATACTTTTTCAACACCATTGTATTTCTCATTGAAATTATTTATAAATGTATATGTTATATTTATTATTTTTCGCATTTATTTGTTTCCACTTTCATTTATTCCTGTATTTCTTCCAGCTTATGCAATTTAAGCTGGCCATGCTGTGTCCGTCACAGTTAACCGAACCTGGCTCAAACCCACTGTGGGCTGTGTTTTACCGCAGCCACACAGCCAGAACTACCATCGCTAGAAGTTTGAGCAAGTTCAAGGGTTCTAGTTCAACCACAGGTTGTCCTTGTACTTTATGTCCAATGAATTTTCTTCCTGTTATGAGAAAAGTTTTTAACCCAATAAACAAAACTGAAATATGGATGTTTGAAATACTGATATGTAGCTACCCTTAACCCAGTGGCTACAGCAGGAGCTGCAGTAAAAGTTTACTCTGTCGGTGAAGCCACTGGGATAACAAGTCGTATGAACGTAATATTTTTTTTTTTTTTTTTTTTCAAACATTTTTATTTAAGCAAATAGGCATCATAATTTGCACAATTCCTTTTTTTTTTTTTTTTTTTTTTTACATTTAAGAACAAACTATAAACATAAGGGCATGTCGGCAAAATAAAAAATAAAAAAAATATTTGCACCCACATATATACATACTCAAAAAAGGTACTTATGCACATATATCAAATATATACATATAACTTACACCAGTATATGAGATTATTGACATACAATCTAAACATCCCACAAAAAAAGTAAACACAAATAGTTACTATTAATAGTGATAACATGTAAATCATCTTTTGTCCCAGTTACACATTTTATTTTGTCCAGCCAAAATGGATCCCCACAGGGGCCCAAAGATCATTGAACTGATCAACCTTCAAGTGGAGCTGAGCTGTAATTTTTTCCATAAGATATACTTTTTTCAAACCTTCTTGCCATTGTTGGAGTGTAGGAGGTTGGACTTTGAGCCATGACCTGGTTATCATTTTCTTTGCCACTAATAATAGGATTTGTATCAATTTAATTTCCATTTCGCCCAGGACCTCCCTAGGATGTACCCCAATTATACAATGAACCAGCTCTAATGATAAATCACACTTTAGCATGAGTTGAATTTCCCCCCTCACTCCCTGCCAAAATGTTTTCAGGATGGGACAATCCCAGAAAATGTGTGTATGGTCCCCAATTTGTTTACAATTTCTCCAACACATATTTGACTTGTTCTCATCAAAACTGACCATGGTAGAGGGAGTGCTAAAGAATCTCATCATCACTTTCCAGTTGAATTCTTTCCATATGGGACTATTCGTAATTTTGTGACCATTTTCACATGCTTTTTTCCATTCCTCATCCTCAATGATTATGTTCCCTTCTAATTCCCACTTTTCCTTTATAGCAAAAGAATTATCTGACAATTGAGTTTGTAAGAAATTATACAAGTTTGACACAGTCTTTTTCCTATTCTTTTCTTCAATATTCTTAATTAAATAACTTTCTATAGGGGTAGGTAATCTTCTCAAGGACTCCCATTCCTTACACGATCTTATATAATCACGTATCTGTAAATATCGATAGAAATCTGTAAAACACAACCCATGCTTATATTGTAATTGGTTATATGAACGTAATATTAAATCAAATAATTCCTGTTTTTTCATCAGAACAAGGTAACATCATCAGATTTTCATTTTTTAAACAATTGATAATCATGAAATGGCACGTTTAACAAACAAAATATGTTAGACAGAAAGTACATGGACCAGGGTACCTATATTATATATATTTTTACAAAAATATCTGTGAATGTAAAATTAATTACACATCCACAGATAAATAAATATCTGAGTAAAAAATAAATATCTCTAGAGGGCATTTATTCTTTTTGGGGGTTTTGTCAGTTCTGGTCCTCCATAGCTGCCAGTGAGTCTTTTATAATTATGTGGCTATTGACTATGCACACTCAGTGTTGTGTGGTGTTTACTATGCGTTTTTCTTGTTTGAACATCTGCTTTTTAGTGTTGTCTTTATTCAAATTTTATTTCTGTAAATTGCCCTGTTTTTGGAATTTGATAAACTCAGCGCTCAGTGGATGATAATGTTGTTGTAGTCCACTTTTGGGATGTGTAGTTTTTAAAGACCCTTCCACAAGTCTTCTGACTAAATATTGCATTATTGTATTTTACTTATAATATTAATTCAGATTGTGTTAATATAAATTCCAGAAGAGAGACTATTTACACTAGCACATTCTTTCCTTGTTCATATAGCCTCCAGTGTTGGTTGTGCCAAGCGTGCCAAGTGCTGGAGATGAGAACAAAATCTACCCACAACCTGCTGCTGGTGCTGTGCTCCGTGCTGGCTGTGGGCTTTCTCTTCTTCTCTTCAGACAGGATCACTTTGCGAGGCTGGGCCCACAAATCCTGTAAGACTTTCCATACATTTGACACAATATACAGGCAAATTCCTTAGTAACATATTCCTTGGTAAAGTTCAACTTGACGATAAGCACTGAAAATTCACAAAGACACTAAAGAAGACTCCTTTAATACTGTCATAATAAGAAAAATAATTTTTGGCTTTTAATCCATCCAACTACCCAACTGGACAGCCACAGAGCTAGGGAAAGCAAAGGAACGGGATTAAACAAGCAGCCAGTCTCACACAGCAGTTTAAACTATAGTGGCATAGGCCCAATATTTATGACACATCTTTGTGTACACCAGCAGAGGGAGACAGGTCCTAGCTTTAGACATTGCCCCCTGATACATTTTTGGAAGTTGTTTGTTCACTTCTGTGTATTTTCAGTAAAATATTTAAGGCAACCCAAAAGGTTCTAAGCAAGGAAGGTGTTTTTAGAAATAAACATAAACATTTATCAGTCAAAAAAAAATAAAATCTGTGTGTGGTTTAGTTTCTTTTAAAGATTTAGCCCAGATTTCATGAACTTTAAATGCATTATCTTTAAATTAGGGCTGTTTAATAAAAAATTGTTACCTGTTATACACACAAAAAAAAGCTGAACTACATTAAATGGTGATCCATGTCCCCGGTTCATTAATTTATTACAAAATTATATTAGCAACAATATTGAACACTACAACATCTGTTCCTCATATCATGCTGTTATACTGTGAAGGAAATTATTTGCCCTCAATCAAAATCATCACGTCTTAAACAAGTGATTAAAGAACACATTGGTTTTCCATGACAAGAAGGTATGTGGCCTTTGGCATGTTTCTTTCTTTGTCTGTCTGTCTTTTGTATCATGTGAGAGATGAAGCTAAAAATATTTATAACTAAGAAATAAAATGACCTTAGGCTTAGAAGCATTTGGTAGTAATTTATGAGTAATTTCCTGCTCCGGTTGCACGCTCATTTTCCTCAAGTGTTTGGAGGAGTGTCTGTTAACGTGTGTCCACGCCTAATTCCATAATTGTATGTCAAGTGGCTGTTATTTAGTGTGTAAATTTATGGCAGCGTACATCAAATCTCTAACTCATCTGCAGTAACACTGCAGTTAATCCCTGTAACACTTTGTACTTGGTTATTAGTGAACATGACACGGTGCAAAATAATATTATAAATTATGTCATAGTTATGAGTCAGAACTTGCATTTAATGGTGATTTCTTTGACTTGGAGTTGTCCTCATGGGTTGTTTTCCACAGCCCTATCTTATTTTATATGAAGGCTATAGGAGCCCTAGTGATCTTCAAGAATCCCAAGACTGTAGTGAATCCAGGCAGTGCATGGGTTGTATGTATAGTCCTAGCTCAAATCCCAAGTACTTGAGACTATACAGTCTTCATAGACCATTTCTTTGTTGTCTTTTTTAACCAGCACCTTTATGGGCCCCTCATTTTGGCCACAACAATGTCAAGGTTCTGAATCATTATCATCATTCTTTGACTTAAAGAGAGAAGCTCCTCTTCATCAACACTTGACCCACTAGTTACATCGCTGTTTATCACTGGGTTGCTGCCGAGCTCCGCTTGGTTCTGACTTGGTATACATTCTGACATATGTTGCTGTAAATGAATGCACACTGTCTGCATGTCATTCATTCATCTTCTACTGCTTTATCCCATCAGTGGATGCAGCGGCTGATGACTTATCAGCTTTATTATGTCAACAACCCCTGAGTTATAAAGGTTAAACTGTCCTTCTGTTTGCAGTCTATGATAAACAAGGTTTTCGTCTGAAACTGGATGGTACCTTGTAAGTATCCCCTGTACAATGAATGCAGCCAATATTTTACAAATAGTCAATCATTGTTTGTCATCTCAATTTGTACTACAGGCCTTTTGAGCTGCAGCTCAAGTACAGCAATCTCACTGAGGGGGCTTGTAAACCTGGCTTTGCATCAGCCAAGATGACGGCTATTTATCCAAAGTAAGAATATGACATTTAACACACCCAGCTGTTATGTTGAAGCGGCACCCATTGACGGTAAAGGAGTGCACATAAGCAGTGATAAGGAGTGACCTCACCCATTACGTTATATATATATATATATATATATATATATATATATGCACCTCAAGTTTAAAGCTATTTCAGGCACCGTTTTTGGCTGTTAAGGAGGTCGACATGTAAATTTTTTTGGAGCCAGAAGCCCCATATTTGGGCATGTTGGCTGGTCTGACTGCTTGATCACAGGGTAACCAGGGAGCCAGTCAGAAGCTAGTTTGTTGAAAGTCATTGATGCACAGCACCTGCAGATAGCAGCAAAGTTCCGGTCACCCTGATCTAAACTTCATTCACTGTCCCAGTGAGCAGTGTTCTTAGCCTGCTGTTCAACTTAAGGTAAATTTAATCATTTACATTAATATCTACGTTTTTTTTCCCAATCTCCCAATCCAGTTATCCACGTTTGCCATCTTTGTCAAGGCTTTTCCGCACATTCAAAAATACCTCTACAACTAGGTAGCTACAGTATTAATATAGCTATCTATAACATTTAACAATCCTCGTTATTATAAACTGTATGCTGTATAGAAATATATATATATATTTTTTACATTTCATTTCATGGTGCTTTTAGATCAACAACAGGATATCTTGTCAGTCAGCATTTTAATATTTAGTCAGCAATACTGACAGTACCAGATAGATAACTGTTCAGTGCTAGCGTCAATAGAAATGTCTTCTCTCTCTGTGATATCTACTGTGTATTAATGGTGGTCAATATTAAATTTCTTCACCTTATAGGTAAGGTAACGCACTTTGATAGACACATTAATGCATACTTTACTTTGTAGAATCTAACAAAAAAACTGGTTACTTAGATATTATAGTCAAACAATCAGATTTTTGAAATGGTGTAAATATGTGTTTAACCAGTTTTAATGTGTGTTTTTGAGTTTACTTACCATCGTTACTGCATGTGAAAGACCTTGAGAGCAACCTGAAAGTTCAAGAAACCCATCTTTGCAGCACTACTTTACTATTCCAATTCAATAAGACACAAAACATAAGAGACTAACAAAACTGTTTAACACTGTGTTTGATGAATTCTGCTGCTTTTGTACAATGATATGACTGCCTATGGTGTGCTGAAATAACACTAAATAATGTGCAATGTACAGGGTAATAGGTAATGGTTGTGATCTTGAAAACTGTTAACCTAGCATAAACCAATCAATCAATGAAACTTTATTTATATAGCACTTTTCATACAACTTAATGCAACTCCATGCACAACATAAAATCACACACACAACATTTTACAACAGTTTAAAAACAACAGTGTCTTTGTTTCACTAAATTTTATTCAGTAAAATAGAATAGAAGAAAAGACAGTAAAACAAATGTATAAAATAAAATAAATACATAAATACATAAATAAATATAAGTGAGATTAAGCAAACTGTTTACAAAACACTACCTAAAAGCCAAACTAAATAAATAAGTTTAGAGTTTACATTTAAAAATGTTGATGCTTTGGGCTCTCCTCAGATCCTCTGGAGGCTGTTCCAGTGTCTTGGAGCATAATGGCTAAAAGCAGACTCACCAGAGTTTTTAGTTCTAGTTTGTGGAACAGTCAGCAGTGAGGTGCTAGAGGATCTGAGGGGCCTTCCTGATTTGTAAATTAAAAGCATGTCTCTCAGATAGTCTGGAGATGTACATGCAGTGCTTTATAAACTAATAAAATAATTTTAAAATAAACTTTATAACCAACAAGCCAGTGTAGAGACTTTAAAATGGGAGTAATGTGTGCTCTCCTCCTGGTCTTAGTCAGCACTCGGGCTGATGCATTTGTTGTAGCTGATGGTCAGTGTTTTTAGGAAGACCAGAGAGGAGAGCATTACAGTAGTCCAGCCTGTCGGTTCTAAAGATGTGCACGAGTGTTTCAATGGCGTTAAGCGAGAGAAATGGCCTGATTTGAGAGATATTTTTTAAATAGTACAAAGCAGTCTTAGTGACGCTACACACACAGGGTTTAAATTAAAATCAGAGTCTAAAATCACACCAAGGTTTTTCTCTTCATTGCATGGATTATTTTTGGGGCCAATTTCTCTCTCTAAGCTTTGGTACCAATAATCAGTACTTAACTTACCTGTCTCTTTTTCTCTTAAATTACAGATAACAAAATGTACAAAATAATGCTGTAATAATGCTAAAGCCTAAACTTTACAATGTTTAAAATATGTATGATTGCCGAGTAAAGAAGAGTATTTTCTGGAGTTATATAATAATTTAGTGTTTTAGGTTCAGGAGTTGGAGATGGACAGGTTTAACAATTTACGTCATTAACATGCTTGTTTTTCTGTCTGATATCCCACACAGAAGAGTTTTTCTGATCAGCCACAGTCTCAGCCTAACCGCATCAACTTTAGGAATGTTTCATAATTAGCACGAAAATTAATAACTTAATAGTAATAGTATAATTAATAAAAGAGAAGCATTTATTAACTTTTATGTGTCTGCCTCTGTGCCAGATGATTGTATTTACCATCTATCTTCAGCACCATTTTGTACCATTGTGATAACTTAGCTAAAGACCTTATTTTAGTTGCTAGTAAACCATATAAATTATGAACTGAAGCAGCCCCAGCCCCAACTCATCCGTGTTTATCCGAACTATTAGAGAAATAGCTTATTTCTAGCTACTTATTATCAGCAAAATGGATGGTTAGATACAATAGAATCTCTAGCATCTTCATATTGTTAACTAATTATTATAAAAGAGATAATAGCTCCAGAAGCTCAGGATTACTAAAGCTACCTAAATAGAAACTCTGGGGTAACAATGTCAACTTAACTATCGCTATTTTAAAATACCAAGAGTCTCTCTAATTTGTCCATAAATGGTAAATGGCATGGTAAATGGCATGGTAAATGGCATGCATTTATATAGCGCTTTTCATGCCCTTCTCGGGCACCCAAAGCGCTTTACATCATGCTTCCATTCACCCCCTTCAATAAATATCCAATGCATCTTCTCCCAAAGCAGCGGTAAGGCAGCTGATTGGAGACTGGGGCAAAGATAGCGACTTAGTAACTGGCTTATTTTTTGAATGGGAGTCAATGGGAGCAAGGCTTAGCTACTTCCACATGCCACTATGTATACTCCTACTTCAAACCTAGAAGCAGGCACCGCATAACTTTTAGGCAGAAGAGAGCACAGATACTTTTCTGTAAAGAACATGTTTGAAACAGTACTAGGGTAATTTTCCTATAATTTGTACAAATATAACTCTGCCAGGGTCCATTGTATTGACCTATTTTCTTTATTATATGTGTAGTGTGGTAAAGTTTGCACTCAAGTAATCTGAAGTGATATGTCCCCGTCCAGGGGAAAGTTACGTTTGGGGTTTCTGTCCACCTGAATAAATGATTTTGAGAATATATATTATGGGGCTAAAGGTTATTCTGTGCTCCTGCCAATCATGGTAAAACTGGTTTAGGCAAAACATGCCTCTGATCAGTGGTACTGTCCCACTCTCTTATACAGAGGTTGTGACAACCAACCCTCAACAATTAATGTTGGCAATATAACCAATATATATAAAAGAAATTCTTCTAATAAAATATCTCCTTTAACACATGCATTAATAAAGTCCCAGGAAAACATATGAAAGGCTGCTAATTAGAAAGAACAGGGTCTTCCTAAATTTTCTTTGATCTCAACAGATTTACTAAACTTGTACCCATGTTCCTTGACCCAAATTTTAAACACTTCTCCAAGATTGGGGATTATTCTCCTCCATTTGGAATTCACACTCAAGGTCTGTACACATTCATTTTGCTAAAAATAATCTACATGTCAGAATTTGTACCTCTGTTTTTAATCTATTAGCTACTGACTTGACCCTCTCCCTCTTCATTTCTTTCTTGTTCAGAGAATATCATAGAGATTCTGTTGTCAGCCACAAAGAAATACGGCCTCAGGGAAGAACTGGAAAGGTACTCCTTTTCAGCAAAGTGTGTTACTCTGACTTTTAAGGTTTCATTGATTTTTGGATTACAGTATTAAAAAAAACTATGAGTAAACACATTTGTCACACTGTTTCATATCAGCAAACAAATTTAAATATTAGACAAAGATATATTTATTTATTTTATTTTTTTTGCATCATTTATATATAATTTATTGAATATATTTTCTTGTATCATGTTTACACGTCCCAATACAAGTACTTACTCATATAGTTGCATGTTTTTTGTGTTGCAGATTGAGTTGTAAGACTTGCATCGTTGTAGGAAATGGGGGAATCCTTGCTAACAAGTCACTGGGACAGAAGATTGATCAGTTTGATGTAGTGGTCAGGTATAATAAGATTTTCGTAAGCAATGTTGTTTTGTTCATTTTGTCTTAGATTTATAGAGTCCATTTCTTTATGTGGCCGATGACAGATGGACTGATGGCGCAGGTTTGTGTCACAGGTTAAATGAGGCACCAGTTAAAGGCTTTGAGAAAGACGTTGGTTCCAAAACCACCATGAGAGTAACATATCCAGAAGGCGCTATCCAGAAAATTGAGCAGTATGAGAGTCACTCCCTGTTTGTCCTGTCAGCTTTCAAAGCTCTGGACTTCAAGTGGCTATGGCACATGGTCTTCAACCAGAAGCTGGTGAGACAGTAGATGCAGTCACCTTAAGTTCTTTACAACAACCCATCACATAATTTATTGGACTGGGTAAAAGATAACTGGTACAGAGGCCATTGTTGGATTGAAGAGACAATCAACATCCACAAGCCTACAGGCTAGTCAATGTACACAAATGACCAGAACATAGAACCATACACACATTATGTCACAGGGCATAACATGATCATCATGTATCCATGTAACCCACTTCCGGGTTGGGTGAATGCTGGCGCGTTTTTGGCTGCCGCTGCTCCCCGTGTTGTTTTTCAGTATTTATAGCTGTATTTATTGCCTGTGGACTCCGCATTTGTGGTCTAATTGTGGATTACTTACTAATCTCACCATCCCACCACAACATACAAACTGTCATAGTGTTTGTGCATGTGTTTGAGCTATATTAGCTTGCCTGTTGTGCGTCATCAAGCAACAGCCTAGCTCCCAGCACCTTGCGCAGAAGTTGCTGCCCCTTTGACAGCTATGTGGCTGGTACTCCTCTGGTTCGTTCTGTCGATTATCCACCATCCAGCAACAGCCCTGTTCCAGTATTCCGCCTCTTAAGCTCCATATTCATCCACACAATGCGCCAGCGCCTGCTCTGCTCCAACACCCGGACATTCTCTACGTGCCTCGCCGTAGACCCATCCACCGGGGCTCCCGTCGGAACTTCCAATACGACAATTCCAGCTCCATCCAGTCGTCCTCAAATCCAGATCTGTCTCATTCACCCACACCGCACCCTGATACACATCCACTCTCAGTCAGTTAAAGGCAAAAGGCCGCCAACTCGATAGACTCTATAACAAAACTGGAGTAACTATTCACAAAGACATGTACACAATCACATTCTCCACTACAAAGACTGCATTTCCAAAACCAAATCCACTTTCTACTCCAGCTTAATCAGTTCAAATGAAGGAAATTCCAAGACCCTCTTCTCTCTCATCACCAACATCACTAAACCTCCCGACTCCCTTCCACCTCATCTCTACTCATCCAATTTCTGCAATACCCTGGCCTAATTTTTTACCACAAAAATTCAACTTATTCATCAACAGCTAACCCCCTCCTCCGCTCCAACTCTACCTAACTCTATATGTCCTGCCACCAGCACCCCTTTCCCATCATTTACCCTACCCTCTGTCGATCAGATATCCCCTTATACAAAAATCCCAAACTTCTTCATGTCAACTTGACCCTCTTCCCACAGTTCTTGTCAAAGCCACCCTTCCATCTCTGGCTCCTCTCATCACCCAGGTAATCCACGCCTCCCTCACCACTGGAACTGTCCTCTCCCCACTCAAAACTGCTGCTGTGACTCCAATTCTCAAAAAACCTGGTTCAGATCCTACTGACCTCAATAATTTCCGTCCCATTTCTAACCTTCCATTCAAAAATCATTGAAAAAAGTGTTTCTGCTCAACTCCACTCTCATCTGTCCTCCAATAACCTACTTCCAGTCTGGCTTTCGTCCTCTCCATAGCACTGAAACTGCCCTCCTCAAAATCACAAATGACCTTCTCCTCTCTGCTGGTTCTCCTATCTTTCCTACTTCACTCCCTCAAAAAACTCTAAATAAACTTCAACTGGTTCAAAATTCAGCTGCTCGCATCATTACACACACCCCTCCTTCAACCATATCACAACCATACTACAACAGCTCCACTGGCTCCCCATCACATACCGCATTCAATACAAAATCCTGCTCCTCACATTCAAATCCATCCACAACCTCGCACCTTCATATCTCTCTGACCTCCTCCAGATCTCCACACCCGTTCGCTCCCTCCACTCCTCTCTCCAGCTCTCTGTCCCCTCTGCCTGTCTCGTCACCCAGGGGGAGCAGAGCATTCAGCCGCTCCCCAGCTCTGGAACACACTCCCTCCTGACCTCCGCAACACTGACACACTCCCACATTTCAAATCCAAACTCAAAACTCATCTGTTCAGACTGGCCTATTCACTATGACCATAGCTGCACTGTCCTCTTTTAACTATATGCTTTTAACTGTATGTTTAAAGTGCATTTTTAACTGTATGCTTTTAAATGTGTATTATGTAAATATTTGTATTGTTTTGCAAGGCGACCTTGAGTGCCCAGAAAGGCGTCTAATAAATAAAATGTATTATTATTAGTCAGAAACTGGTCCACCCTAAAGACAAGATCCTCAGCCTCAAACAGAATAATGTGGTGTATATAGCAGAGACTCGTCAGCCTCTTCACAAAAGGAAGTATCAACATAGAAGGGCCAATCCTGGTGGGCCTGAGTCTGCAGTCCACCTCCATCTCAAAGAGAGAGGGCATTCCTTTGAGGACATCAATGTCTGAATCTTGGCCAAAAGGCCAGGTGGTTTGAAAAAGGAGTAAAGGAGGCCATCTTTGTTAAACGGTGTTTTAAAGCCAAAATCACTCTAGTAGGGTAATGTCCTACTAGACTGAAAATGCTAATGGACACATGAGCCTAATGACTCCCCCCTCAACACTCACACTGCCCATTCAACTCTTAATGACTATAAAACCAGTCTAGCCTTGTACAATCACAGTTTCAGGCAAAGCTCCTAACTCTGAAGGATTTATATCTCAGCCCTTATATATTTATAACTCAGTTTAGTTGAACTCGGAATTCGCAAAGTTCCTTAGATGAGGGATGAAACGTTTTCACCTTCAAACCTATGTCCAGATGCTTTTTTTGAAACCTTTTCTTGACCATGAGAGACCTCGCCCCCTGTGTGAACTCCAATACATGGTTGCTAAGCTGGGGAGCCATAAGCAACCTTCACACCAGGCCACCACCTTTCAGTGTGGGCAACTCCAGAGAGGCATAGAGTCCAGCCTCTTTCAATAGTAGTGGTTCTAGTAGTGATAGTGGTTCTAGGGCCTATGCTGTACGTAAAGGTGAGCCCGATTTTTGCCAGTCTAGTACACCTCAACCTCGCTCACCAGCTCAGGCATTCCATGTGACTGCCTTCGACTGCTGCCCGATCAACAAGGCATTGGCCTTTACAGTCCCTTCTGCAGGTGGTGGGCCCACAGGAAGTCAGCCCAACATCACATTTGGGCTGTGCCTGGCTGGGCCCCGTGGGGTTAGACCCGGCCACCAGGCAATCACATGCAAGCCCCAACCCCATGGCTGGCTTAGGGTGGGGGTGTCGTTACAGCGCTCATAGTTCACAGAATGGATGTGTTATTAACTCTGACAGTGGAGCAAAATGAGTCCTAAGTGTTTGTAGTGCACAGTGCTTATGGGCTAATAGCTTATACCAATGCTGTTGGCTTATAGCCTGCCTGTGACTTTCATTTATTTGAGTGTCTGGAGGCAGGTATCCCTCTAGCAGTTTATAAATGACCCTCAGGGAGACTGCTAATTAGTGTAATGATGCTTATATACTAATACAGAGGGTTGTCCCCCTTCTTGCTTCTCTTGACCCGTCTTCTCAGAGTATTGCTTTCAGTCAAACATCATCATGCTTTATTTCTGCAAGCTTTACTTTGCAAGTGATATACAAAAGCACACAATTTTCACATAAAAACAGTAAGCCTCTTTAGTAAATCCAGTTGCAATATTTATTGACCGGGTTTGTTTCTAAGGGACAGACTGTAGACTCTCCATCAGCTGCTCTTTACACACAAAAATAATAAAGACATTACACTGGTGAAATCCATACAGTACATAAATCAAAGTGACTGATCAAAGTGTCTAACGGCATCAATTTGTAAAACAGCCATATAAAATTATACCACTATAATACAAAGTTACAGTAAGTTTCATATATTAATGTTTGTTGATTTCCTTACTGTATTTTAGAACAATACTGATGGTTTTTGGAAGTCTGTGGCAAAGCACATCCCAAGGGAGGCCAGCGACATACGCATCCTCAATCCATACTTTATTCAGGAGGCCTCCTTTAAACTGATTGGTTTACCTCGCAACAATGGACAGATGGGCAAAGGGGTAAGAGCCCAATGTTGTCCTGTTGTCTTCCAGGCACAGTGGTATAACAACAGAGCTGTCAGGTAATGGGGCCGAGTTCGACAGTCTGTTTGCATTATAAAGGCCTCTGTGAACACACAGCCGATGCTGCACAGATCCAAGCACCTTTACAGTCTGAAAAAAACAAACATCGTTACCATTAATCTATTAGAGAAAGACTATGCAGGGTTCTCACACATCGTGGGTGTAGTCATTTTCCAGTCTGGAAATGGATGTAAAACTAAAAAAAGTATGAAATAAAAAACTGATTTCATTTTTTGTAGCTTATATGTTTACCCACTAGTTACTCTATCAGACCCTGATATGCTGCCTGCCGGCATGTCAAGGCCTGCAGTTTCACATAGTCTGATACAGTAAAAAAAAATCCTGGAAAACACATAGAAATCTGTGAATTGCATATTTTCCAGCTCTACTCATATCCATGGTCGTTATTCATGCAAATTTGTGTTTTTTAGAATATTCCAACCTTGGGAGCTGTTGCCCTAACAATGGCTCTTCATAACTGTGATGAAGTAGCAGTGGCCGGGTTTGGCTACAACATGAGTACCCCCCATGCCCCTTTGCACTATTATGAAGAAGTCAAAATGTCAGCGATCAGAGAGGTAATTCAAACTCCATGAGTTTCAGTCACTTACTCCTTGCATGAAGCTACTGTACTGTTGCACTTATTTCAATTACTGTCACTATATGTACTTTTATATGAATTCATATCAACATCATTTACGTTTATTGCTTGTTTATCTGTATGCTTCAGTTCACTGGGTACTGCTATTTTTATATACTGTATATGGCATACCATAGTTTTTCAGTGAAAGTCATACTGTAGTGTCCTCAAGGAGCAGGAAAAAGCCTCTGATCAGCAATGACCAATACATTGGTCACAGCATTGACTAAGATTAGCCTCATGTACATTTCATCTTGCTTTATAGACAACAGAAGAGACTGCTTTATTAATGCCATCAGTGACAATTTGACCAACAATAACAAATAAATAAATACATAATTGGATAGACAATTAAAGTCTACAGCAATTTAAATAAATGTTTGAGCTGCTGGACTATTTAGATTTGGTATGGTTTGTAAAAAATACATTTGAGGGTGGCACTCAGCTTTTGCTGCTCAGTGTGCGTAACTGCGGAGACATCAGCATTTCATCATACATCCAAGTGCTTTTGATGTAACAGACGTCATTGATGATTTGCAAATCAATCTTGGTTTTTTTCACTATCATTTGAGACCCTATACTTTTTTGTTTGTTTTATTTAGCCTTTATTTACCCAAGTCAGTGCCACTGTAATCACATGGCCTTTTCACAAGGGAGACCTGGCCAAGACCGGCAGCAGTACTCACTTGCTATAGCACATTATAGAGCATTAAACACATACACAAACTCAATCTGGACTCAAGTCACTTCACCAGGGCCCTACAACAGTTCAGTGAGACAATGTTTTGTCTCCAGACCAGTCTGAAGGTTGAGCCATGCAGAGGGAGCAGAAAACCTAAAGCCAACTTTCCCAGTTCCTTTCTGTACTTTGGGAAAAGCAAACTGCAGAACATCACTAGACCCATGATATAGTGTCCATGACATGTCTGTGTAGTTTTTCTAAATATAGAACATATTATGTTAACAGTGGGCAGTGGCACTCCACAGCAGGGAGGCTTTCATATACGCTGAGATTCATTACTAGATCAAATAATATTATAATTCAAGCTTCTGTGTTGGACCAAAATATGCTCAATAGATATTATATAATACTTGAATAGAAAGAAAGATGTAATTCCCTCTATAGTATGAATTAAAACCTTGTTCTCTGTACTCTGTAGTCCTGGACTCACAACATCTCTAAAGAGAAGGAGTTCCTGTTGAAGCTGGTAAAGGCAGGAGTAATCCAGGAGTGGACTAATGGGATCTGTGGAGCAGGATGCTGAATTGCTGCACTGTGCTGTGTGTCAATGGTTCTAATCTTGTTTATTATGCTATGTCTCTGGAGCATAAGCAAAACAACTGAAATACCCAAAGATCTAATTAAGACAACAAAAACAGAATTATAACTGAAAAATAGTGGCAGTAATAATGAAAGTTGCCTTCCTTGAATGGGTTTCAGGCCTCCAAAAAAGCTACTGTTAATATTCAAACAAACGTTCTGAAAGCTCCATCTCAAGCCTTAGGGCAGCTACTAATTTCTCAAAATCGGATTAAGACACCTGGATAATGTGGTCCATTGTCAGATTACTGCTGCATGTTAACATCTTACTCCAATTAAGACAGACACAACGTAGTGAGCATTCTCCAGTCAGAAAGCAGCACCTAGTAACACGTGTGAACAGATGACAAAAACATCATTGTTGAGCAGTGTTTAGAGACATACTCATTTTTAGACCAGTGAAGAAATATATATGCTGCCAGTGGATGTCCTGTTTGTCTGTTATTTTGTTCTGTCATGTCATAAAAAGTGAGAAGAAAGAACAAAGAAGAACAAGCTGGTCTACCATAGCTCATGTAGTGCTTTTGGAAGGTGCAGTTGCCAAGTAGGTAAATAAACGCGTTGTTCTGAGTATGTTGGGTTTGCGTCTTTTTAACTCTTAAAGTCAGTGTTTAACCACTGATATTTATGAATAACTTGATGATTACTACGCTAATCAGCCAGATATATTTGAATTCAACACTATGCATGAGTCAAGCTTCTTTTCTCTTTTTTAACAAAGGCTTAATTAAAGTGTCCTTGAGATTTTTGTGTTTTAGAATATCATGAAGCCCAAGTCCAGACTCACTGGTGGTTTGCATATTGTTTGGTGAAGGAGAATAGGAGGGGTAATAAGGATAAAAGGATAAAAAATAAATTAAAAAATAAGAAAATGTTTTGGTGCATTTGACAAAACGGTGAGTGTGAATATAAAGTGATGATTGGAGATTGGTAAAAACACAAACACATTTAGAAAGAGTGTCATCACAAACAGCCTTGCTATGAACACAAGGAGCAGGTGGTCACTATTAAAAGCAAGTCCTTGACTGTTGCATGTGCGCAGGTCACTGGGTGAGTGCACACAAACAGAGCCCCTTACTCCTTAGGTGGCCCATGGACCACAACACAAGGACAGCATCATATGCATACAGGTACAGCCTGCCCAGCTCCAGTTCCACGCCGTTTTACATCTCACCGCTCTCTTTTCATGTATGAAACCTGAGAGCACATTTTCTTTTAATTAATCCTTGGGCTGAGAGTTCACAGTGGAGCTGCTCCACAGTGGAGCTGTTCAGGTTCAGGTTGCTCAGGCTCATTCCCACTGACAGTGCTCTGCCCTATTCCCACTTCACTCTGTCTTTACCTATCAAAAACCCACACAACACCCCTTTTCACTACCCAGGTTCCACTGGTCATCCAGGACATGCAGGTTTCAAGGAAAGGTTTCAAGAAGTTCAACTGATAAGAGAGCAGAGTTTTATATCCCTCAGAGGGAGGGGTTTAACCTGAAATTGTTGTGACTGAACAAAAGCTGATAAATGCATGACTCTGGTTTCAGTGTCATTAAGAGTTTATTGGGCAGTGTGAGAGCTGGTGGGGGAGTGGACCATTAGCATAACTGCTCCCTTCATGTATTAATGTTGTTGTGTTGTTGTAATGCTGTTTTCTCAGCTTTTAGATGTGTGTTACTTTAAATAGCTGCATTTTCATTAAACAAATGAACAAATTCTCACATAATACTTTTATTCCACTGCTACAATGTGGAGGTGAATGAAACAAACTGACCTTTACTCAAATGCAATCTAAGTTAGACCGTCCTGAGGACTAAATAAGAGGATGGGTGAGGGGGACACATTTATTTTCAATCAGTCCCCTATAGACAATTTATGCCAAATTTTTTTTACAAAATATAATGCATATTTCTGTTATATTCTCTCCAAATGGTAATGAAATCTGTGTCCAATGGTATATTTAAGTATTCATGGTTATTCAGCCTTTATTAAAAGGATAGCAAACTGACTTTTTTTTTAAACTACTTGAAAAACATCAGTGAAATAAAATCCAAATAAAAAAATCTAATTCTCCAAGGAGACTGTGAATGCAGCATTTGAGTGTATATTTGTGTTTTTAACTTTTAGACCTTTTTACTTTTTGTCAACAGACGCACAGCGTGTTGTCACAGGAATGTGAGGCTACACTCATCAGGGCCAGTCTCAGTTCTGTAACACTGAAGATATATCCAGGGCCACCCAGGGATACCATGACCTCCTGTAACCCTAGACCCAGCTGCACTGGAACCAGCGTCAAAAGGTCCCCTGAACAAAGACACATTAACGGCGAACACACTTGGGCCAGCTGTTCTGTGCCATGCATAAGCATGGTCATCCCCCTCCTCTGTCCCCCACCATCCTGCAGTCACACTGCCACAAGCAGACCTGCAGTGAGCACAGTTGCCAATGCTAACCGATCTGACTTCATGTCATCTGAAAGTGCTCTCTTGTTTATTAGAAGCGCTGTGTTCGTCTGTACAACAATAAGCACAACAGAAAAAGTTAAAGAATGACACTACTTCCACCAGACTCCCTCCAAACAAACTTTGTCTGTCGATTAACAATATTCATCATTGCATCATATTAAGAATTAGATAAGAAACCGTTAAGATTAGTTTTGTTGCAGTAAATTATGAATAAAACAAAAAAGGCCATTTGCCCCATCCTTCAAAAAATGACTGCATAAAATGGTTTTGGTAAGCTTGTCAGTGATTTTATGCTCTCTTTTTATTTTAGCTGTCTTTGTGTTGTAGGGTTGATGTTGATGTCTTCATTTTTTATTTTTTTTACTCACATCAACAGCAAAGAGAGGTGAACTAATAAACTGTGACACCACTGATTTTAAGAGAGCTTTGGAAACTCATTTTCTGACAATTTTTTATGCCATGTTGAGTTTACTGAGCCTGAACCATGCTTTAATTAGATCCAAGTGAGAGCTTCCCTGTCGTCTAAGTCATTGTATAATAAAAAGGTTAAGAAGAAAAAGGCATCTGAACATGAATTTGTCCAGATGCTAGTGTCTGTGCATAATGAAACCAAGTACACTAATCCATTTGTGCCATTTTGTTTTATGAATTTCCAAGGCACTAACACAGTTCCAACCTAATTGGTTTCCTAAACTCTGACCCTAAGGAAATAAAGGCCAGCTATTAGTAGAACTTCAGTCCGATGTTGACTCACTCATCTCTTAACAGATATTGTTCACTAGCCTTCCTGAGTCAGTCTCCTTATTCAGCCAATGTCTCTCCACTCTGGTCTTCCATGCGTCTACTGTGTGTGGTTTCATCTCAGCACTAGTTCACACACAGCATTGCAGGTTTGCAACCTTTAAGTGAATGTGACAAAATACCAGATCTCTCCAAAATATGTTTCTATGAAAGCACAACAAAGTGAACATGTTGGGAATAAAGTAGTGTGAGTGGGTTCTTGTTCTCTTGACTGTTTGTGCAGCTGATCTCCAGATTCCAGAATACATCTAACTGTCAGGGGCCAAACACAGTTTAAAAGGCTTTTAAAATTAAGTGTAAAATGTAAAGATTTTAACCATCCAGTCTACATAAATGGTAATTCGCGGTCATCATTGTGTTTGCATGGAATAATTAATGATGTCCTTTGGGTTAAAGCAGCTGCTCAACATGAAGCTGATTTATGGAAAGACTACTGATATAATCAAAGAACATGCAGGATGAGAATGCTCTTCTCCCCAAATCAGTATGTTTAAGAATGTAAAAGCACCTAAGGCAAGATTTGAATGCAATTATGCTTTCATCATGTCAGCATGAATCAGTAGCGCAACTCCACAGTAAAAAAAAACTTTAATTAAACGGTGGAATGAGTGAAGTCGACAGGATCACATTAAATCACACCAAAGCAAAAACCAAATGAAGAGTTCACGTCATAGTCATTCAGTTAATGGGAACATTTTCCCCAGACAGCTGGTTCCTTATTGTGGCAATACAAATGCTTTCTATGCCACCAATGATGGGCCCTGAAAATTATAGGTGAGCTCCGAAAGGGATATACAAGGTCAGGATACACCTGGAAGAGCACATCCCACATAAAATGGAGTTTTATTTACCAGTACAGGCCTCTATGGAATAAGTCAAGGCTGAAATACACAACTAAGAGTGAAAAGAAGGACAGCAAATGAAAAGACAAGATCAGTGTGTCATGGCTGTATTAATGGACAGTCATAAGCAATAACAATGGTAATTAATGGTAATTTAGAAATGACCTGGAAGGATAAACACAGTGGTAAATTATCAGGTTGGTACATTTTGACAATATTAGTCAAGTCATTCGTCTGACTCAGCAGGTAAGCACATACAGCAGCTAACAAACAGCTTTCATTTTGCTAGGGTTAGGGTTAGGGTTACTGTTCCAGTTATTTACTGGTAACAGACAATACTGGGGCATTTCTTTACGACAGTGCACTCCAGGGATCAGCTGTTAGCCCTCGGCTGTGACAGAGAAGTGTGACAAATGCCAGCTCACTGAGCATCATTATCATTTTTGTATGAGTATTTATTATGAGGCACATGTGCACCATTCTCTGATGGATGTGTTTGTTGAAAAAATAAAAATAATTATATTAAAATAGTGAAACAGCCCAGTTGTAACTCCAGGAGCTCTCTCTTTTCCCTGATCTCTCAGGATGACCCTGCCTGAGGAGCAACACTGGCAGAAGAGTCTGCTCATTGTACTATCAGCAAACTATATACAGCTGCTTATGGCCCCAAATCATCCATTCTTCATGGAACAGACTCACCTAGCAACTCTGTTTGGTAAATCGTCATTGCCATATTGGTGTATTATGTCATTAACCAAAGCACTGATTGTGCATGTACATATATCAGCATATCCTATCATATGACTCTGTTTAACCAATCACACCACTAAGAATCTCCACAGACACAAGAAACAAGAAAGTGACTATAACCCTGTTTTTGACTTCTGAGTGTAAACAAATGATTCAGGCCTGAAATGTGTTTTTTTCTGTTTTCTTTTTTTTGTGTGTTTTGTTTTTTTAGTTTTCTAATTTATTGTCATTGAAGTCATTGATTCTTTTTATTTTTCTGTACTTATTTGCACCAATTTGCACATGTTAAATGTAAAACAATGCATTCATAACGCATTTATAATGTTAGATGACTGTCTAATGAGGGCAGTTTTGTCTTCCCTACCCTTCTCTGAGTACAGTTGAATGTAACCTGTAGCACAACACCACGTGACAGACGATGGAATCCGACACCACACATGTGCGCGCGCGTACAGAGTAATAGAGAGCGTAAGCATGGTCTCAGAGTTGAGTGTTCGCTGCAGACTTTTCATGTGGACGTACGAATGTCCGCCGCGCCGCGCTCTCCGACAGTTTCACAGCTTTGTGCGGGGACAGTGGGGAGCACAGAGACTGGCTTCAAAGAGAGGGCTGTTCAGTGAGGGCTACTCGGTGAGGGGCTGCACTGTGAGGGCCAGGTGGGAGGCTGCTAGGGTCGGTGGACATGGGACAGAGGGGACGCAGAGCGCTGTGTGAACTCGTGTGTGGATTACTGCCGCGGGACACGGCAATTTCACGTCCATGAGAAGGCTGCGCACCACCACAGGTACTGTTCACATCAAGGACACACCCACACCACATACACGAGCAATGTTTTCTGGTGCTTGTGCGTAAGGGACTCAGCTGTGTGCTATTATATATATATATATATATATATATATATATATATATATATATATATATATATATATATATATATATATATACACACACACACACACACACACATATATATATATATATGTGTGTGTGTGTGTGTGTGTGTGTGTGTGTGTGTGTGTGTATGTATGTATGTATGTATATTAGCGTTTTTGTTAGATAAAATGAAACCAGAAAACTGATTTAACAGCAGTATTTCTTCAAAATTGTAAAATTCCAAATTCCACTCCCTTTTAGTGTAGCCTTCTGTGTTTTGTTTTATTGTTTTTATTATTGTGCTGGAATTTGTATTTTAGTGCCCTTTAGTTTGGCCCTTTTAGCTTCTTTATCATTGTATCACTTCCAGTAAAAATGTATTGCTTTTAAGCATGTTCTTTGTGCGCTGTGTAAGAGCCTTGTCTCAGACAGTGTTAAAAAAGAGAGAACAGGCCGACTTGTTTCTGTCCCAGCTCTATTTTAAGAACATGGTTGTAATGCTAAGACAATATTTAGCAGCTCTCTGTACTGTTTGTAGAGCCTCATTGTGTTTGCCAAGAAATTTACTTGACTGGAATGTGTTGGCAGATGCTTTCACCTGGTGTGGAAAGGACTTGTTTTCAAAGACATACAGATGGGCACATATTGGATGAAAATATATCATATTAAGTGGTAGAAATGTTGTCGAGTAGACATCGGATGACTCCTGTGTGGCCAAGTTGGTTTGATGTCAGTGTCTAATGATGTGGTGGTGTAGTGGCTTCATCAATAATAGTGTGGTAACAGTGCATTTGTGATTAAGACCCTGGAACATTTTACCATTTAATGAAAAGTAGTAGCTTTTTGTTAATTTGATGCACCAACACATTTAAAAAAAAAAAAAAGTTGGGACAGGAGTAACAAAAGGCTGGAAAAGTAAGCAAAAAAAAAAAAAAAATTGCAACTAATTAGGTTTAGGACTGGGAATAAAATGAGCATTTTAGAAAGGCAGAGTCTCTCAGTAGTACAGATAAGCAGAGGTTCACTACTGCATAAAACTGCATCTAAACGTTGTGAAAAATTTTCCTCATCATACACTGGCAAAGACTTTGATTATCTCACCATCTACAGAACATAATTTCATCAATCTTGAGAAATCTATGTGAAAAGTACAAGGTCATAGGTCAGTATTGGACGCTGGTGATCTTTAGGCTCAAACAGCACTGCTTTAAAAAGAGGTTTGGTTTTGTTTTGAAATCTCTCCAAAGTCATCCACAAATGACAGTAAAAGCAGTATCATTCAAAGAAAAAGCCACCATCCTGAAGCACCACCTTCTTCTCTGGGACAATGCTCATTAAAATGGACTAAGACAAAGTGAAAACTGTTCATAAAATTAAAATTTGAAATTCTCTTTGGACAGCAGGGACACCATGTTCTGCAGACTATGAGGCTGTTTACACAACAGCGCGTTTTGCCCAATCCTCATTGGTTATGTTGCGGATAGGCCTCTCATTTACACAACGCCTGTGTTTTCACACCACGAAACCACTAACTTTTGAATGTGGCCAAGGAGGTGTTTTCGTGGCCACCGCTTTTCTCTTTTGTAAACTGTGAAACCACTGTCTTCTTTGAAAACGATGACATCACAGGCACAACTTGCATGCCCAAACAACGACTCTACAGAAGAGGGGGTAGCAGAAATGGCAAGGAAAGAAGAAAAAATGAAAACCCACCCCCTTCTGGACTGGCATTTGTACTACATTGTTTTGGACATTTTGGGTGGTCCCGTGTGAACAGTAGTTAAGGATAGGATAATATTACTCTCCCAAAACTCCAGCAGCTGCTCTCCTCACTTTAAACTTTTACAGACTGTTGTTAAAGAAGAGGGATGCTACACAACAGTAAACATGGTCCTGTCCCACCTTTTTTGAGATGTGTTGCTGCCATCAAATTCAAAATCAAATTATTTTCCATTAAATGGTGAAACGTCTCAAATTCAACACCTGATATGTTGTTTATTTACTATTGAGAATAACATATAGAGCCCTATCTTGCAGCAGCGCAGGCGTGGCGAAGATCAAGATTGTGGTATATATGCAATCTTGTGCATGGTGCAGCCATCTTGTGCCCGTCTCTGTCTCTGCCAGCGCCTCGAGGCGTGGTGGTCTAAAAACGAGGCGTGGCATGGCACAGACAGGTGAGCTGGTCTCAAAAGCACAAGTCAACGTGTGGTCGGTCTTTTAAGGCCATTGCAAGTGAAACACAGAGGCAGTAAGGCCTCATGAATTCCAAAAATGAGAATGTGAAATTATTGCACACATGCTCTGGAAAAAATATTATATTCCATTTTTTTTTCTTGTCTAAATTTTTTTTGTCATTTGGATCAAGAAAAATCCTTTACAAATGACACTACAATCACAAATTCACGTCATTTGCGACCATCCAAAGCTCCATAGGAAAAAAGCCAGCAGAAAATCTATTTAAAAAACCTCAGATACGGTTCCAGGATTGTGCATAAACATATTCATGATATTACTCATTTTTAAGGTAACTTTGAGGTCATATATTGGAGACCTACATCTTGAGACAGCGCGATATTAAAACCAGAAAGTCACTGGGACGAAGCCTGGCCCAATCCAGCTTAATTTGTGGGTTATAGCTGTTGCTAAAACTCCAGGAGAGTCATGCCTCTCACATGAAGAACAGAGTACAGTCTGGTTTATAATCCACATCCTTCATATTCCATCTGATGTCCACCTGTCCACCTGTGTGCGCTGTCTTTGTGTAAACTCTCCGATTGGCACAGAGCCATGAGGAGTACAGTAGCTACTGGTTTACCGCAAGCTCTCCTGTGTAACGACGCACCACAAGATGAAGCCTAGTCCCACTGTTTCCTGACATCCAGGAGTTTTCTCATACGTGTGCTCCAAGGAAAAACAGTGTCTTTTCTGAGCTGACCGTGATCATACAGGAATGACGTTGAATGAAACCAATGAAGGCGCGCTGGCCAACCGGGAAACAGAAACGAAGATGGCTTTACGTGATGTGAGTAAAGGACAAATCCTTGTGTGATTATTTGAGACTTTATTCCAGTTTGACATGTGTTGAATGTCTAAAAAACACAACCAGTTTGTATAAAATGGCTCCACAATTTTCTCAAAGATTTGTGTAATTAAAAATATCACACAGAAAACATAAAATATAATGTTGTAGAAGTCGGCAAAAAAAGACGAAAGAGTATTTGGAGTCTCTGCTTTTATTGCACACTTCCAAAAATACCGAACTCCAAAAACGACAACCTTCGCGGTCAGGTAACTTTTTTTCACTTCCCTCAAACCACACTTCCTGTCCCCAACTCTTTCACAATAAGAGCATACGGTATGGTGTGAAACATAAATATAAAGTGTCCACCACAATGTCATATTAATCATAAAGGCACGTTTTTTTACTTGGATGCACGTGACTTGTTGATAATAAAATGATAAAGTGCAAATTAGTATTTTTCTAATAGTCTAATTTTAATTCGATATAAAGTGCTTTACAATAAATAAAACATCCTAAAAATATATATGTAATTAATAAAAGCACGAAATGTAATAATAATAATAATTTGACGAATGGATGGATTGAATCCACGCTCATTTTACTGATCTCTCCTCTCGAGAGAATTAGCTCTTGGTATGACTCTTGGGTGGCCTCTCAAAAAATTCGATCAGCACAAAAGAGTCAATTAGTGCATGTATATACTATAACTATTAGGACAGAGTGGTAAAATTCAGCTGGTACATTGAATAAATTAAGCACAAGTTTAGAAAATGTTGACTTTCACATTACCTCAGCTGCAACAATGGACTGGAACACAGATTGAAGGGGGGCTCATAATCATCTAACATTATGCACAATCTATATGTATGTATGAGTAAAATGTTTGAAAACAAAATCAAATGAAAATAAATGGTGTGAGGTAAATCTTGATGTCAATTTGATGCTGTTGCTTCTATCTGGAAATTTTAAGTCTAAATAACAGTTGTGAATTAGCTTTCTATTTAGACATGTGTAAGCTCTGTATAGCAGAGTGCAACTTGTCCTGACAGCTTTATTACTTATGAAGCCCCCTTAGTCTGACATTTTACCTTCTTTTTCGTTAAAGCACACAGTGTTAGTGCTGAAAATCAGTTAACACAGAGTCATAATGTAACAATAAAAGCCGTACATCTGTCAACCCACAACACAAACATAAGAGAATATTTGGTGACTTGAGTGCCTCCACCACAAAGGTCATTTCTTGAGCAGAAAAGGGAGTTAACAACACTGTGCTTTTGGTCAGACTCTGGTTCTCACATATTTCTTTGTCTCTCTAGAGTCAGGCAGTCTTGATCATTTGTTATCTGAAAATATTTTTACTTGCATAAGGTGAAAAATTTGCAAAAAAAAAAAAAAAAAGGCAGATCATCAAGCAATAGGTCACAACAGTAAGATGAATTACATAGAAATTCCGTTCCGTTCAAACAAAACTACCTACTCACCACGAGAGGCAACTGTTCTGTTCATGTTCATCTGTGAAAGATTTGTATGGACAAAGAAAATGTGGCTTTCTGAACTGTAGAACTTGCATGGAGCACAACATGGATCCTAATTTACAGTTCAATGAAAAAATAGTTGCCCCCCCTTCCAGATATCATAGTTTTTTGCACATTTGTGACACTTAACTGTTTCAGATCATCAAATAAATTTAAATATTAGACAAAGACAACTCAAGTAAACACAAAAGGCAGTTTTTAGGTGATTATTTTATTTATTATACAAACATACAAACCTACCTAGACCTATGTGGGAAAGTAGTTGTCCCCCTTGTTAAATCATAAGTTAACAGATGAGAAACAAAGTAATTGACATCTATCAGTCTGGAAAGGGTTACAGAGCCACTTCTAAAGCTTTGGGACTCCATCTAGCCACTGTGAGAGCCATTATCCACAAATGGAGAAAAGGGTGAACCTTCCCAGGAGTGGCTGGCCAATCAAAATTAACAAGAACACATTAACGACTTACACAAGAGGTCAACATGGCCCACAACAACATCTAAACAGCTGCAGGCCTCACTTGTCTTGGTTACGGTCAGAGTTCATGCCTCAAAAATAAGACAGAGACAGAACAAAAATGGCTTCCATGGCAGGGCTCCAAGGCAAAAACCACTACTGACCAAAAAGAACATAAGAGTGCAGGCTCGTCTCACTTTTGCCAAAAACACCTTGATGATCCCCAAGACTTTGGGGAAAATATTCTGTGGACTGATGAGACAAAAGTTGAACTTTTTTGAAGGTATGTGTCCTGTTACATCTGGCGTAAAATTAACACAGCATTTCAGAAAAAGAACATCGTACCAAGAGTCAAATATGGTGAAGGTAGAGTGATGGTCTGGGGCTGCTTTGGTGCTTCAGGACCTGGACGACTTGCTGTGATTGATGGAACCATAACAATCTCTCTATGCAATACTCTCTAACAAAAAATTCTGAAGGAGAATGTGTCCATCCATCAGTTTGTGACCTCAAGCTAAAGCACACTTGGGTTCTGCAGCAGGACAATGATCCAAACACACCAGCAAGTCCACCTCTGAATTTCTTAAAATAAACAAATTAAAGGTTTTGGAGTGGCCTAGTCACAGTCCGGTCTTGAATCCAATTGAAAATGCTATAACATGACCTTAAACAGGTGGTTCATGCTCAAAAACCATCCAATATGGCTGAATTAAAACAATTCTGCAAAGAAGAGTGGGCCCAAATTCCTCTACAGTGATGTGAAAGGCTCCCTGCCAGTTATCTCAAACATTTGATTACAGTTATTGCTGCTGAGGGTGACACAACCAGCTATTAGGGTTAGGGGGTGATTCGGAAAAGTTAGCTGGCTTTATTGAAATGTATCTTGTCTCACATGAAAATCACTGCCATCACATTTTAATTATTTATTTTATTGTTTGTTTGCTTGCTTGTTTATGATATGTTGTTAGGTGGCAATGGATGTAGATTGAGACTGAAATGCACATTGTTGTTTTTACTTTTATGTTGTATTAGAGCTGCCCATCCTTAGGTCCTAGGTCTAGATGTAGTTTCTGAGAGGGACTGGGATTTTAAATGTTTGTATCTATTTTACACAATTCTGAAAATAGGTATACACAGCATTAAAGAATTAAATACCTCATATTAAAGGTTTCAGTATGCAGTACCAAAAGAAGCTGAGCCTCTTTTTCTTGTCCCGTGATTCCATTTAATACTGCTGCACAAATAGTCCAGTTAATGCACTACATTTCTGTTTGAACTTGACAAAAGAAGAAAACTGCAAATACTGCTCTGCTAAAGTGTCAAGAGACAACAAAACTGCTTCTCCTTAAACGGTTTGAAAAGTCAACGAGACCCAAATGGTTCTTAAGTTTATACCAGTGGTTACTCAATTGTATGTACTCAAACTTGATTGTAATAAAATGCTATTGGGACTTCATCAAATAGATCAGATAGAGAGTGACTAATAAGTTCACCAATTCTATTGTTAAATCGTTAAATGTGGAGATATAAAGTTTGCTTAATGGTTATACCATTTTAAGGGAAGTCCCCTGTTGTTTTATAGAAGATGGACACAGCTGGTGGAAACAGGAATGGGACTGCAGCCATCACCTGAGCAGTTGGAAGGTGAGTGTACATCATGAGGCTCACTGCTGCTGAGGAAGAGTCTATGTCCTTCATATCTGCAGTCAACCACAAACATGCTGACTGTGGACAAACTCGGCCCACCACACAGGACTAGTCACATGCCAGTTACACTTCCAGCTGCCTAGAAGCATTTATCTATAGTTTTAGTCATGGTTAGTAGTGCATTTACAGTTATTATAGTTATTTTTAGTTATCCTGGACTGCTTCATATAAATTAAATTATGTTTACAATATTAACACATGGCTGGATTTTGTCTTATTGCATAGGTGCATTGTGATACACATCTCACAATCCATTTAAAGAACGTAACACCACATAAATTAACATAAATCATGAGAAATGTACCTTCAAACCCAGTCAAGCATGTGTTTCATAAAAGAAACCTCACAAGGAGATGTAGCACAATTAGAAAACAGCTTTAACATGTTTTTAGTGGAGCCTAGAGGCCTTGTGCTCATGAATGAATGAATATGCAGGAGTGTTAGCCCAGTAGACGGTGTCTGTTTCACTGTGTGCTTCACCTGATCTGGCCCCCTGTCTCTGCCAGACACCACACACCAGCTCTCTCTCTTAAGTCATCCTAAAATATTAACTCACACAGGCCTTGAGTGTCTTCTAAGTAATGAAAGGGCTCCAGTGCAGGCTGCAAAGTCCATAGGCAAATGTCAAGAATGAAGCACAGACATTTGTCTCTGCACATGTAAGACACAACCATAGAAATAGTAGTATCTATCTATCTATCTATCTATCTATATATATCTATATCTATATATCTATATCTATATCTATATCTATATATATATATATATATATATATATATATATATATATATAGTTCATAATTACCAGAACAAATAAGATGAATTATTTACATACAAACAATTTAAATTTGAATAATGTCCTTGTCCAAGCAAAAGGAATTCTTTTGTTGCTGTGGCTCTGTTAAAAATAAACATAAAACCCGGAGAAAGCGATAAAACACAATCATAAAAAATACAAATAAGTGCATAAAGTGACCTTTTTTTATTTGTTTACCCAAGCATTTTTGATTGTTTACTCTGATAAGGCGTAAACCAGCATTGATCAATCAATCATGCATTATCAAATTTAAAATCCTTTTCTCAGTAATTATTTATATTCGTTATTCAAACCTAACACCTGTGTTGTGTGGCTAGGTAATTCTGTGGACTGTGGCCTCACTGCTGTTGCTGCTGGATGCTGTTTTCTGTGAGGACCAACTGTCAGAAATACAGGTGGACCTAAGAAACCCTCCCCCTGCTAAGGATTGGCAGCTGGACCACAGAGTCCACACACTTGGACCTCTAGACTTTGGTAAGTACATCAGTAATCTAGGCTGTAATATTGTAAGGTGACACTAGACTGGTCAGTATTAAGAATCCCTCATCTCTCAGATTCCACACACTTACACATGGGTAGTAAATGAGGTAACAACTGAACAGCGATCCATATGAGCTGTTTATGTAGCGCTTACAAACATGCTAATACATAAAATATCTATTTGTATTTTGTTGTGGTATGTGCTTGAATGTTATTATGTGTTTGGGACAGCCATGAACTTTACTGTTCCGACAGGGACCCCCTCCCCACTAGCACTCCAGACTCTCAGCAAGAAGGTCCTGGCTTATGTGTGGAGATTGCATGTTCTCCCGATGTCTGCATAGGTTTCGTCTTGGTGCTTCGGTTTCCCCTACCACCAAAGACATGTGTAATAGCCCCACTCCCCCCATTGGGCCAGGAGTCCCCTGTAAAAGAGGTTTGTAATCTCAGTGGGACTTTCCTGGATAAATAAAGGTTCAAGAAAATTAAAATAGCTATAAATTTCTATGCATTTGTGCAGAAATGTTATACAAGTAAAGATAAAGTTTCATAGATCAGCTCTGCTGGTGTGTCCAATAACACATAGAGTATGGAATCATCTAGTTAGTAATCATGACCACGATACTGGCTAAAGGTGCTGCTTTGTGGCCACTGTCCCAGTAGCCGCAGAATGAGTTTAGGATACATGCAACGAATGCCACCTTTGCTCCATTAAATTTGAATTGGATTTTTATTTCAAGGAAAACACCAATAAAATATCCTTAGCTACAAAGATTGCTGCCACTGTTCAGTGCATTTTCAGCATCTTGACATAGTTCACTAAAACAAATTAAGAAATCTGTCTATATTTTGGCTCTTCTTGCACCTTCTGTTCCTCATGTACCCTGTGTTGCTACCTTTTTAGACAATTGACTTAGGTGTAGAACAGTGGTCAGACCATAAAAATGTATATATTGTAATATGCTACTGTTTTTCAGACATGAGATCATAATTGTAACTCTTTGGAACTAAAAGCAGGAGCCACGGTTACATATTGTGACTACTGCTGGTTGTCTGGTAACATTACAAAATATAAGAAAAGTGTGTTTAAGGAACATCTAGAATTTGTCATGGCTAAAATGATCATTTCTGTTTTACTCAAGAGCATTCAGTCATGTATCATTCTCAGATTTGTCTGGTATTTATTGATACAGCTGAGTGTCATCTGTGCAGTGGATGTTATTAACATGTAGTCTAGTAATGTTGCCAGAATTATGGCATGTGAACTCCATGGATATTTAATGTACACAAGGCAGACGTATCTTTGACTTTTAAAATGTAGTATCTGTCCAGTCCCTCCAGGATTTCGCAGCCATCTTTTGTGATTGTTGCAGTTTTAAAAACCTGATTTTGCAGGGAATTTTTTCAAAAGTTTCAGTGAAACGTTGCGATTATTTTCCCAGTATAACAAGAGATTCATGTATGCATTTTAGAATTGAATAATGTGACTGTGATTTGTCGAGTGGGTTCATTTTTTGCAGCTCTCTAAACATGTTTTGCACTTGAAAAATGTTGGAGAGAGGAATAACACTGCTTTGTTTTGTTTTTTAAACCATAAATAGCAGCTTCTTTTGGGTGAGTAGTCTTTTGAATTGATTTTGAGTTTCCGTGTTTTGTTTTTTTTTTGGTTGTTTGTTGTTTTTTTACATCACATACAAAATCAGCAATACAGGCTGTATGCCCATTTATCATCTCCAATAAATGGCTTCATCCAGCCGTTAGATTTAGGATTTGATTCCCACTCCTTTCTGTATTTTTGAGTGTAGCCATCTTGAAAGATGTTTAGTTTATGTCACAGAGAGGCACACACAGTGGATGAATCAAGTGAGTGACTGAGGCTGTTTGAGTCTCTGGTTTAATGATGAATCCATGCTCTGGACGCGGAGGGATGAACATCAAGTCACTAGAGGGGTCTGAATAGTTGGTAAATATAGCGACAAAGTCGCTAAGTTGGCAACACTGGATGCAGGATATGACGTGGGCTCATTCTTCTTTGTGGGTTTTTGTCAGACAGTCAGTCCTGTGACGACTCGGGTGATTAAACTTGCCAGAAATGGTCATTCGCAGCTGTTAGTTGCGACAAAGTTGCGGCATTTGGACAAAGTTGTTTGATTTTGCGTTAATAGTTGTGATCGCAACTTCGCAAAATCCTGGAGGGACTGTCTGTCTGACAAACACAATGTGAATGTGCCAGGCTAATAAAGATGTTCCTATTATTGTCTGCCCTCTGTCCCTTATTTCCATTATTATTTTTAAGTTTTACATTTTATTTCATTTATTGATGTAGTACAGATAAATAGTAGATACGTAGGTGGTAGATTACGTACCACGAGTGGGCCTTAGGCCTTCAGTGACTTACCACTCATTTGCTCGTCTGGAAATAACAGGCGAGCTAGCACAGGGGTTGGCCAACCTCTTCTCACAATATCCAGCTTTTCGTGAAAGGCCCGTCTTGAAAATGGCGTGGAAAGTATATCTGCAACCAGATCAATCTCTTCTCCTCCTTCGGCCATTATGGGTTAAAAATACAGCAATAGCTGTTGGATCTCCGGGTTTAGTTCGATATTCTGCAAATTGGCGCCTTTCAGTGCCAATCACAGGATGCGTACACGTCCAGTTTAAGGTAAGACCTTCTAGCTGGCCTTGGTCTGCAGAATCGAGATCTGATTGGCTATTGCAGCTGACTGTGTCCGTTCACTTACAGTGCACAGGGCCTGCTCTGTTGATTCTGAAGGTCTTTCATTTGCCTGACAACACAAGCTAGCTGAAATATAATTGGATAAAAACTCTACCATGATAAACAACATTGGAATATAGTGGATATAGTATGACATAGTAGCGGAGTGGTTAGCGCTCCCGCTTCACAGCAAGAAGGTCATGAGTACGAATCCCGGCCGACCCAAAAAACATCGTTGGCCGATTGTAGCCAACCCAAAAAACATCATTGGCTAACTCTGGTCTTTCTGTGAGGAGTCTGCATGTCCTCCCCGTGGGTTCTCTCCGGGATCTCCGGCTTCCTCCCACCGTCCAAAGACATGCATGTATAGGTGAATTGGTGACTCTAAAGTGCCCCTAGTGGATGAATGTGAGAGTGAATGTGAATGTCTGTCAATGTACATCTAAGTGTCAGCCCTGCGACGAACTGGCCACTGTCCAGGGTGTACCCCGCCTAAGGCCCAAAGCAGCTGGGATAGGCTCCAGCCACCCGCGACCCCACAAAGTGGGATAAGCGGTAGAAGATGAAATGAAATGAAATAGTATGACATAAAGAGAACAGAGAATAATTTTGTTTACATATTTATGAAAATAAAATAAATGTACTTTTCTGAGCATGTTTAGGCCAGCAGAGAAGGCCTTGCTGGCCCTGACAGCCCACCACTGTGTACCACGTACTAAGACCTGGGTTCAAGAAATAAATAAATTTAAAAAATATTACTTGACATGGTTGAACAGTGTGTAACATGACATATTTCTGTAATTAACTGAAATAATGCAGAGCTCTTGACATGTTTTAACATGGTTGCCTGTGTCCCTGAACAGTGTTTGACTGCTGCCTGGGGTATGCATACTTCTTTTTATGCTCATGATTACAACTTTTCCTAAACATTAAGGCATGAACTGACAAGAAGGAGATGTGCACAATAGTGATCCAACCTTTGCTATGAAAATGACCCTCCAGCCCCCTTCCAGCACTGGTGCTTAGGGCTCTATATAGTGGCAACACGCACACTTCACATCTGATAAGTAGGGGATTTCAGCTGGCATCTGCTTTCAGTCGAAGAACACATGCTCACTGTGCACTCATTGAAGTCTATTCTCATCTAGTAAGTGTGATAGGTGTGACAGTTCTTTGCACTATCAGGTTCCAGGGTTCACATCTGGGCTGTCTGAACCCTGAGCAGTGGTTATTCCAGCATAGATTTCCTAAGGTGGAGCAGAGCACTGTCAGCTGAAAGAGATTAGCACTGTTGACACGCCAAATATGTTTACTGTACATACAGTGCCATGAAAATCGCTTCATGATTTCTTATTTTTTTGCACATTTGCCACACTTGTTACAAATGTTTCAGATCATCAAACTAATTTGACCCCTGGTTGTGCCGCCATCAGCAGCAGTAACTGCAGTTAAGCGTTTGCGATAACTGGCAATGAGTCTTTGACATCACTGTGGAGGAATGTACATGAACTGCCTTTTTAAGGTCAGGCCACAGCGTCTCAATCAGATTCAAGTCCAGAATTTTACTAGGCCACGCCTAAATCTTCATTTTGCTTTTTTAAGCCATTCAGAGGTGGACTTGCTGGTGTGTTTTGATCATTGGTTGTTCAAACATCAATCACAGTAAGTTGTCCAGGTCCTGGAGCATCAAAGCAGCCAACACACTGCCACAACCATATTTGACTGTTGGTATGATGTGTTTTTTCTGAAATGATGTTTTACTTAAACGCCAGACGTACGTACCACATACCTTCCAAAAAGTTCCAGTTTTGTCTCATCAGTCCACAGAATCTTTTCTCTAGGGGATCATTAAGATGTTTTATTTTTTAATTTTTTTTTTTTGTTCAGTTGTGGTTGTTGCCTTGGAAGTCTGCCATGGATGCCATTTTTGCCTTTTCTGCTCGGCCGGTGGCCTTGAACGGCAAGCGAACAAGAGCTCTAGAGCCAAAGTGTTTGCGGTGTAATACTTGTTTTAACCAGTAAAGAGCTATAGCACTTGTTAAGTTTGATTAGCTCACTGGGTTTAGTCGTGGACTACGATGCGGGAGGCCATGGTGTGAGACTCACATGGGTCAAATTATTTACTTTTGAGTGTTTTGCTGTTTGTCTAGGAAAGGTTGGGGTACGTATATATCTGTACTGTCAAAGTGTAAATGTTATGGAGGAGGAAAACAATCAAACATGCTTTATTAATAGCTTTTATGTTACAATCACAGTGTGTAAAACTAAAACAAATTAAACTAAGGCGTGGAGTCTGTTGCAAGATAATAAGATCGGTGGTTTGAGACACATACTAAATGTGTACAAATATTCAACTCCGTCACATAATGTGCAGAATTATTGCCTAAGCCCTTTCAATATTTATGTGCGCTCTCGCACCCTTTCACTTCTTTTTCATGTTTTTCTTGTGTGCGCAAGAACGAAAAGATTGGGCCCCACTTTATCTGATTAAGCAGCCACAACGATATTATGGTCCTATAAATCTATAGTATATAATATGCATCTGGCACAAGCTATTTAGCTGCTATGGATTATCATCATCCTCACCACACAGAGAATGTAGGGCCTACCTTTAATGGTAAAACACCCCTCTCATGTGAGTGGAAGTGTCCTCCATTCCGAGTCCAAACTAATAAGACCTACTGACAGAATACAATTCACAGATAAAATAAAACCCAATCCAAGGCAATATGGTTGCCTTTTGACTATAATACAATACATATTTCAAGACATTTTAGACAAAAAGCATAACATAATAATTTGATCCATGTGGGTCTTAAACTGTGGCCTCCCGCATTGAAGTCCACCACTCAACCCAGTGAGATACTCAGACTCAGCAAGTGTGGTAGCACTTTACTGCTTAAAACAAGTATTACAACTCACACTTGGCTCTGGAGCATTTGCAAAAAAAAAACAACTTTTTTTTCCCTTGCCTTTCAGGGGCAATAATGAGAAGAAAGAAAGAAAAACGTAGAAATACCTTGTCACATAGGTTTGTGTAGCTTTTTTACCTTAATAAATAAAAGAAAGACTTCAAAACTGTGTTTTGCACTCTAATATTAAAATTTGTTTGATGATCTGCAACATTTAAGTTTGACAAAAGAAGAAATCAGGAAGGGGGCAAACACTTTTTCATGGTACTATTTATACCATCAGCTTGTCCTCAACAGTGGGCCAAATTAAGTCTATTTAATATATGGCAACATGGAATATTAGTGTCTAAACATCAAAAATGTAACTGTCTTATCTATTATAAATCTTATTAGGATTATTAAAGTTTGTTATAAATACATGTTGTGTAGGTATATGTGGTGTGACTTTTGGATCTCTAACAAAGGCAAATGTTAATGTAATGTTATTATTAAAGTTTTAAAAATGATTACAGTTACATTTTGTAACTTTTACCAAAAAATACTTAGCCTTGAATTCACTGCCTTCAAGTACAGTCTACTTTTTTTTCCTTTTGGCTGTTTCCTTCAGGGGTCTCCACAGTGAATTATCTGCCGCCATCTATCCCCATCCTCTTCTCTCAAACCAACTACCTTCATGTCCTTCTTCACTACATCCAGAAACCTCCTGTTTGGTCTTCCTTTTGGCCTCTACTACTCTTCTCTCTTTGTCATTTTACTCATTCATCATTTCCTCAAAGTACTCCTTCCATCTTTCCCTCAACCTCTTGTCACCTGTCAACAAATTTCCATCTCTATCTTTCTTTCTGTCTACTTCCCTCAGTCTTTTCTCTCCCACTTCCCACAGCTAACCTCTTCCTCTGGATACTCTCCTGAACTGTACTTTTCTCCTTCCAGATGACACACCTAGCACCTTCCTACCTGTCTGTAGTCCAGTCATAGAAGCAGCTCCTGACCACCTAAAGCCTGTCTCAACTTCTCCCTGAAAACCACACAGCACTCTTCCTTTTTCAACTTCCAACAGTTTGTCTTCTGCTCTGCCTTTGCTCTCTTCATCTTCCTCAATACCAGAGTCATCTTACACACCAACATCCTATGCTGTCTAGCTACACTCCTACCACTACTTTGTAATCGCTAATCTCAGATTACACCGTCTATGTAAGAGACAGTTCACCTGTGTGGTCCTCCCGCCACTCTTATATGCCACCCTATTTTCCTGCCTCTTCTGAAAGTACGTGTTCACCACAGCTATCTTCATACTTTTCACAAAGTCTAGCAACCTCTGTCCTTCTGGGTTCCTTTCCTGAAGACCAAACCAAACCTGCCCATCACTTCCTCATCACCACTATTGCTCTCGCCAACATGTGGAGCATAACCACTAACAACATTGAACATCACACCTTCAATTTCCAGCTTCAGACTCATCACTCTCTTCAGCTACAGAACATTCTTCACAAACCCCTCCTTTAGGATCACTGCATCATATCTACAGCTCTCTACCTTTAACAGTCATTGTAAACATTTACTTCCACCAACAGTAGCCAAATTTCCACCAGAGCCCTGTTGGTCAACAGCACCGATGTCAGTCGTTGTCAACCTGGGACCTGGCTGATCTGATATGGAAGTTAGTGATTCTCATTTGGCAAAGATTTTTAGTGGGATGCCCTTCCTGACACAACCTTCTCTATTTATGCGGGCTTGGGGCCGGCACAAAAAGCTTATGTCCTCCTGTGGCTAGATTATTGCATTCAAGTACAGTGCAATGTTTTAGGCAAGTGTGAGGAAATGCTGTAATGCTAGAATGCTTAAAAATCAGAAAATGTGCATGTGTTTCAACTAGGAGTAGTAGAGTAAGAAAGCTTTTCTTCAAATCTGTCTAAATGTTTTACATTGTAGTGTAGATAGCCTCACAGATGAATCTGCCATAGAGACAGTGCACTTGACGCTTGTCTTGAATAAACCAATCAGAAGACAAGAGACCACATTATTTATGGAAGTTTGTAAAATGTGTTGTGTGAATACAAACCAAACAGACCGATGCAAATATAAAATGTAATAATATTTTATTTTATATTTTTACATACATGTAAAAATATTTGAGTACATGAATCAGATTTCTGTGTAGTGAGATTAGGTATACAATTCAACATCAGGGCAAATGTGAGGCGAAAACTTGACCTCATACCGCTCTTCTAGATAAAACTGTTCAGGTAAAATTTTGAGAAAGTGAAAAGGAACTGACCATAATATAAAATAAAAAAGAGCTTCCACATTCCTTAGATATTGAGTCACAGGTTAATCTTAATGTTGTTTTACCTATATAACCTTAACTATCATATATTAAATTTGTTTCTTTGTAAAATTGCGGCTTCTATATCAATAAAATAAAGCCCAGCACAGCTGGTGTTTAGAAATGCAATGTTTAATGTCAAAGCCCTCCATGTATGTGTCCAGTTGAACAATACGCAGCAATCCTGACTCTATTTTGAAAGCTGTAATTGTCTTTCTTCTCGTAGAGGAGTGGTTGATGGAGCAAGACCATGAAGTCCAGCGGAGCCGATGGCGCCGCTCTTCACCAGATTTCATCTCTCCCAGATCTAATACAAGAAGCCGAAAGAGATCTAAGAGCAGCCATGACTGCTACCTGGAGAGGAAGGAGATGCGAGTGAGGGACCTTGGACTTGGATACGACTCAGATGAGACAGTCATCTTTAAGTATTGTATTGGCACGTGCTACAGCTCCAGGAGGAACTATGACTTAGTGCTGAAGGCTCTGACAGCTAATGGGAGCATCTCTGGAAAGAAGGTGAGCAGCGCGCCCTGCTGCCGACCTTCCCGTTATGAGACCATAACCTTTATGGACTCGCACACAACATGGCAGGTGATAAAGTGGCTGTCAGCTGCAAACTGTAGCTGTGTGGGCTGAGCAGAGCTCAGGTCCAAACAGAAGAAGGCTCTGGTTAAGAGACCCTGAACAGAGCAGAGGCCTGCTCATTGTGCAAATCTGATCAGGTCCCGGTGAACCAGACTCTATCTCTCACGGTGGCTGTCCGGGCTTGTGGCAAAGGAGAGAGCCCAAGCATTCACAAGAAAAGGTGAGCTAATAGGACAGGCCACTGTCTATGACTACATGCTGCTGATAGCCATTGCCACATTAGACACTGGTAACTCTTGAGCAACCGTTGTTGGAAGAAATTGTCCTGTCCTTGTTCCTGGCCTGCTGCTATGTTGGATAAACTCAAATTTATTTCTACTTCTGTCCCTATAATTACTAAACATCTGATCATATACAATACTGGATCAGAAAACTGCATTGTTTTCTCAGAGCATGTGTTAGTATTTTTACTCTAAAGGGACATTTCTGTTGGATTTTAGGAATTGAATGAAAATTCTTGAGGTAATCAACATTTGCTACTTAACAGCTCTCTGTTCCAGTGTAATCCACTCTGTTTCAATGTAAAGTTGATCTAACAGAGGGGCAAAGAGATAAGCATCAGTATCACCATGTACTGCTATGGTTCTGTCATCTTTTGAGTGGAAGGTCAGTTACAAATCACAAAACAAGAAAATGGTTAGTGATAAGTTACAGCTGGAAAGCCAAAGGCCTGATCTGGCTGCTGTGTCTAAATGGCTAACAAACAGAATAAAGAGATGTAAAGAGGCTGAACTTGGTCTTGAGAAGTATTTACCTTGTTTGGTCTGCTTGTGCCAGAAGTGAAAGTACAGACCAGATATCTGAGGCATGGTCATTACAGATGCTTATTAAACCTGCTAATATCACTGTTAGCTCAAAGGGGATGTATATTTAATGCCCAATAATGTGTGCATGACTTAATGTGTGCATTAGAGTTTTTTGTTTGTCAGTAAGGGGGAGAATGTCATGATGGGCACCAATATAGAAAAAAGAAAATTTAAAATTTAAATCATCATTAAATCATTTGCATGTGTAGTCTCAGATTTGTATGTGAATAAAACATGTATATCCATAAACTCAATTTTAATCTACACACAAGTGTTGAGCAATTTCCACACTTTTTTTTTTTTACTTTTTTTTTTTTCTAAAATGCATTGGGGGTTTTTTTTTACAATGGGTGATCTCCATGTGGAATGGTTCCTAACAATTACAGTAATATAAATATCACTATTTTATAATTAAACATGCATGAGGTAAGCTATTTAGTTAAAAATCCAGATATCATCCAGGCTTGACTATCAAGGATTTAAATAGTCTTCAGCACATGACATCAAGTTAATCACTTCTTTGCGTGAAAGGGGGTCTGCTCCCATTTGAATAAAGGCTGCGAAGAAGTTTAAGGTAAGCTCTAGACTTCAGTTTGATGAAGTGTAATAAGTGAATTGGTTCTGTTTAACTTTTGTCAATGAAATGAAAGCACATAGTTGGCTATATTGTTCTAAGGGAAGGGGGTATGGGATTTGGATGCATGACGGAAGGAGTTTTGGACCACTGCTGCTTTAAATTCATTTGTCATGTTTATAGTTGGTACAGCTGTAAAGTCATTGGCTTAAGGACCAAAACACTTGACAGACCCATGCACATGCCAATCCAATGTATGCAAGCAAAACCAATCGGACAAGCATTAAAAGCTTTTAGTGAGAAAAACCTGTGAAGTATGTGCACATGTACACAATTTGTGATTTTTGTAAAAATTGTTTTACAAGAGAGGAAATTGGTCAACACTTGTGTGTAGATTGGAACATGGATTTGTAGATGTCCATAGTTGCGTATAAACATTTTACATATTTTCTTTTACATATAAATCTAAGAATACAGTTAAACATCCTTAAACATTTTTTAAATTGTTTTGAAAGTATTTTCTCTCCATACAAAAGAACCTGAATTAAAATATAAATGGTTTTGTACACAATTTTTATTTTGACTGAACGAAGGCCTTGTACGCCAGTGCCTTGTTTTAATGAAATAAGAAATGATTTATTCTCTGTCTGTTAACAACTAAACAAATATACATTTTGCAGACTGGAGAGCCTGTCCAGCCCCAGTCAAGCAGCAGGTGAATAAAGGGATAGACTAGAAAGCAGTCATGTAGCGCAAACTGTAAAACTACTTAGTTCATATTCCTGTGATCGGGAATTATGTGGAACAAACTGTGCACAGTCAGTGTTACTTTTTGAAGGTATTTGTCCTGTGTATTGTTAAGGATTATTAGTGAATACAGCGGATTATCTTTTGTTAATAACATGACAAATGTAGACAGCCAGTGGCTAAGCAGCGATGATGGATTGATAAATAAACCAGGGTATTATTAGATATACAGGCTTTTAGCAGTAGCATGTGCTCTATTAAGATGCACATGACAATGTCAATTTTTTTTTTTAGGTCACTTTTTACCAGACTTTTAGCAATATTTGTCACTTCACTGATCTAATGATAATATTTTCAGTTCAATGATAAATAAAATATCTAAATTATAGATTTAAGGACTTAAGTAACTTTAAATGTAAATGTGGCATATAATGTCAAACTAAATGTTTAGCTAGAGGTTACAGCCACTCTTTTTACTCAGTCCCCCCTCAAGCAAACTAGACCTTAAAAGCAGAAAATAGTTACTCTCTTAGGACCCCCAGATGTAACCTTGCTAAATGTTGTACTCTTGCTGTACAGTTTGAGGCCCCCACTTAACTTTCAAATGCCACCTTGGAGCTACCAGGTGATTTTGGCTTGTCTCTGCAGTATTGTAAGTCTGATTTTCTGAGCTCTTCTCGGCCATATCATCTGCCAGTGAGCATGGATTTATGGGCTCTGTCAGCCCACCTATCCGGGTTGCCCATTAGTGAGGTTTGGGGGTTTGACAGATTTGTGGCCATGTTGATTAGGCTCAGGCCCTTTGAACCTCCACTTCAGGTTTCAGGGACCCCATGGACATCCTTTACGTTGCTCAAGGTTACATATGGGGGTTACATCTGTGTTCCAGTGCTTTGTTAATTTTCATACCGATCAGAATGGGTGGCTTTGCCAGCTGGGAGTACATCCTCTCTACGGCCTGTGTACAACCAATAGCAAAGCCCAAAGAGGGTGTAGCACATACAAAACAGTAACTCCACTTGAATGAGTATGTGCATACCCCTCTACCCTCATACGCAGCTGGCGAGTTCTGCTGAGTACAGAAAGGAGCAAATTGGCAGGCTTAGCTGACTCTATGTAAACTTGTGCTGGGCTTACTAGTCAACCTGCCATATGATTAGAGTGGCGAGTATCTGTCAGGGTGCTGAGGCAGAGCCTCAGGTTCATTCATTCATTCATTTTCTACCGCTTATCCCATTTGTGGGGTCGTGGGTGGCTGGAGCCTATCCCAGCAGCTTTGAGCCTTAGGCGGGGTACACCCTGGACAGTGGCCAGTTGGTCGCAGGGCGAGCCTCAGGTAAACAACCAAAATTAAGCCTGTAGAGGGCTATTTACTGATACAACAGGAGTTACATCCAATAACTATTTATAACCCACAATGCAATAGCAGTAAACTTTTAAGGCCGCACACAGTTTTTAATACATATTATTTGTCTTATTATTTCAGAGTACACTCTGAAAAAATGACTAAAAAGCTGCAAAAAAAAAAAAGATGAATTGGCAAAAACTACATCTTCAAAAATATGAATTAATGAAGAGCACAGAATAGAAGAATACTTATACTGCCTTTCTTGTGAGATGCATCTTTATATAAGGCTCAGTACCGGATGCACTCACAGACATTTATAAACGGACATTTATGCTCTATGAGATAGAGACTTTAGCCTAGAGGAAATTTTCCAGAGGAAATGATAGCATTTTTGGATGGTGTTTACACATGTTTTCTTCTTTGCGCGATACAGCTCTAACTTGCATTTGCAAGCTGTGTGACAGTGTTCACAGACAGTGACTTCTAGAAGTGTCCCTTAGCACAAGTTGTGTTTTCCAGAACAGAATCATGAGCCTTTTGATGATATTATGTACTGTAGATTATTGGGGATTGTTCAAAGTCTTTACACAGTGTCTTTTTTTTTGTATTTGAGCTTGTATGAAGATGCAAATCTACACAATTGAATACACAGTGGTAACATGTGAATGGTGTAAAGCATGCAGTAGTAGGCAGCTAGGATGCATTTCTTCAATTCACAAATAAACAAAGTTTCAAGTGGCAAACACTCATACAGCTGATATCCACTTTACAAAGGCTAGTGAAGAGAATACAAAGCTGAAGACATTGTTTTGTTCTTTGCTTGAAACCTCAATTTAAAATATGTAGAAAAATTAATATATATAACATTTTTACCATCTGACTGTGAGCTGACACATTCAGGCTCACAGAGACAGTGGTGGTGAGCAGACACTGCTGTGCTGAACCTTTGGATCAGTGTGTGATTATGACAATATTACTTCTCTTTTAGATGCCATGCATCATTTACATAAATTGTAAATAATAATTGCTTTATATTATTTTATTTATTTGTATGAGATTGTATGTGCAGTTGACAATACAAAATGTTATCGTATATATTTTTTTTCTGTAAAAGAGCTACTCAGTTTTAATTTAGGTGACAAACCCTGTATTCCCGAACTTATGAACTAATGTATTTGATTGTGCTTTATCAAATACAACACAAATGTATTGAAGATCTTTATTTTGTTGAAAATAACAAAAACTTTAAAAACAGAAATTTAACACCTATTTGAAAGCTGTGGTGGGTGCGTATCTGAGCATGTCTATTAGCAACTTAGACCACACAGTCCCTGGAGCACAGTTCAAACAAGGATTCTTACTCTATGTTTGCTACTTAGACCTTATCAGTAGGTAGAATCTTTATAATAAATCTCATTCATGTGCTGGCACTGTATTATCTTCCAATATACATTTTCACATTGGATACTAAATTGATCACTATTTTTGTACATTGTTGACAATAAAACATAGAGATTTTGTGTTTGTTTGTCTCAGTGAATCAGGTCTATGCACTTTGAACCAAGGTTGAAAAATCAGAAAAAATTAATACACATATGTTTTAAGTTTGTTTGTTTTTTGTATCTTTTTTTTTTCTTTTTTTTTTTTACTATACCAACAACCAGGAGAAAACAAAAACTCCTGACATCCACTATGGGTTATAGCTTCAGTATTTAATAAGCAAATATTATACAAGATAAAATGCTTATTAATATTAGGCTACTTAATGAGTTTTACTTTATTATTATCACTTTACAAACATCATTTAAATCCATTGTGGCAAATCCACCACATTAATTAAACAAAACTGTTACAGAAGAACAGTCAGGATGAATAGGCCTACATAAATCTTATTGACTGTTAAAACAAAAACATTTCATTTCATAACCTTATGATCATTATCAGTACACCCATGGCCGATGGCAGACCTGAATGTACAAAGAAGTGCGGCTGCCGCCTGCTGGTAAACTTATTTTACGGTGTACTTTCGTCACGCTACTCTTTTTGAGCTATTTGGGCTGCCATAGTGGTCACGAGGTTACATACCATTGAGCGCGAATATGAAGTTAGGCTGGAAATCGGTGGTATTAAGAGTTCATACAACATAGGACTGTTTGTAAATGCAAGAGGATATTGGTGTGCGCAGTCTGGCGCTAGAAATCCAAAAGGGAGTCGGCTTTTTCTTAGTTTTGCTGTAAAGAACCCACAAAAATGCAGCTGACGCTATTTGGAGTTGCTCCAGCGCACAACACTGGCAACAACAACTGATTCCACTTATTTCGCATTACAGCCTCACGCAGAAATGGTAAGCATACTTATTCTGTAATTCCAAATCAAACTATCGACTATAGGCCAAGTCCGTTGTTAATGCCAACCGTCTACAAATTGCAGAGACGGAGTCTGGCACCCAGTCAGGTGGCCAAACGGAAAAAAGGAAACTGCAGTGACGAGGAGGATTGGACTTGTACAGCTTCAAGTCAGGTATGTAGCCCCCTACTTTGTTTGTAACTAACACTTTAATATGACAAGGAGAATGAGACGGTCCCATTGTACGGCGGTGGTCTTGCCAAAATGATGGTTTTACTCCGAGATCTGTGACCACAGAGGGCGCATTTGCAGAATTCAGCGTACCCCAAAACAGGAACCTTAACACTAAATGTACGTAGTTAATTAAAATGGATAAGAATAATGATTTAACAATGATTTCAATGTCTAGTACAACACTGCTATGTAAACACTGTTTCTGATCACCTTAGTCTGATTACATTTAAATAAAATAGAATAAAAAAGTATAAAATATAAAATAGACACGACTAGAAAAGACACCTATGTACAAACAACAAACAAAGAACAGTAGTATTATTAAACAGAATAACAGCGTTGTGAAAGGTGCATAAACAGTATCATATGAGTTGTATCGGTCAGAAACAGCAGGAACAGTTGTAAAATTTGTCAGAATGGTTGAAAAATAGTGCAGAAGTGGTTCATGTTACACATATTCAAGGTAATGATATCCTTGTGTGCAAAATAGCAGGGGGATTAAAGTCCAGGGACAGGAGGGAGGTAGTGGACATAGTTCAGCATCCTGACAGCCTGGTGTACAAAGCTTTTGGAGAGTCTCATAGAGCAGGCTCAGAGACTCTGGTACCTTCTCCCTGAAGGGAGGAGACTGAAGAGGGAGTGGGAGGGGTTACCAGTACTGCTGATGGCTCTGCAGGTAAGCCAGGTGTTAAAAATGTCCATGAGGGAGGGGAGTGGGGAACCGATGATCTTGGTGGCTGTGTTCAATATGCGCTGCAGTCTTTCAGCTGGAGGCAGGCTTACTTTCCAAAGGACTACTTCATGTCCAAAAACTCAGACCTTTTTGCATCTATCAGGGCAAAGGGGCCAATGAATGATCCTCTAGTGGCCAGAGTTTCTCTCTGACACTGCCCTCTGATGACAGCACCTCAATGAATCACAGAGAGATCCATCCTTTCTCCTTTGGCCAAGACCATGAGCTATGCCTCCTCCAGGTATTTCTGAAGACCGGGAGCAAATTTACCCATGATTTTCATCGCCTCTAGTCTGAAATCTTTGTTGTTATGCTCTTTCAGTCAATGTAACTTAAGTGACCATCTCCAGCTGTAGCGTTTGCATACTGCCACCCCTGCTCTCAGGAGCCGATTATCCTTTCTCATCTCCTTTATTTCTGACGGTGTGCGTTTCAGAAAATCCTCATGGTGACCCACGTCAACCACATTCCACAGTGGATGTCAGCTTCTCAGTTTGTTTAGAAGTCTCAGTTGTCATTTTTTAAATCCTTTTTTTTTTTTTGCATTTTTACAGAGAAGTGAAAAGAGAGAAAACTCCAGTAATGTAAGTGGAAGCAATATTTCTCTGTACAGAAAACCTCTGACACTATTGAACACCCAGCCCAACTATATGGATAGTGAAAAGCATGTAAGTTCAGCCTCTGGATCTATATTTATTGCATGCTGACCTAATTAGTTTTCTTTTGATCATTTAGACTCACATTTTTTCTGCAGGAGGCCTTCATTCGAAGTATCCTCTCAAAGCCATTTAAAATTCCTATTTCAAATTACACAGGTAAACATTTTTGTTCACCTAATTCTTAAGTTGTCATACACAGCTGGTGAACATGGTCTTGTCTGTCCCACAGGCCCACTGGGAATCAGAGCATTAGGTCTGAAGCGAGCAGGGGTGAGAAGAGCTCTTCATGATCCATTTGCAGAGGATGCTTTGGTTCTTTATGAGCCCCCAACACTCAGTGCTCATGATCTCATCAAAGCTGACAAGTGTGTACCAGTCTTCCTCCTGTCTCTTCTAAATTGACTTAAAGGCTTTATAGAGCTGTCCTGTCACAGCTCAATGTTTGTGATCCACCAGTACAGCAAAAGAAGCAGCAGCCAGCCAATAATGAGTTTTGTTTCAGTCGTGCGACAGAAAATTTTCACACGTTGTAGGAGAGCGTGTTTCAAAACACTGCAGAGGCTAAAGCTAAATTGTGAAGTTAACAGTGAATGAAGAGATATATTTAAGTCATGCAACGTGTGAAAGCACTTTAGATAAATCTACAGGATACTGTATATGTGCAGTGTTTTACTCGGGACTAACTCGCTTCTTGAGCACTTGAGCATGGTCAAACTAGAGCAGGTGACAGAACAGGACCTCTTCGCATTCTTAACTGAGAAGTGAGCAGAATAAACCCACACAGATTTAAGTCTCGTGCTTTTCAGTTTATTTAGCTTCTACTAATTGCATCAAATTAGAACATAATGAACCCAGCTGAGAAAACTGACACAAACTGTCCCTTTCCACTTCTAAATGTCTAATAAATCCAGAATATTGGTCCACAAACTCTGTATATCCCTGAAAAGTGTCTGCCCAGATGCACCAAGGAACATATTGTTTTTGATGGTATTTCTACATTTATTAGATTGAAGCTTGTAATATGTTGGAATTCATGAACACAATCAAATATAATTTTATACCACAATCACATTTAGATTTTTAGACTTTAGCTGCTAAAATGCACTCCCAAAGTGATATGCAGTCCTTGTGTGGCACACTTTTAGGTACACATTTGTGTTTCTACATACTACAGTACTGTATTATTATCTCAAAATCTTAACTGGAGCTAACAAATCGTAGTATTGTCTTTTAAGTCCACCACATCGTCATACAGTCACTTTCACATCACTATCCAATTATTAATCGAAAAAAATAATTGACCGATTAATCAATTATCAAAAGTTAGTTGCAGCCCTAATCGCATCATTTATGCTTCTGCTGCCCTGTCTTTATGTGAGCAGTAAATTAATCTCCACTGAACAATAAGCAGGTGCCGTGCGTCGAATTACTATGTGGTGCTTTCATAATGCACAAAAAGAACAGTATTACAGCATTGGCTTCTAACACTGACCAAGATTTACACGTCAAATCTGCGTGGGCCAGAAGTGAAAGCACAGAGCAGCTATTTGCTAATTACAAAATGTTTTAATGCCTAACTCTTCTGTGAACTAAAAGGATATATAACTATGATGCAAATAATGTCAATTTAATTAGCTTGTTGTTTGACTACACATAATCTCATAACTAATTAACTGTCAACGTAAATGCACCTTAAATATAATATAGCCTAAATGCAAGACATAGAGGCTCTTTTTAATGCAGTTTTTACAAATCAATATTCCAAGAATATGGCAAATTTACGTTTGCAAGACACTATTTTGGCTAGGCACATGGTACTTGTTTTCAAAATAATAATTTAAAAGCCAAAAAAAAAAAGTCTTTCTGTGAGGAGTCTTCCTGTTACAATGGGTCCTTTGGGTACTATGGTTTGCTCGTCCAAAGACATGCATGTGTTAGATGAATTGGTGACTCTAAATTGCCCCTAGTGAATGAATGTGTCAGTGAATGGTTGTCTGTCTTAAGTGTCAGGTCTGTGACCAAATGGTCATTGTTCAGGGTTTACCCCACCTCAGGCCCAAAGCTGCTGGGATTGGCTCCAGCCACCCACAACACCTAACATGTTTAAGTGACAAAATATAGCATAGTGAAATATAGCTCATCACCCAAACATCAATGACTACTGCTTTCGCTGGCCGCAAGTTTGGGCCCATATTATGACAAGCGTGTGCACACTTGAGCATGTGAAGTGTTGCCTTTGAGATTAAATTCTGCTCTCTTCCTTGTGTCCAAACTTTGAAAGAAAGTTTTTACAGCACCACAGCGTTAATTTAGCCTCCGTTCCCTTCATGGAGAGACTGTATGTAAGTGAGTGTGGGGTCTACTTGGTAGCTCGGTGGTTACAACAAGAAACCAACAGCATAAATTGTGAGCTATGGCTTTCCTCCTATGCGATTTACTTGTACAGTGTAAGTTGGGGTTCTATTTGAAACACTCTAGTCTCACAGTGTATGACTGGCTTGAGACATTATGTTTGCGCAGGACTATTCTCATGGCACTGTGGACAAGCAGATAGGTGGAGCTATAGCTGTGTGACTGCCTCTTCTAAAGAGAGGCAGGTCACACACATTGCAGGAGCGTATAATTGAGTTTATTTGAAGTGTAACAGACAAATGTTTTGATGAATTTCTGCTTTATTATGTATGTAAACATGGTCATGACTAATACAGTATAGTATTTAAGCTCAGACAGCTGCTGGAGATGGAAAAACACACTTTGCATGTTTAATATAAAATATTTACACAGGCAGATATTGTGACAGTAGTAAGCAGTAGACGTTATTATCGTCATACCACCCAATCCTACCACAGATCTCATTCTTGATGTCATTGTCAAACATGACAAATAGAAATATATTTGCATTTTTGATCTTGGATTTGTCAGTTTTACAACAAATGTATTTTCCACCAAGCTGTTTCTGTCAGATTTGATGTCCTTCCCTCATTCTCTTACCACCTGCCACTAAATGTTAATATAATGAAAATTCTTCAAGTTTGAGTAACAAAAAAAAAACTTTTGGGCTCCTGCCCTAAAAAAAAAGGTTGCAGTTTTTTTAATTTACATTGTGCACAATACATGCTGAGGGCCTAAGGAAAATTCTGACAGGGGAGTTCAGGCTCAAGCAACCAGGTTATTGTCAGTCAGGCTGCATGATATGCATCCAGTGCAGGCTATTGAACCTGCTCCAAACCCCACATATTAACTGAATTTGATACCTGGTAGGGCTTGACAATTTACACAAATAATCACAAATAAAACTCTGTTCTCACAGTATGAACCATTACAATATCCATATATCAAAAAATAACGATTTTACTTATTTTAATGTGACATTCCATTTTTTACCATATAGATTAGACTTTACCTACTTACGGTGGCCTTTTTTCTCTTCTGTAGTACTTTTTTTTTTTTTTTTGTAACTATCCTAAGGGGTGCATTTAAGTTGCTATTCATATAGTTGTATATGTCTACAATTGTCAACATGATTTACAGATGTTTTTTTCCCCGATATCACACAGCTGTAATAACTAGAGAGCCTGTTTTATGGAACCAAAATCACAAAAAAATAAACCTAGCATAGTGGGTTAGCTCTCTTCATGGAATACCCACTCTTGTCCCCCAGCCCTCTCCAGTTTTTAATCCAAGCTTCTTTTAGGCTACTCACAATTTATATATATATATATATATATATATATATATATATATATATATATATATATATATATATATATGCTATTTTTTTAAAAGGCTGTGCACATTTTGTGAGATTTTACTGTTCTTCACATAATCTTAAACATGTTCCCTTGTCCTGTCCAGGGAAAACCTACCAGTTCATGTTGTTGTGGATCCATTGTTGGGAAAAGTCCTCAGGCCCCATCAGAGAGAGGTATTTTCTACCACCTTATATTTCTGTATTTTCCTCATTTTGAGTATGATTACATTTAGTGCTAGGTGGAGGATAAAATGTGCTTGTCCATTTTAGGGACATTGCTGCTAAAGGAAAATATGTGGTAAAACACAAATGTGCATTAGCATTAATCAGTAATTCCTGCAAACAGTGGCTTTATATGCGTAGCAATTTATCACTGATTATGCTTCTTCATTAAGTCTTACATTGTAAAGCAATGTCCCAGAAAAGTCCTGGAAAACATTAAGATAAAAATGAAGTGTTGCAAAAACTGTTATGGTTTTAGGGAGTGAAGTTCCTTTGGGAGTGTGTGACCGGCAGACGAATCCCAGGCTCGTACGGTTGCATCATGGCAGATGAGATGGGACTGGGCAAGACTCTACAGTGTATCACTCTCTTGTGGACCCTGCTACGGCAAAGTCCAGACGCTAGGCCAGAGATAGACAAGACCATTGTGGTTTCTCCTTCAAGTCTGGTCTCCAACTGGTACAATGAGGTGGGAAAGTGGCTGGGTGGTCGGGTCACAACTGTCGCCATCGATGGAGGGTCAAAAGAGGAGATTGACAGACAACTTGGTACTGTCATCATTCTCATTCTTCAGTCCCCTTTTAAAATAAATAAAGGAGTGGTGCTTTAATTCGTTTTTGAATATTGTACTGTGATGTGTCTAGTGAGCTTCATTTCTCAGCATGGCTTACGAGTGCCTGCCCCCATCCTGATCATTTCATATGAGACATTCCGACTGCATGCTGAGGTTCTGCATAAAGGCAAAGTTGGACTTGTTATCTGCGATGAGGTATTTGTATTTCCTCTATTCTCCAAAGTGTTTACAAGAACAATTTCCAGATGCTATATTCTTGTTCTCCTCTAGGGCCATCGGCTAAAGAACTCTGATAACCAGACATATCAGGCCCTAAATGCTATGAAGGCTAAGAGGAGAGTTCTCATATCAGGCACCCCTATCCAAAACGACCTGCTGGAGTACTTCAGCCTTGTCCACTTTGTTAATGCTGGGATTCTTGGTAAGTAATCCCATACATGTGGTAGTCATTTCTCACTTTTTTGTTCTCATACAAGTTTCCCTTTTTTTCTCTGGATGTCAGGTACAGCTCACGAGTTTAAAAGACACTTTGAACTTCCCATTCTCAAAGGTCGAGATGCAGAGGCTAGTGAAAAAGACAGAAAGGCTGGAGAGGAGAAACTCAAGGAGCTTATCAGCGTTGTCAACAGGTCAAACACAAGAGATTGGGGCATTTTCTTACTGCTAGTGAACAGTTAATGAGCAAATGCTTTAAACTGTAATCTTTTTATGGCCTTATACCATTCTGTTTACCAAGGATCTGGAGTAAAAGTTCTTTTCACCCAGTGGAGGGTTCACCTACATTTATATAACATTTTATGTGTGTCAACACGCATTGGATGGACCAGACCCGCAGAGATTTACTTGGTCGTCAATTTTTTTTTGTATAGTGTTCAATAAAAGGGACGGGGATACATTAAAAAAGAGAGTTGACTCAACTAAAGCTAAAAAGTTCTGAGAATCTTGGTAAGATAGTGGAGCGCTGCATTTGGGACATATTAAAAATACAACAAATTTGTTACTTTCTATGCTTTACAAAAAGTGAGCATAATTTTGTGCTTGTTTAGTCAAATTTGGTGTTAAAAATAATAAACCCTCCCATGCAATAATCATATGACATAGCCATGCCAGGCATTTAGTTAAGTTGCACCAGAGAGACCCCATATTATTATACATTTTATATTGATCCAAAAACCTTTTAATGCGCGAAAGGTAAATCCAAATATTGCAAATCACTATCATCACAATAATTTCTTGTTTAGCCATCTCTTAGTAAGTCTATTGTCATGTTGTGTCAAACAGATGCCTGATTAGAAGGACCTCAGACATCTTATCCAAGTACTTGCCTGTGAAGATTGAGCAGGTCGTCTGCTGCAGGTCACTCACTACAGGATTCACAACTCCGCTGCTCCTAATGTTACACTGCCTACTTAAATGTAGTAGTACATATAACTACATTGTAATCCTTTATTTTGCAGGCTTACTCCTCTTCAGATGAAGCTGTATAATCATTTCTTGCATCAGGCCAAGCCCATTAAAACGTTACAGGAAGGCAGAATATGTGTGTCCTCCCTGTCTTCCATCACATCACTCAAGAAACTGTGCAATCGTAAGTTTATTCTCCATATTTATTTATTTATTTATTTTTTATCAAAGCATATTGACTTTCTTGCCACCATGACATTGGATTATTAAACAGTGAGGGTGACACTAAATATTTGTTCAAAGCAAATGTTAAAGCTCCAGTACCCAATTTTGTTTTTGCCGTCCTGGCCTCAGCCCCACCACTCACCACACACATCGAAGTTTAGATTAAACATTTATCCATGTTTAATTTGTTACCCATTTCTCTATTTTTATCTTTTTTTGAGCTGTTTCACTGTAAAATATGATGTATTTTGCAATGAAATAACCCATTTCCTGGTATTTTCTTGGTCCTTTGTTGTTGACATCAGTGTCAACAAATGGGAGCGCTCCTTTTTTCCAGAAGTAAGCTCTGATTGGCCAAAATCCCATCTATTAAAATCCTTAGTTATAAAGCCAAGAACACATTTTAAGGTCTAATATTTTCACAGATTCCTATTACAATGAGCTGTTTGGTGATTAACTGTCAAACTAACTGCAATAGTAAAAATTAAGTAATGACCTTTTAATAGTTTCTCTTCTATGCGACAGACCCAGATCTCATCTATGATAAGTGTGTAGAAGGTGAGGGTGGTTTTGAAGGAGCCCTGGATATATTCCCCCCAGGTTACAACCCCAAAGCTCTGGAGCCTCAGCTATCAGGTGAGAGCATATTCAGAGAGAGCCAGAAAAGGTAAAATCTGCATACATTTACATTGAGCCTATTATCTAACTTTTCTCTTGCTCTTTTCTAAATATTTGTCAGGGAAAATGTTGGTTCTGGACTACATTTTAGCAATTACAAGAAGCACAACCAATGACAAGGTGGTTCTAGTTTCCAACTATACTCAAACGCTGGATCTTTTTGAAAAGCTGTGTAGAGCCAGAAGGTGCTTTTTACATTTTTACATTACAGTTGGCATTATCAAAATGTTTGCTTCTATAATAATGTACATGGATTAAAAATTATTTTCAAAATTTTTCAAAATTTGCAGATACCTTTATGTCCGACTGGATGGCACTATGTCAATCAAAAAAAGAGCAAAGATTGTAGAGAGATTTAACAACCCAGCTGTAAGTACGTAGCACTTTATGAAGTAAATTATAACACAGAGCAGCTTCACAATTTCCTTGTCTCTCTAGAACCCAGACTTTATCTTCATGCTGAGCAGCAAGGCCGGTGGGTGTGGACTCAATCTGATTGGTGCAAATCGCTTGGTGATGTTTGATCCTGACTGGAATCCAGCCAATGACGAGCAGGCAATGGCCCGTATTTGGAGAGATGGCCAGAAGAAAACTTGCTACATATACAGACTTCTGTCTGTGAGTAATTACAGCTGACACATTCATAACAAACAATAAGCCCTAAACTGTTAAGGTTTCTACATGTCCTAATACTATAGCCATGTCTAAAAATTTGAGAAAAAGGTCCTCAACAATAATAACCAAATTTAGTGTTGTTTTGGTCCTTTTTGATGTGTCATAGCAAGTAGGTCCTCCCTGATAATAACATCATTTAAAAAAAGTATGAATATGGCCTTACACTGATCTGTTTCCTGGTGTAATTTTTTTTGTTTTGTTGCTAATGTGCTGACCACAGACAGGGACCATTGAGGAGAAGATCCTGCAGAGGCAAGCCCATAAGAAAGCCCTGAGCAGCTGTGTGGTGGATGAGGAGCAGGATGTGGAGCGACATTTCTCTCTTGGAGAACTCAGAGAACTTTTCACTTTTAACGAGGAAACATCAAGTGACACCCATGACAAGTAAAACATCTAATATTCCTGCAAATTCTCAGAATATGAACACAATATAAACTACAGTTTGGGGCTTGTTGCTTCTGTAAGCTATATGTGTTTTTGTCTTTTTTAAGTTAAGTTAAATTAGAGCCGTTTCATTGCAATGCTTTCATGTTAATTATGATCTAAAAATACATCCAGAAATCGTGGAAAATGCAAATTACATAGAGACCGCAATTTTTGTTTTTTTCCTAGCTCCATATCCTCTTTTTATGTTGTCTAAGCCTCTCCTCTGCTTGTTTTGTCTACAGATTTCACTGTCGGCGTTGTGTGAATGGCAGAGAGGTGCGCCCTCCTTCAGACCACGCAGATAGCAACAGTGACCTCTCTCAGTGGAGCCACTGCTTTGACAAGAAGGGTTTAAGGGACCCTGTGCTCAAATCATCATGGGATGCTGCTATTAGCTTTGTGTTCCACCAGCGCTCTCATGAGGAGCAGAGAGGAGTAGTGTGACCAGCTTAGGTCAGCCTTTGGCATGCATATACATTGTATTGTTTGTACCATAAAAACCCTTTCTGAAGAAATTTGTAATTTAATGTTTTTATAGTTTTGATTATATAAATGAATAGTGGGTTGTATACAAACTGGCAGTAAAATGTGCGGATTGCTGCTTCATCGTTCCTGGTATCTCATGTCAAAATAAAGCTGTGTCAGGGTTTTTAAGTTTTGTGTAATTGCCTAGACTCTCAAGTCAAAATAAATGCACAAATTGCAAAACCTGACACCCAGTGAGCAAAAGTCATCTCAGAGGCACAACTACACACAGATCTACCAACCTATTCTTATCCCAAGGTGTCATAGAGCGACGTACCGGTCAACGGGTGTCTTACTGTGGCCAATTTGGATTGCACAGAAATCAGAGCTTGACGACTATTGACTACTAAGTACAATGTCAGTTTTGATTGGGCCGGTCTTATCCGAAATTGTTAAAATCATCAATGAGCCAGTCTTCTGGAGGCAGTGGAAGCAGCCTGTGGTGTCACATTCACTTTGGGTAATAGTTTCCTCGTTGTTTGTCAAGAGAAGACATTGTTTGTGACCCTGTGGCCTGATCCACGTTGGACATTGAAGGCAGTAATGTCAGCATTGTATTTTTTAGTTTGTGAATGCTTACTTTGTGATCTGAATTGTAAATAAACAGTTTTGTTTATGTCATTGCACTGCAGTTGTATTTACCACATACAAGGCCCATCTTTAGCAGAAATGTTGATTTTTCACAGCAGTGTGCAAACGCTGGTGGGCAGATTTATAAATGTGATATTGTGTCACATTTAGATGAGAAAGTGTCATTTTTACAATCATGTTTTTGGGGGAAGGGTTTTTTTCTACCTGTGTTTTTTCACATGTTCTGAGATGTTCTGTCACTTAAAGACCGTTTTGGAGTTTTTGTGGGGTGACTGTATGATGAGCGTATGATGTGACAGACAACGGATCGAGACCTACAAGGGGCAAGTTATTTACTTTAGAGGGTTATGATTTTTATTTTCATAGATACACTAGATACATAGTTTAATACATAGTCACTTAAACATTCATTAGAAAAAAAGTTATTTTATTCACTGAACAATAGATATAGGAAAGGTTGGGGTACATATTAATCTGCACGTGCAAGTGTAAATGTTATTGAGGAAGGAAACAACTTTTATGCTGCAATTACAGTGTGTAAAACTAAAACAAATACTAAAACATCACAAGATCGGTGGTTTGAGACACTGTAAACGCATACCTTTCATGTAATATTTATGTGCGCTCTTGCACCCTTTCGCTTCTTTTTCGTGTTTTTCTCGTGTAAGCAGGAGTGAAAAGATTGGGCCCCGCTTTCTGATTAAGCTAAACAGCCACAGCGATATTATGGTCTTAAAATTCCTTAGTACTTAAATCAACACAAAGTCTAATTCGGGAAGGGGAAGTTTAAGAGCAAAGTGTAGCAACTAAGGGACTGGATTCAAGTAAACGAACGCTGTTGGCAATGTGCGCAAAACCACCTAGCTGCCCAGTGTGAGTTAAAGAAACCTTGCAGCCTGTGTTACGGAAAACACCTCCTGGCCCTCCATGAGATTAACACAAAGACAGAGAGAAGTAACCAAGAAGTAGCCAAACAAGAGAGCTGTTTAACCAACTCTGACTCTCACTAGCTTGACCGACCAAGTGCAGGAAACTGAGTCATGTTAAAGGTGGTTCCCATCCTCATCCATTATGGAGGGCAGACGCTGAACACCTTTGCGATTCTGGATGATGTGTCTGAAAGATCCATGCTGTTACTTACGGCAGCCAAAGCTCTTGGTATAAAGGGCATTCCAGAAGATCTTCCTCTGCGCACCGTCAGGCAGGATATTCAAATCCTATATGGATACACTGTGTCCTTCCACGTCTCTGCAGCAGTTAACCCTCACACTAACTACAAGATTGAGGGTGCTTTGATAGCTAGCCGTCTCAGCCTTGCCCAGCATACTTACCCTATACGCCTACAGAGGTTAAGACACCTCCGTGGCCTTTCCATACCTTCCCTGAGAGATGCAAAATCATCCCTCCTTATTGGTTTTGACCAGCCCCACCTTGTCACACCAGTTGATTCTGTCAGGCTCGGCCCTCCTGGCTCCGCAGCAGCAGTTCGCACAAGACTGGGGTGGACCCTCCACAGCCCGGTCCAATTCACAGAGCAGACCACCACCACTACCTCGTCCCTGCCCCAACTTGAGGAGCTGTACATACATGTTGAGACACTTACCAAGGGAAGTCATATGCTCCAAACAGGACCAACAGGCTGTGGCTATGCTTCAAGATAAAACAGTTTGCACTGAAGTAGACAGCACCCTCTAGTATTTAACTGCTCTCACAAGTACCTTGGACAGTCCCTGAACCAGTTCCTCCTACCTGCCCCTACTTACAGACAGAGACATAAAGGGGATGTTCCACCAGGTCCACCTTCTCCCTGAGGATTGTCCCCTACTTAGATTTCTGTGGCAGGACCTTCTCTTGTAAAACCCCCAAAGGTTTGTGAGTGGCATGTTCTCCCCTTTGGCACAGGGAAGACCCTGAGAACCCTCACAGAACCAAATCTGTGGTCACAAGGACCTTCCTTCCTTCTTCAGAACCCAGACACAGAACCCAGAGAGACCCAGTACAGGGCCACAGGAGGACCCAACAGAGCTTCGAAAGTCTGCCTTCTGTGTCTTCTGTGTGACAGTTACCTTCCCCAGCAGTAAAAAATGACCAGGTGCACAAAACCTGGGAAGTTGGCAGCAGGGAAATCTGTCTCATCCAGCAGTTGCCTACTCACCCTCTCTCCTGAGCTGGATCCATCTTCAGGCCTAATGAGAGTAGGTGGTCGGCCGTGTCGCAACTCACACTTTAGTAACTCAACATTATACCATGATGTCCTAGATCCCAAAGATTCAGTCACCTGGCTACTGATACAGAAGTATGACCAAGACATTCACCATCCCGGTTCTGAGCGTCTCTATGCCGAGTTACAGAGGTTGTTCTGGATAATACGGGGCAGAGAAGCAGTCTGCAAACACCAGCAAGTTGTTCAAGCCAGCCTTTTACTCCACCGGTGTAGACTGCTTTGGCACTAGGGAATAATTTTCAAGTGTTTAACAACCAGGGTAGTACATCTGGATCTGCTTATGAGTATAGACACAGATGCTTACCTGATGGCATTATGGAGGTTCATTGCCAGACGAGGGACACCTGCAGAGTTGTGGTCTGATCAGGGGACCAACATTAAAGGTGGCGAGCGTGAACTACAGGAGGCCTTTGCAAACATGGCACCCACATTACAGCAACAGCTTGCCCGCCAGAGGATTAGGTTTCCCTTCAATCCGCCGGCAGCCCCTCACTTTGGTGGAGTGTGGGAGCGGGAGATCCATTCAGTCAAGACCGCCCTGTACACCTGCGTAGGAGCCCAACCAGTCTACGAGGAAGTTCTTCTCACCGTGCTTCTAGAAGTGGTGTCCATCCTGAACTCCAAGCCTTTAAGCTACGTCTCTGCAGATGTAGCAGACATGGACCCTGTGACACCAAATAGTCTGCTTATCGGGCCAGTAGCTCACTTCGTAATGCTGTTAGCCCTGCCATCTGAGGAAGACTAGGTTATAAGATGAGTCTCCTACTTTTAGTTTAGTTAGGCGCCTTTATGGGGAGCAAATGTGCATTTGGGGGCGGCTGTTATAATAGCTTAGCCCTCCATTATTGTGGGCTTGTGTTGTGACGTTATGTTGTTTATTGGTTTACATTCCCGGTTTTCCTGGTCTGTTTTCGTTTCCTCTTCCTGAAATGCATGCTAGTTGGTAAATCTTAAGAGTGCCAGGAAATCTTTTTTCGCCTTCCCGTGAGTTTCCTAGCTGCTGATATTATGAGTATTAAGTCACTGACCAAATGTAAGTGCCTGTTATTTGTTGTAATCCTTAGCTGTTATGCACTTACCTCTACATGGACATTGGTTAGCCATACTAGCTTGGCGGCATTTCACCGTAGTATGCTTGTGGTACTTACGTAGTGTCGCTAACAGCTTATTCATGTGCATTTATTTGTTAATGTCCTTATAATGGTGATGTAGCAACTGTTACCCATGCGTAATGCTAAAGGGTGGGAGGGGTAAGGGATGTGTCCAATCAATGTGGTCATTATTTGTGCCTTCTTTAGTCACCGTGTCTTGTTTTTTGTTATGTGATGGATGTGCTATTTCTTAGACAGAGAAGACATGTATTAGCAGTTTGGGTTACAGTTTCTTTACTGTGAGATGTTATGTACATATTAGGACACTCTCATAGTCTGGTTATTAGTATCTGGCTGTTATTATTACACATGTAGCTTTTATTTGTCTACAGGAAATGAGTCCTGTGACATTTTATGTTTTGAGAGTGCTAATGGAAATTATTTGTTGTTTACAGACTGAAGTGATACTGAATATCAGCTATCAATAAAAGCTGGAAATCATCATAAAGGAGTCATATCTCTTCCTATACCTACTTGTGTCCTGACCGATGCACCACCTTGTTTACTGTTAAAGCCTAAAACGAGCTAGCCCTTCCTCATTAACTCAGCAACAAAAATGTATTGTGGTTGTCGTAACTGAGGGCACTAAGATGCACACGCAACACAAAAAGGGTCTGAAGGCTATATAAATTATATAATCAAGGTACAGAGGAATTAACTGTCCCATTACAGTACAAAAGAAAAAAGACATTACAGTTGGTCAGTGAGTTTGTTTACATAAAATAACAAGAGAACTGGTTGTACTTGACACATACAGTGATTTAGCTTGTGACTGATATGTCTAATATTCTTATCCATTTTTATCAAAAGTAAATCCAAAAGTTATTAAAAAAAAAAAAAAGGCTCTGACTCATACTTATTTTGTTCTTAAAAAAAATGTACATCGTAGCAGAAACAAGTAAGAAATAATTTTGTGAAAATAACCAAGCTGTAAAACATTGAAATTTAATCCAGGATGTGTGTTAAGTGAACTGACGTTTGCTGTGTTGAGAAATAATTACATCAAGCTTTTATGGTGAAGTTCCTAACCGGATGTACTAATACTTCATTCCGTCACTGTGACAGTGGTTTGAAAGGAGTGACTCGGTGACTGCGGCGACCGCTATTCTGGAATAATGGGAGACATTGCGGGCTTTCTGCTGCGCGGCTGCTGAGAAGCTCGGGGACAATGGCGGAGAGGTGAGTGTGGCTCTGGACACAAGTGTTTAGTCGTTGTTTAGCGAGGTGCCTGAGGGAGAGCGCCGGGAGCCAGGCTGAGTGGAGCGGGCTAACGCCGCTTGTTAGCTAGCTCCTATAAAAACCTGTTCTGCCCGATAACCTCGTCGTTGCGAGACGTGTGTCCGCTTAGAAACGCCACTGTGTGCTGCCGGGGTTTTATGCCTGATTATGCGGAGGATGGGCGACGGTGGCGGAGGCTGGCCGTGGCCAGGAGATAGTGATGGAGATGATGGTGATGGAGATGATGGTGATGCTGGTGCACCTGTCGGACTACATTGTTGTCTCTTTGTTGGAATGCGGCCAACCTGCTCGTTTAATTTTGGCTAGTGGCCCTCCCAACAGCTTAGTGTCTGACGGTGGGCTGACAGCGGTACGGTCTGGTGAGCTAAAGGCTTCCCACATCCCGAGAGGCTCTGGCCTCGTGATGGATGAAGGCTGTGCGAGTGGGACGTGGCTGCAGCCTGCTTCCTGCTAATATTACTATGTAGCCTATGCTTCAGGAGGCGAACGTAATGAAAGAGATGACCACAAGGTGATATTAAGCATGGCAACAGAACTAGAAAACAACATTCTTATTGAAGTTCATCCTAATAGACTGTTTTACATAACCATAAATACAAACTGGATAATATGATAAAAAAAAATAAATATAATGATATTTTTGCCATATTGGATCCTTTTTTAAAATTTATACAAATATTCATCACTAAAGTATGAACAAAAATGTATGAATATCAAATTATGAAGAACAGCATAGTCACGTGAAAATTTTTTAGTCAGCAAGTAAAACTGGTGGTCACATTTATGCAAGTGGAATACAGACTAGAGAAGTGCTACTGTGTGAAGGGACTGTTGTTACATGTCTCTTGGTTCAGTCTAAAACAGAGGCGTTGTGGGTATCGGGAGGTTGGGGGCTTAGCCCAGTTGTGTGTGTATCCAGCACTGGGGCCGTTTGAGGGTTTGAGTTTTAGCGGCTCTAGCGGCTCAACAACTCATGAGCCTTATGCAAAAATCAGCAAAGCACCAGTGAGTAAAGTAACAGATACAATTTGTAATTTTAATGGCTCCAGATCATATTTGAAGATTGGCTACAAAAGACAATGGTAAAGATTTTAGGCCAAACCGTCTTAATACCAACTGGGGAGTTTAAATAGAGTTTGTGAGAGTGGCAACCTATTTTGTTGGCAGCATATTGTTGTTTAATAAATTAAAGTGTGGCTTTAACAAACGCAAAAGCCTACACACTTTTCTAACACAGCCTTTCTCTCAATCTATCAGCATTATTACCTGCCAATACCTAACACATGTGTGTCTCACACTCAGGTATATGTTTTTTTAATCATCTTTCACAATATCAAAGCATTAATCTCAAATCATTCATAAAAATTAGGAATAAAAACCAAACAAAACAGCATTTTCAAGGAATGCTTCAGGAGCCAAGGCCTATACTAAAAGACTACATAACATTGAAAGCAGAATGACAGAAAACAAATTGACAAAATATTTCCAATTGATTTAAAATTGCACCAGAAAAATTAAGTGCATTCTTTTTATACTTAAGTACAGTCAGGTGTGACACTTGCACAGTCTGATCTACTTGGACCCCGCTGCTGTATATTAGCTTTTGTAGAAGTGAAGCTGTGTCTTTCAGATTTGACCTTTTGACCTTTATTTAACCCAAGTCCCACTACGGTTACAAATCTCATTTCCATGGGAGTCGTGGCTCCATAGGGGACCCATTGTACTATTGTTTTTAGTGGTAGTGGAAACTGGAGAACCTGGAGGAAACCTGCACAGACACCGGGAGAACTTGTAAACTTAAACTTCTTGCTATGAGGCTCTAAATGTTAAGGCTTTTATTTTGACAGGGTCACAGAAGTGTTAAGTTGCTGTAAACAGGATCTTTACATTGTGTCAGCGGAACTTGGTTTTGGTTCACCACACCACTGGACTGTGAATGATATGCTTTTATAATACATGATTTTAACATGCTGTTGTGTTTAGTTCCATGATAGATTAGAGATGACATTTATGCTGGTAAAACAGTGGTGATGCACATGGGAATGATTTATGCCATGAACATGTGCAGCAGTTCACAACAGCATGCACTCTTCATCTGCTCTCTCTCGTTCTGCAGTTCTCTCTCTCACCATTGCGGTCACTCTGACAAGCAGATTGTTTAATTGTGAATTTACTTGTAACTCTACATGGTTGCCAGCGTTGAAAGAGAGGACGTGGATAGTACCTGCTCACCCTTTGTCAAAGTGCAATGTTCTGTAAATATGTGCTACATAGATGCTGCTCAGTGTTCATATTTCTTCTGTTTGATTGGCTGGTATTGTCTTTATTGAAAAAAAATGGCCAAAGCTTATTGAGATTGATGTTAATCTTTTCTAATCTTATCTAACATCCAAACACTGTAAAAACTTTAAAATCACAGTACACAGTACTCCTTTCATGGTTCAATATACGCTGGTAAATTTGTTTGTCATGTAAAATTAATAGTCCACATCTTTTTATATATCATATTTCTCTACAGTTGGTTATGTGTGTGCGTGTGGCTTTAAATCTACAGTTGGGATTAGGAAACGCTTCTGCGAGTGAAAAACCAATCACAACACTCTAGGGGCTGATGACAAGACTTGTGTTAGAAACAATATAAACGCCACTGTTCCCCAGTGTTTCTTAGGGTTGGGGGAAAAATTCTTAGCTTAGCTCTTAAAGATTCTTACCTGCATAGCAATGCAGATGTGGATGATTCTGAATCGATTTACAAATGTCAAAAATCAATTTTCTAGTTCTGAATGTAAATTGATAATGTGATGTTGATCTAATGCAGATGCATAATGGCAGCGCGTCAACAGTGTGGTAAACTTGGCGACTTCGTTGCTATATTTAGCGACTGTTAATACCCCTGTAATGACTTTTTCAATAAATTCTAGTGACTTTTCCTGGTGTTGTCAGAGACTTTGGGAGATCTGTTTTTACTTTCCTCAACGAACAGCGGAAGCTGCCGTGCGGCCCTTCCTTGTCCCAAAGCACTCACAGACGGCTCAGTCCGCTCGCAGCTGTCCCTTCCAGCTGCAACAACAGCCTCAGTCACTCAACTTGTCAACGGTGTGTGCGCCTCTCTGTGACATAGGCTAAGCTAAACATGTAGCCGGCTCATCATGTCTCAGTCTAAACTGTACATCATTTATTCATTCATTTTCTACCGCTTAGTCCCATTGGGGGTTGCGGGTGGCTGGAGCCTATCCCAGCAGCTTTGGGCCTGAGGCGGGGTACATCCTGGACAATGGCCAGTCAGTCGCAGGGTTAACACTTAGAGACGCATACTGACAGACAATCATTCACTCTCTCATTCATTCACTAGGAATACTTTAGAGTTGCCCATTGACCTACACATTTACACGGGGAGGACGTGCAGACTCCCCACAGAAAGACCAGAGTTAGCCAACGATATTTAAGTCGGCCAGAATTAGCCAAGGATGTTTGAGTATATATACACATTGCCCTCCAGAATTATTGGCACCCTTAGTGAATATGAGCAAAACAGGCTATGAAAAAAATGTGTTTATTGTTTATTCTCTTGGTCTTTCACCCAAAATATTCACAAAAATCAAACCTTTTCATTGAAGTATAATTATCGAAAGAAAAAAAAAATGTTGACATTAAATAAATATTTTTCTCCAAAACATGCATGCCACAATTATTGGCACCCATAGAATGTCTTATCATTAAAATCTAACTGAAGTATATTTCCAGTCATGTTTTACATTTTTAAGTTCACTTGTTTGATTAGGAACTCTTATATGGTAAACCATGACTTCCTTTTTCACTGGGGTATAAATATGAGGTGACACAGGCCAAATTTCCTTAGTCATTCATCACTATGGGAAAGACCCGAGAACACAGTGACGATGTGCGACAAAAAGTTGTTGAGCTGCACAAATCAGGAAATGGATATAAGAACATTTCTAAACAGTTGAAAATACCCATTTCCACTATTAGGGCAATAATTAACAAGTTTAAAGCGATAGAAGATGTAAAGAATCAGCCTGGAAGAGGACGTGCGTATACATTGACCCCACGCACCGTGAGGAGGATGATTCGCCTGGCAAAAGAATCTCCAAGGATTACAGCTGGAGAATTGCTGAGGTTAGTTGAGTCTTGGGGTCAGAAAGTCTCCAAAACTACCATCAGACGCCACCTACATCACCACAAGTTGTTTGGGAGGGTTGCCAGAAAAAAGCCCCTGCTGTCAATCAACAACAAACTAAAGCGCCTAAAGTTTGCCAAACATTACTGGAGCTTTCATTGGGACCGGGTTATATGGTCAGATGAGACCAAAATAGAGTTTTTGGCAACAAACATCAAAGGTGCGTTTGGCGTAGACAGAAAGATAGCCATACAGAAAAGCACCTCATACCCACTGTGAAGTATGGTGGCGGATCTTTGATGTTGTGGGGCTGTTTTTCTTCCAAAGGCCCTGGACATCTTGTTAGGATACATGGTATCATAGACTCCATCAAATACCAGCAGATATTTAATGAAAACCTAACAGCCTCTGCCAGGGAGCTTAAAGTGGGCCATGGTTGGACCTTCCAGCAGGACAATGATCCAAAGCACACCTCAAAATCTACATAAAAATGGTTCAGCGACCACAGAATTTTTTTTTGCCATGGCCATCACAGTCCCCCGACCTAAACCCCATAGAAAATCTGTGGGTTGAGCTGAAGAGGAAGGTCCACAAGCATCGACCTTGGAATCTGAAGGATCTGGAGAGATTCTGTTTGGAGGAATGGTCTCAGATCCCATGCCATGTGTTCACCATCCTCATCACGCATTATAGGAGAAGACTCAGAGCTGTTCTCTTGGCAAAGGGAGGCTGCACAAAATATTAAATAATGGGTACCAATAATTGTGACACACAAATTTTTGAGAAAAATATTTGTTTCATGATTAGAATTTAATGTTTGTTCTTTCAGTTATGTTTGATTTTTGTGAATATTTTGGGTGAAAGACCAAGAGGATTAACAGAGACATTTTTTTCATAGCCTGTTTTGCTCATATTCACTAAGGGTGCCAATAATTCTGGAGGGCACTGTGTGTATGTATATATATATATGTGTGTGTGTGTGTATGTGTGTGTGTGTGTATGTGTATGTGTATATTGTACTTGTTGAACTCTAGTTTGTGCATGTTCCAGCATGACGTGGACAGGAGCCAGATGAACTGGGTCATTTGGAGCACCAACACATTGACCATTTATGACCAATTAATCCTACTCTCTCTGCTCTGAGCCAGTCTGGGGAGCACTATGCAGCTCTGTTCAGCAAGTCTTTTCTGTTTTTGCTGAGCACAATCCGCTCTGACAGCTGTTACTGTTTCTTTGTTTCACACTTTTCTCAAATTCACACTTAGCTGACAATCATTGATGGACCATGTTGAAGCTCAATGTGGCTGTGCACCTTAAGTAGCACACACAAATCACCCTGGCACACAAGAAATGACAATAAAAAGAGTAAACTAATAAAGTGTGGTGTCACTATTGCGTTAGTTAGAGAACCTTGGAATCTCATCTCTTTAGAGTTTTCAGCCAAAAAGAAAAGCAGGCTGCTCTAGTTAAAGATCCCATATTATGCTAAATCGACTTTTCTGAGCTTTTAACGATGTTATAATGTTGTTTCTACCTCAAACACATACCCAAAGTTGTGTTTTGTTTCATTCGCGCATGTTTAAGTAATTTATTTAGTTTGAGCTACAGTCCTTCACGCAATGACGTCAATATGTGAAGTAAACCACTCCTCTCCAGGAAGTGCTCCTCCACACTCCTCCTGCCCCTCTCTCCTGCACTGTCAACAAGTGCCGTGCTCTGCAGCTCAGATGCACAAAGAAGCATCGCTGCTACTGTGTTAACTTACTTACCGTCAGCAACATGTATTACTAACAAGTATTACTGCATAGCTCTACATATTGCTAGGCTACTTTATTATAGTTCTTTCAATATACTGCACAACAGCTCCTTAGGAGTCTCCAGGCAGCATACATTCTCAACTTCAGTAGGCATTGTAAGGCCATTTCCACATGTGCACCTATAAACAGAAGCAGTTAACGCGCGCTATGCTACGGGCTTCACCATAGAAACATACACAATAAATAGTTTCTCATTTACCAAGCAGAAACGTCTTGAAGAAGCCTTTGAGGTTTTTGTGTTTGCTCATGTTCTTCCACCTCAGAGTCAGACTCTGGGTCGAAGATATACGGCTCAGTTACTCTCAAAACCATTGCTGAAAAAGTTATTACTACGATGTACCGTGTTTACTTCAGTCTGTTTCCAGCAGAGCTCTAACGTGACGTCATGAGTGGGCGGAGCCAACACGGGAGAGCCTAGCCTTAAAGTGACAGCGCCAAATCAGACCGTTCACTTTGGACTCATGATGAGAGCTCATCCAAACCGCTTGTATAAGATAATTATTGTGTGTTTCATGTTGCAAAACGTGATATGGTAACCTAAATGTATACAAAATACACTGTATAATGTTCAAAATAGTATAATATAGGACCTTTAACCACAATTATTGTAGAGCAGCTAGTCTTCAATATGTTATGGTGGGTTAATAAACCAAGTGAGATTGACACAAACTGTTTTCTCATAAGTGCTTTATTCATACAGCTAAACGGGGTTTAGTAAACACAAGTGGGAGGCTTTTGCCCATCTGTCAGTCCAGTTTGTTTTAGCTAGCAAGCCAAGTAAAACAAGTATACAGTGTCTAGCTAGCTCTGTACAACAGTAGGGGGCACCTGTTGAGTACGATAATTATTTTACTGAATATGAATGCTGAACAGCTTTGCTGCCATTTTGCAGAAGTAAGAAGAAATATAGACAGCTCTGTTCCAGAGTGAACATCTAGCCTACATTAAAACACTCTGTGGCTGCAGTGGGCTCAGTCTTTAGCCACACTCTTAACAGCTCCACACAGAGCCAATGCCAGCCATGGCAAGAGAGACTGACAAGCGTTGGATAGAGACCACTGTCAACTCTTAATGTTGTGTTTAACGTTAGACCAGTGTCTGAAAGACACCCCTGTAACACTGAGGAGGAGCTCCTGTCTCTACCTCATGGCACCGTGATGTAGTAATTGAAGAACTGGAGTGGTTTGATGGTTTTGTATTTTTTTGTAATTTTACTCACCCTATAGCCAGCTAAAAACTTCATGTCATCATCTAAAATGCTCCAGAACACAGGGAAATGCACCTTTTTTTAACTATTTTTTTAAAAACTTATTTAAAGTAAATGATGCCCCAAACGTTATTTGCACCGACATTTTTGGTAGATATTTATATTGTACTATTTGGTTTTAAACCATTTTATGTGCTAAATAAATAAAGATGTTCCCTAAATGTTCTTAAAAGGCAAAATATTTACCCATTTTTTATAACATTCCATTTGCTGTTGAACAGCAAATGAATCAGTAAGAGAGAAAATGATACACTAAATTAATTACTCAAATTAATAATAATAAATAAAAAAAAGATAATTGATAGAAAAATAATCGTTAGTTGCAGCCCTACTGGGAATAGATGGAAGATGGTGAGGACGGAAAACAAAGAAATCCTCATTCATTTTATATGGGAGCTGCTGAAAGTAAGCATAGATATTCTAAATAAATGCCAAACTAAAACCTTAAGGACTGGAATGATATTGATATCCTAATCCAATTTGTAATTTATTATTTAAAACTGGAGTATTACCAGGCAAAATTAAGATAACCAAGTCATTCCTTTACAGTATATTGTTAGAGAATTTTGGATCTATTGTAAGGTTGTGATGCCCTGAGCCTTGGTCTCTGTCAACAGATAGACTCAGACACCTGTAGGATAACATGTCTCCAATCTAGTGCCCTATCAGCTGAATAACAACTGAATAACATCTCTTTTGTTATTGTATTGTTTGCACATTGACCTTCTAAGAGGTTTTATAAGCTCAGTCCTATGAAAGCATAGCCAGACTTGAATGTTCAATACTACGCTGTGTTGACTGTTTTGAATTTGAATAATAATATATCTTTATATGTTTAAAATAAATCTTTTAAAATTCATACTTTCAGAGTGAGTAAAAAAGCATTAATTTCTTTAATCCCTAATAAAGATCATACTGTCCAATATCAAAAAACAAATTCTTGCTAAAGTTGTGACCCACCGATTTGAGAGGATTCTATCATCTGTCATCTTATCACCAATCACACAGGTTTTATTAACAACAGATATGTATAATGTCAATTATACAAGGATGTATCATTTCAAGTAGCCAGTTTGTGTTCAAGTTAGTGTTTTGCTGCTGTCAAAGGTGATCTAAACATTCATGGTTTCAAACCGAAGGGAAATTAACCTGCTGTTGCTGCCTCCCGTGTGGGAAACCGCTGTCACAGAGAACTCTTTTGCCCTCCAGGGCACTGTGAATGTCATGTGACTGAAAAATATCAATCAATTGCAAGCCTGGAAATGACACAATAGAAACTATAATTTCACTTGACGCAGAGAAAGCATTTGATCAGGTGAGCTGGGATTTTTGCCACGGTCAGCGCCAACAATAACCTTTCGCCTAGCTTTCAGGTTATCAGGGGTCTCTATATATCTATATAACTCTCTTCTATATGTTCTCTTTTCAAAATTAGTCACAAAAAGTTCAAATATTTAGGTGTCATGATCACACAGAGTTATGCATACCAAATTATTTACCGTATTTTTTCGGGCTATAAAGCGCACCGGATTATAAGGCGCACTGTCGATTATTATCAATGAACATGTCTATTTTCATACATAAAGCGCACCGGATTATAAGGCGCCTTAAATGAAACAAAACGTGTGTCAGATAAATCGAACTTTACTCAACTGATTTACAATAGCTCCCAACAGTGACAGTTGTAACACATGAAATACAAAACAATACACTCACTTTTTCAGTTCATTACTCTTCCACAAATCCATCAAATTCTTCATCTAAGCATTGTAAGCATGTCTCTTTAACAGGTGCCATTTTGGGGTCCTTCTACACACACCTTAATATTACCGGTATGTCAAAGTACAGTACGTATCACTCCGCGAAGCTCCTGACTACGGTAGCCGCAATGCTCTGCTAATCCATCCAGCAGTGCGGCTCCGTAGCTTACCAAAGTCGTGCTAAAACATTTGGACAGATTTTTGACCGCCGTGTACCACATAAAATCAGTTCGGGGTCAGTAAGCACAACCAGAATTAATACATAAGGCGCACTGGATTTTAAGGCGCACTGTCAATTTTTGAGAAAATGTAATGATTTTAAGTGCGCCTTATAGCCAAAAAATTATGGGAAATTAAAGAAAGATTAAAAAAAAAAATAAATACAATCAAAATGAAAAATTCTTATATCTCATTTAATGTCTTCCAAATATTCCTCACAAAATCCTTTAACTAAATAGCCAAATTTTCTCTTTCATTTGGAACAAAAACAGCCTCATATCAAACACAGTATTCTACAAGACCCCAAAGCGCAGGGGGCTTGCCTTTCCCAACTTTTTTATTTTATTATTGGGCATTTAATGTTAGAAAATTTGTATACTAGATAAAAGACATTCATAAGCCACTATCATGGTCCATAATGGATAAAATGTCAGTGCATGACTATCTCTAGCAGGACCCATCTCTAGCTTCACTTCCAACTCACTTTTCATTCAATTACTCAAATTGTGTTACCAGGCCAGCTCAGACACCACTTTACCTGGCAAAACAGAACAGAATCTTTGTTGGACTGCCTTAGAGGAATTGTGTGCTTACTCCATCAATAACAGATGAGGTTATTAACATTTGGACAAAGCTTGGAATAACATCAGTGTATGATCTCTTTTGTGACAATGTCTTCTGACTGGTTGCATGATTTAAGTTCTACAGTTTCTACAGATACTTACAGCTTAGTAACGTTCCTTCTTAGATGATATTTCTTGATTTTAAGGCAGATGTGTAGACGTTAAGATGTTAAGTACGCATAAGCTGGTCACATTGCAGTAGCTCAGGTGTAAGTGGGACCTAGGTGAACAGATTCAAGATGACATTTGGCAAAAAACAATTGAAAGAATCTTTTCTTCTCATCTATTTGCCCAACACATTCACTGGTGTAAGGCCTGACTGAGTAAGATCAAGGTTGGCTTTCATGCTACTTGCGACCAGTGTCAACAAGACCCAGCAGCTCTGTTACACATGTTCTGGACTTTGTATTGTATATTTAACACCTGTAAAAAACATTTGTCCTGTCCATTTATTGCTATTTGTAGGATAATTTCTAGAAATGGCGGTTTGACTGAAGCCAAATGATGCTTTCTGTACTCTTCTGGCTCGGATAATGATTTTATTAAAATAGAAAGGGGCATTTCCGCCTCTGTATGGACACACACTAGGTGAAATAGGTCATGCACTATGTGCTAGAAAAAATCTGACATACAGTAAAGGACTCAATTCAGAAATTTTACTTTACATTGGAAGCAATAACTTTAACATAACTGCTCTGTTCCTACAGGTTGGAGTGGGTGGAGATTATTGAGCCTCGAACTCGGGAGCGCATGTATGCTAACCTGCTGACGGGTGAGTGTGTATGGGACCCTCCGCAAGGGGTCCCCATCAAACGCACAGGAGACAACCAGTGGTGGGAGCTGTTTGACCCCAACACCTCTCGATTCTACTACTACAATGCCTCCACCCAGCGCACCGTATGGCACCGGCCCCAAGGCTGTGACATCATACCACTGGCAAAGCTGCAAACCCTCAAGCAGCATACAGACTCCACCAACCCACCTCTTGCAGGAGACAGGCCCTCAGCTGACAACAGCCCGGGACGCAACAGTGGGGTCAGCCGAGAGGGGAGCACTTCCTCCTCTCTGGACCAAGAGCAGTCTGATAAGCAGTCCTCCAGAGATGAGCCAGACAGGTGGGAGCCACTCACTCATACTGTGTTTGTCCATAAAGAAAAGGTTAAAAGTTAGCCAATCTAACACAAGGGTTCACAAACCTTTTGGGCCCAGGGACCCCTCACAGGAAAGGACCCCCTTATAATCCTCACTTTAAAAAATGTTTATGACATTTGCACTCATAGATACTAATTGAAAAATAACTTGAATTTAAATACGTTAAATGTGAACCCTTTTAAACACTTGGTCATTTTATTAACACTTTACATTTCAGTCCTTAAAGGTCCCATATTATGCGAAATCGACTTTTCTGAGCTTTAAACCATGTTATAATGTTGTTTCTACCTCAAAAACATACCCAAAGTTGTGTTTTGTTTCATTCGCGCATGTTTACGTAATTTATTTAGTTTGAGCTACAGTCCTTTCAACGAGCTGTTTCACGCAGTGACATCAATATGTGAAATAAACCACTCCTCTCCAGGAAGTGCTCCTCCACACTCCTCCTGCCCCTCTCTCCTGCACTGTCAACAAGTGCCGTGCTCTGCAGCTCAGACGCACAAAGAAGCATCGCTGCTACTGTGTTAGCTTACTTACAGTCAGCAACATGTATTACTAACAAGTATTACTGCATAGCTCTACATATTGCTAGGCTACTTTATTACAGTTCTTTCAATACACTGCACACCAGCTACCTTAGGAGTCTCCAGGCAGCATACATTCTCAACTTCAGTAGGCATTGTACGGTCATTTCCACATGTGCACCGATAAACAGAAGCTGTTAACACGCGCTATGCTACGGGCTACACCATAGAAACATACACAATAAATAGTTTCTCATTTACCAAGCAGAAACGTCTTGTAGAAGCCTTCGAGGTCTTTGTGTTTGCTCATGTTCTTCGAACTCAGAATCAGACTCTGGGTTGAAGTTATACGGCTCATTTACTCTCAAAGCTATATGAAAAAGTTATTACTACGATGTACCGTGTTTACTTCAGTCTGTTTCCAGCGTAGCTCGCGTAGCTATAGCGTGACGTCATGAGCCACCACAGGAGAGCTGAGCCTTAAAGTGACAGCGCCAAATCAGACCGTTCACTTTGGACTCATGATGAGAGCTCATCCAAACCGCTTGTATAAGATAAATATTGTGTGTTTCATGTTGCAAAACGTGATATGGTAACCTAAATGTATCCAAAATGCACTGTATAATGTTCAAAATAGTATAATATAGGACCTTTAACCTCATGTAAGTGGGCGTTATTGGCTCAAAATGTTTGTTTTAATGGCATAGTGGTTCCCATCATAGATATTATATACGTAGACGTTGCATTGGCTGTTGGAGCGTACGTCAGCGTCACCACCGTATTTGATAGGAAAAATCGATTCACCTAACTATTCAATTCAGTTTTATTTGTATAGCCCAGTATCACAATTGCCTCAAAGGGCTTCACAAAACAGACAGTACATATGCAAACTATTTGAGCAGGACAACTTCCCCTGTCCTGGAAAAAAAAGAGAAACCTCAGGGAGAACCACAGAAGGAGGGATCCACTCCCAGGACGGACAGTCAATGACAAATAGTCCTTAATATGTACAGGTGAATGAATAATTTATATGAATATAGTCTAGGATAATATCATCAGGAACAGTTCATCTGAGTAAAAGGAACTGGGGTCAGGAGGTGTCCGTGCATTGGGACAGGATCACAGATGGGCCACAGCTAAGGTCCAGTCATCACTGGGACGTCTAACAGCAGACGGACATCTCCAACAGTATCCATCCCCCAGCGGAGAGTGGGACAGAGGGACAACTTGTGAATAGCAAAGAACTGTGATATGAAATGTAATAAGAGTGAGGACGGAGCCAGAGGATAGATGCTCAGTGTGTCATACTTCCACCAGCGTCTGGGCCTAGAGCAGCTTATCTCATCTAATGTGTATGTCCTGACCATAAGCCCTTTCAAAAAAGGAAAGTCTTGAAAGTCTGTTAGACAGATACTAGATTTAAACCAGCAGAGAGCTGATCCTCTAATGCCAGTGAGCCCATTCACATGACCAGAATAATCCGATAACTGTGAGTAATCAGATAATTGTAAAATCAAAAAATATACTGAGAGTGCTCTATATCAGAAAAAGTAGATTTTTTCACCATTTGCCAAATGACGTAATCAGGAAGGAAATGCCTCAGGGCAGATATTTAAAGCCCTAAGCCTCAAATGAAGTTGAGAAATGAGAACATGCATGTTTTATACTTTTTTTTTGATCAGGATAAAAAGTGATTTGAATGGTTTCCAATGCACACATTTATGTGTCGAAGGTGTAATAGTGTATTTCACATTGAGCAAAAAATAATAATGCATATAAATAAATGTTACTGCTAATCTTTCACATATACCAAGCTGCAATAATCAAACAATAATTAATCCAGTTTGCATGGTGTATTGAAAATAAAACATTTTTTGTGTATTTTAGACCAAAAATAGAGCTGCATCATGACAAACGCGTGGCAATTTAAGGGTTAAATTTTTTAAAAATGCATTAATATTTGATATGTATGATGAGGACTGATGTTGGTTTGAAAAAGATTTTTTTTTAAAAAGTTTACAATTTAAAAATTTTTATGGGTTGATTTTTGATGCGCACATTTATGTGCTGAAGGTGTTTGGTTATTTTAAAGGAGCATCTAAGGGTTAATCATAAAATTATCATTATCAATATTATTAAATACTGATGTGTGAAGATAGTGCCTGATCACATGTTAATGTTAATGATTCCTCGCCAGGGCCCCTTTAATGTACCTGTAGACCCTGGGTCTAATAGCTTCTGGAGACACTAATGATAACAGCATAAACACACATTTCGTCTGTCTGTGGCTTCTAAACAAAGCCTGAACCAAGGAATAAGAATTTACCCTCAGCAACATTTACCAGGAATATAATACAAATGTTACAGTTAACAACCACAGATTCAGTACGTTACAGCTGTCATTCATTGCACAAAATATTTGCCATCGTTTCCTGTTACATTTAGATTTAAAAGCCTTACAAGTAGAAGAAAATCCCTATACTATACCTGTAATATTTTTGTTAATGATTATATTTATTTCTTGGAACACTGATGAATTAAATTTAATTAATGAAACACAAATGAAATACAAATTATTATACTATTAAAAAAAAAAAAAAAAGCCCTACCATACCCTCTTAGACAGATTGTGGCTACGACACTTCCACTTGCCAAATTCAGGATGATATTAAGACCAAATAACACAGTGCTGTCTTTACAGGTGAATGAGCTGCTTGTGTCTCTTCTGTGAGCTACAGCTTTCTCTGTTGTCCCTACCCTGACAGAACACATGTAGTTTTATAACCAATGTGAAACAGTGATTGTTATTATATATATATTGAATGGACACACAAGTTATTTAGCCATGTTGTTGCTGCCACTAATTTGCAAAGAGTCTTACACAACGGTTCCAAATCCTTCTTTGCAGTCCTTTATTCTGGTTGGAACCTGACAACACTTTTATTTTTCTAATGTTTGTATCCAGCCTGGTTTGAAGCATTATTTTTTGTATCATACAGAAATCATATCAATGTGTCGAAACAACCTGTCTTAATGTACCATGTGGATAAATCTGTCCACTCCTATTTCCAATACCAAGCCAATAAAAGCAGAGGCCTGAGCAGAGAAGCTGTACAAAAAGTCTTTTCCCATCTCTGTAAACTGCTGGTTCATGAGGATTGTGGCATTGATTAAAAAAAAACAACAAAAATAAATATAATTTTTAGATTGAGCTCCATGGTAACTAGTGCTATTTTTAGAGGGGGCTTGCGGGTGACTCACATTATCACTGCAGGCGACCATACCGTGTTGGCTACCTCTGGTCCACAGTAACATCCTAGCTGGAGACTTCTGGTAATGACGGCCACGTGATATATTCAAGAAAGCATACACAAGAAAAAACAAATGCAAAGCTCATGGGGTTGAAGCCAGCCTTGAAGACATGACATGATCCAGAAATGGTGACCAGATCTTAGAAAATTTAGAGTCAATTTTGTTATAGTGTTATAGTCAATATAGTGCAACAATTTAAATTTTCTCTAGTTTCATGAATGAAAGGGCTTTAACCCAATGAGAGTGCCCCAGGATTACATGTCTGACCAGTAGAATAATATAAGCAATGAGTTCAGCAGAACTAGATCCGAACCAGTTTACTTTTTGACCAGTGGACTCTGTGCACTACTTTGAAACTGGAGGACACCATGACAATTTTTATTAGGACTGCCAAAAATTGTTGTCAATCTCTAAGTTAAGGTCTTCAGACCAGATGACACAAAGACTTTAGGATGTTAAACCTGAAAATAAAGTGTTGTATAGTTTGGTTGCACCTTTTAGAGAGGGACTGATGGCAAGAATTATATTGAAAAGAGTGGTATCTGGGATTACAGGAAAACCAGGGAAATGGGAATAAAGTCTTGGGCTTGCAAATATCTAACAAAATAGGTATTAGGTTAAAATTACAGGATAACTGAGCAAATTATGCTATTGCACTATCAATGTAAAGGTCTTTTGCAAATACAAGTCCATGTTCATGTCAAACGGAAAATACCCCATCAGTGAGTGAGGGAAGAAATAATGGGTGAGAGTGCAGCAGGGATAGGAGTAATATTCCATGAATCCCAAAGTGTTGTTTGACTTGAGATCAGATTTTAAGACACAGAGAGGCACATGAAGGACAATAAAAAGGAAGAGCTTCATGAGTCCTTAGGCGGATCAGAGGTAGTGTGGCACCAAAATAACATCCCAGCCCTGTAGTAGAATAATAAGTTTGGCAGGGCTAGACCTCCCATCACATGTTGCTTAACAAAATGCTTTTTTGCATTCTGGTTGTTTTTTTATTCCATAAGAAGTGAGAGAGGGAACAATCAAGACTCGAAAAAACGTTTTGGGATAAAGAATGGCACTGAAAAAGATACAGAAATTTAGGCAGCACATTCATTTTGATACAGTTAATCCTACCTTCCAAGGATTCAGGTAACTGGGACCTGCACTGTAGATGTTGAGCCAGCTGATCGAGCAGGGGCGTAAAACTTTCTTTTAAAACAGGTTTAAGTGATTTTTAGTTACACAGTCAGCCCGATATTTTAACCTGTGCAAGTCTTAAATGGACAATTAGAGAGAGGAAAAGCTGTGGCCAAAGTGTTAATGGGAAACAGTTCACTTTTATTTAGGTTCAGTTTATAACTTGATATTTGTCCAAACTCTTTCGACAAAGCAAGCACTGGGGGCATACAGATATATTGTTCAGAGACAAAAAGCACTAAGTCATTAGCGTACAAGGATACTATGTTCTGAGCCACTCCTTGAAATGCCAGTTATGTGGCTGTACCTGAGGGGGAACTTTAGCGAACAAAAGAGGGTAAAGAGGGTAGCCCTGCCGGGTTGCATGTTCTAGTGAGAAATATTCAGAGAAGACTGAAAAGATTTGTGAGTTAAGAAAGAAGCATATAATAATGTAATACATTATACATATAATACATTTGCAGCCAAAATCAAAACATTTTAAAGTGTAGAACAAATAAAGCCACTCCCCCCGATCAAAATCCTTTTCAACATTCATGAAAATCACCATTTCAGAGGTGAAGATGAATATAATATATTCAGTAGTCTAACAATATGGTAAGAGTGCCTAGTCTTAATAAAGCCTTTTTGGTGATGACAGACTCCAGGCACCTTGCCAGCATTTTAGCCAGAACCTTCACATCTGGACAGAGCAAAGAAATAATTACTACAAAGGCATGTGTCTTTTTCTTTCTTTATTATAAAGGAAATAGTGGCTTGGTGCAATGTGAGTGGGAGGATGCCAGATTGGAATGATTCATTAAGCATATCAACCATTAGCCTGGCCAGCCAGACTGCTTTCTCATTGTATTACATACAGAGAAAGTCAGTCTGGGATCGCTGGGTTTAAACAGGATTTCAAGGCGGGACCATGGGCAGAACTAACGCTCGCTGAGTGAACCAATCAGAGAAGCCACGGATGTGACATAACGAAAGCGAAACTGATTCTAGTTGTCAACAAACCACAGCGTACACCAGCATGGCTAGAGAGAGAAGATGCTTCAGTGATGGTGAATGACTTCTGTTGTTTTTGTCAGAAAAATCTGAGGACACAGGGTGTAATATGGAGTTCAGTGCTTATTTCGATTGTAGTAAGCTACCTAAACCTGCTACTGTTTTCTTGCGCGCAATATGATGCAAAACAAAATCCCGCCTCCCTCGCTACGATTGGTTGGTAAGAAAGAGCCGAAATCGGGGGCAGATTGGGTGATCCCAGACTGACTTTCTCTGTATGTAATACAATGAGAAATCCGTCTGGCTGGCCAGGCTAATCAACCATAAGGGGGACTATTTGTTCGCAAAAACCTTAAAAAAAATAGATGGAAAACTGTCAAGTCCAGGGCATTTTACACTCTGCATTGACCCAATACCACTTTTAACATCAGCAGGAGTAAAGGGCTTATCTAACTGAGAAGATGTCTCTGGGTCAATTGAAGGATCTCTCTGAAAAAGTTTTTTAATCATAGCAAGTCTCATCAGGCAGGCATTTGAAGTTATATAGAGAGGAGTAAAACTCCTTGAACTGATCATTGATGCTTCGTGGATTAATACACTTTTTTTTTTTAAGTTTATTTCAGTAATATCCTGAGCTGAGGCTGCCTGCCAAGTATGGTGTGCATTTTACTCTGCTTATCGCACATAGTAAAAACTATGATGGGATTTTATAAATGATTCTGCTGCTGAATCAGAGGCCAGGGTGTCAAATTCAGCCTTTTTTGTGAGCAGTTCTTTGACTAGATCTTTGTTAGGGTAATCTGTACACTTTATTTGCAGTTCAGAAATAGTTCTGGACAAAGTATCTAATTTCTGAGTAGAAGCCTTTCTTTGGGAAGCAGAATATGCTATAATCTCACCCCAAAGGAAAGCTTTACAAAACTCCCAAGTTGTTGGTGACACATCTGCATAACATAAGTAGAAATGAAAAGATCAATGCACTTGTTAATTGTTGTAATAAAATCAAAGTTATTGAACATTAATGTTATAAAGTGCCATGGGGAGCGTGATAGTGATCGGCCCAGCAAAGAAATATACAGAGTGACAGGTGGATGGTCTAATATTACTATGGGGCTGTAGGAACATGAACTAACTGAAGAGAGCAATTTGTTATCAATATGATAAAAGTAAGTAGGCAAAAAAGGTTCCGTGCACCGAGACCAAAATAAGAACAGTTTGGCCCAGCAATTAAAAAAGCGCCAAACATCTGAGATTGTGTATTGCTGCATAAACAGATGAATAGCTTTAGATGACTTGGCTAAAGTAAAACGGCTTAGTTGAGGAGCAGTTAAGTAAAGGATCAAGAAAACAGTTGAAACCCCCTTCTAGAATGAGCTGGCTATAGTTCAGATCAGCAACTGAGAAGAAGAAATTTAAAAAAAAGTTGGGGCCATAGACATATGCCAATGCCAGTTTGTTACCACTGATTCTACATATAACAATAATATAGCTTTCATTTGGGTCTGATATCACCTTAGTAACAGAGAGTGGAACCGATTTGTGAACGAGAACAGCAACACCCCGGGCCTTGTCATTAAAATGAAGAATGATAGTGTTGCCCCACCCTTCAGGGGCCTCAAGATGATCTGACACTTTTAAATGAGTTTCCTGTAAAAAGGAAATTCTAGTCTTAATGCATAAGATGATTAATTATTGTGTTTTGTTTTACGGGGGAGTTCAGCTCTTTCACATTTTAACTGACAAATCTTAATGCAAAACTTTATGCTGGTGTGGTATCAGAACTAAGCATCAAATATTTGGTGGCCGAAGTACCTAAATGTGGCAGACCCAATGGTATAGACCAAAACTGACCAAATTACCAAATGAACAATTTGCTCCCTCAAACACAAACTTAGTTGTTGCAAAAGACAGCAATCCACGCTCTGATATGCTGATCAGAATAGCTTGACACTTCCTTATTCCAAACAACCGGCAACTGCATTAAGACAAAAGCGTTAGCAACCAACTCAAATCCTTTTTGAACCTCAGATTAAATCAAAACTTAGCATAGATGCTTGATAATAGAGAACATAGTAAGGACACAATGTAGTTAAATTTACAGCTCAGCTCATTGACTGAAATAAATTAAATATTCCTTTGGCTTTTAACAGGCTATAAAACCACAAAGTGTGAGAGGAAAGGAGAGAGTAGTTACTAGGCTTGCTGTAAAAGATGATGTTGGTGATGATACCGGTGTTAAGTCACAACACCGGTTACAACACTTGCCTACTGTGGTCTTCCACTGTCTATTTGATTTTTTTTTTTTAATATTCGTTTTTAAGTAAAATTTAAAAAAAAAAATGTTTTGAAGACAGCAGACATTATAATTAAAAACTAAAACCATCTGCACAATGCAGCATGCCAAGCAACAGTCACATCAGAGATCAGCAACAGGAGCCAGATTTATCATGTGTTGTTTATTCAAGAAAGTGAAAGTAAAATGTGCACGGGCATTTATAGGCTATTTAAAAGTGAAGGAAAGCAAGGAAAAGAGGGAAACTCCAACAAACATCCACTACCAGTATTACTGGTGTTGTGACATGATGACAACAAAGAACCAGTGAGGACAAGGTTTTGCACCGGGTGGAGGTTTGGGAGCAAGAGTCCAGTGGGTTTGGTCTAGCAAATGCTTCTCAGAATGTTTTCCCTTCACTTTGGACATTGCAGAGTAAACCAAGATGACAGTATAGAGCACAATAAGCTTAGTACCCACAGGTTGAACAAAAAGGCGAGGTCCAAATAGGCACAGAAGTACGAATGCGGGCTAACCACGCATCTACTCTTCCCACCACATAACTAGGGGAACAGATTGATCAGGCATGAGAGGAGCTGCATGAGTTAGGAATTCATCATGGAGTAATAAACCCGTCGAAACGTCTGATGACTGACAAGGACAAGACTCATGCTTTTAAAACAGCCGAGGCACAGGCATTCATAATGAAGATCCAGAAGAATATAGACGGGATGTGATATTAACTAAAATAGTTACTTTTACACAATAACACACCTTTTTTCCTGAAGCGATGCAGTGTCTGGTCCTGTTTTCATCCTGTGCTCCATCGTACTTCATCCGCTGCTGACCACCACCGTCCTCTCATCCATGGCTCTTCGCAACACATCACTTCAGCTACGCCGGCTAACCCACTGCACCCCTCCTGCCTTGGAAGTAATCGCAAATATAAAACATTCTGGATTACTACAACAGCACCGCTACATACCCACCCTAATTTATGTATAACTTCTTTTCAAACAACAGCATGCCAACACTACTAGACTGACAACAACTCCACTTCTGTGTCATGTCTCCACAACCCACGTCATGAGAGCACCCATCATGTGAACACCTTTACTCTCCACTCAGTACCCACTTCCTCTCCAACTCCTTCAAAAACAAAATCCCCTCAAGCTCGTGCTACTTTACACAAGATCTCTTACCAATAAAAGACTCATTCTAAAGGAATGTATTATGGACTCACAAATGGAATTTACTCTGCCTTACTGAAACCTGGCGAAAACCACTGCCAACCGTGTAACACACTACAATAACACACTCTCCTCCTCGCTCCCATTTCATTTACCCGCTTAACCCCATGGTTCCTACAGAACAGCAGAAGCCTGTACAGCATTCGGCTCTGGTATCACACACTCTTGCTTTTCCAACCCCACTCTATTCTCCACGATCAACAAACTACTGAAACAAATAGACAGTATATCTCACTCATTCACCACAGACAAATGCAATGACTTTCTTCACCCCTTAAAATTCCCTAAAAAGTAACAGCTTTCTAGCGGGCAAAATAACGCAGTTCAAGCTGGCAGACGAAAACAACACCATCCCATGCAGCAAGCAGACAACCATCAGAGTATTGAGGAACGCCGCCAAACCGTGCCATGGCTGAGAAAGCACCATCATTTAAAACACGATCCTACGCTTCAGCACAATCAGCTTTGTCAACTGGATCTGCTGCAGCAAAGGCCAGAGCAAAGGCAGAAGCTGCAAAGGTACGCCTTGCATATGCTGATGCGGAAATTAGCCTAAAAATAGAAAAGGCTAAGTTGGAAGCGTCCATGGAAATGCTTAATTACCAAAGAGAGACAGCTGTGGCTATTGCTGAAGCAGAAGCACTTGAAGCTGCTTGTGATTTGGAAAGTGAAAAACGCAGTTGCAGCTTGAGGTTAGACTCTCTGCCTTTGGAAGCCACAGAACGCACCAAACAATATGCTGTTGATCAAGCCAAAGCTATGGAGACAGGACTCCACCTGTGTGATGAAGGAGCATCTGTGAAAACAGAGCTAGGTCCCAGTTACAGCATTGCAACTGCAGCTTTAAAACACAAAGCCAGGCCTTTCACCCCAGATCCAGCCAACACTGTTTTGCCATCACTTTTTACCCCACAGCAATTTCTTATGTACAAAGATGGATCTTTTCACAAGCCACTTGGGGTTAGGTTTCTGGATGACAATGCTACGACAGTGCACCCCACTCGGTATTCTAAATCACCAAACACAGACTGTGACAACCCAAACATGAATGACTTTGTAAGATACCTTGCACGTCGTGAGCTCATGGCTACACTTACAAGACTGAGTGATCTGTTAATGGAACTACATTCTGCTAAAAAGGAAGGAGACTTGCCTGGCCTTGCCTTCCTTGACACGGCAAGAGGAGTTAATTGTACAAAAACTCCCCTTTCATCTGCAGAAAAGGTGGGTATCAGTGGGTGCAGCCTATAAGCGACAAAAAACAGGTGTCCTATCCTTCAGTTTCCTGTTTTGTGGACTTTGTAAGTCAGGAGGCTAGCGTCAGTAATGATCCAAGCTTCAGTTTCACCTCCTACACTGACATGGCTTCTAGAGCAAAAACATTTTGGACAAATAAACAGCCGGAAGTTTCTGTACACAAATCAGAGGTGTTTCTAGGAGGAGCCACAGACACTGGCCAGTCTCAAACTAAATCTGATGACTGTGATAAACTGTGCCCTATTCATAGGAAACCACATCCATTGCGTAAGTGTCGTGCAGAGAAAAGTCCATTGAAGACCATAAGAAGTTCCTAAAAGAGAACAATGTGTGCTTTAAATGCTGTTCTTCATCATCACATACAGCTAAAAATTGTAAAACCAAAGTTCAATGTCCAGAACGCAAAAGTGAAAGACACCGCACTGCACCCTGGACCCGCACCCTGGACCGTAAAGGTGGATCCTCCTCCAGAGCACGGCGGGGAGGAGGAAACTGAACCTCACCCTCATGTCACCAACAAATGCACAGATGTCTGTGGCAGAGACCAGACAGACCGATCCTGCTCTAAAATATACCTTGTTAAAGTGTATCCAGCGAGCCAAAGACACAGAGCAATAAAGATGTATGCCATTTTAGACGAACAGAGCAACCGGTCGCTTGTTCGTTCACAGTTCTTTGACCTGTTTGGTGACCAAAGCCCAAGTGCTTCTTACACGTTGAAAACATGTGCTGGAGTAAAGGGAACAGCAGGAAGGAGAGCTAATGGATATGAGGTGGAATCTCTGGATGGAACTGTTTTTATTTTGTTGCCTAGTCTCATAGAAGGTAATGACATTCCTGACAGCAGAGATGAAATCCCAACCCCAAACGTAGCTCTTTATCATCCACACCTAAAATCATGAGCACACCAAATCCCAGTCATTGACCCTGAAGCGGAGATCCTTCTACTCTTGGGTCGGGACATTATAAGAGTTTATAAAGTCCATAAGTGGGTGAACGGTCCAAACAACCTACCTTATGCACATAAGTTAGATTTGGGGTGGGTCATTGTAGGTTTGTCTAGGGAATGTTCACAAACCACCCACAGTCTCCTTTTACGCAAACACTACAGTGCAAGGCTGACCCACTACCTTTCAACCATGCCCTAATGTGTTTCAAGTCAAGGAAAAATATAGTGTCATCCAGGGCACCAATCATGCTCCACATTTTCAGAAAGAAAACACCTGTGATCCTGACCACCTCGGATGCACAGTGTTCAATAGGACCAAGAAAGACAACCAGGTGGCACATTCAATTCAGGATGCACAGTACATGAAAATAATGTATCAAGAGCTAAAAAAAGATTCTAACAACAGATGGGTGGCCCCTCTGCCCTTCAAGTGTCCACGTCAACGCCTCTCCCAATAACCGCCCCCAAGCATTGAAGCGGCTCATGTCTCTCAGACGTAGCTTTGACAAAAATCCAGAAATGAGAGGGCCATTTCCTCAAATTCATGGACCAGATGTTTAAGAATGGTCACGCTGAGTTAGCCCCACCTCTCAGCGAGCACGAAGAACGGTGGTATTTGCCAACATTCGGTGTGTACCGTCCAAAGACACCAAAAAAGATCTGAGTGGTGTTCGATTCTAGTGTTCAATTCGAGGGTGCTGCGCTCAACGATGTTCTGTTGACTGGGCCCTACCTGAACAACACTTTGCTTGGGGTGCTGATACGTTTCCGCAAAGAAGCAGTCGCCTTTACGGCCGATATATAACAGATGTTCTATTGTTTCTTAGTCAGAGAAGAAGACAGGAATTTGCTACATTTTTTGTGGTTTAAGGACAATGGAGAGATGTTATAGATTGCTGCTTGAGAGTCCATATTTTTGGTAATAGCCCGTCACCTGCCGTGGCTATTTATAGTTTACACCAGACCATGCAGAATAATGAGAGCCAGGTCGACTCCAATGTTAGAGACTTTGTGATGTGCACCTTCTATGTCGGCGATGGACTGAAGTCCCTGGCCACAGTCGAAGCTGCAGTTGACTTGTTAAAAAGGACTTAAGATGCTCTATCCAAGTTAAACTTAAGGCTACACAAGATTGCAGCAAACTATAAAAAAGGTCATGGAGGCCTTTCCCTCCAAAGACCATGCAAGCGATCTTAAGGATCTGGACCTAGATGCTGATATGGTACCAATGCAACGTAGTCTTGGACTCAACTGGGACTTCCAAACAGACTCTTTTCTTTTCAGTGTTTCAGAGGAAGTAAAACCCTATACTCCATGTGGCGTCTTATCCACTATCAACAGCCTGTATGACCCTCTTGGGTTTGTAGCTCCAGTGACCATCCAAGGCAAAGCTATACTGAGAGAACTAACTGATTAGAGTAGTTACCGGAAGAGATGGAAGAAGCCTGGGCATCATGGAGAGCCTCATTGATAGAGCTGTCCAATCTGTCCATCCCCAGACCTTACACTGATACTTCACCAGCAGCAGCAGTCTGAAGAGAACTGTGCGTCTTTTCAGATGCGTCAACAAAAGCTATTGCTGCTGTGTCATATCTTAAAGTCACAGATGCTGCCGGGAACAATTGCATTGGGTTTGTAATGGGAAAAGCCAAATTACCCCCTTATCCTGAGCATACCGTGCCAAGGGTGGAACTCTGTGCCGCAGTGCTCGCTGTTGAGTTAGCAGACTTAATTTCATCCAAACTGGACCTTCAGCTTGATGCTACAAGCTTTTACTTGGATAGCAAGATGGTCCTAGGTCACATTTGCAATGAAAACAGATGCTTTTATGAATAATGCGTATCCGTAAATCTTCCATCCCAAAGCAGTGGTCCTATGTACCAAAAGACCAAAACCCTGCAGATCATGCAAACTCGATCTGTCGCTGCAGGACATTTGAAACATACCAACTGGCTGACTGGACCTAAGTTTTTGTTGACATCAGAACAGAGAATCTCTGGATACACCTACAATCTTATTGATGTCAACTCAGGCCCTGAGATCAGGCCCCTTGTGTCCACTTTAAGCACCACAACATCTACCAAACAGTTGGGTTCACAAAGATTCAAAGAACACAACAGTAAAGACTTACCTGACAGACCAAGGATGCAGTTGGACCTTCAATCCTCCCCACGCTTCCCATTTTGGAGGAACATGGGAGCGCATGATCAGCCTTGCAAGGAGGATTCTGGACTCAATGTTCCTTCAGCTGAAAGACAAACTTGCTCATGAAGTACTAACGACCTTTATGGCAGACGTTGCAGCAATAATTTATGCCAGGCCTCTTGTTCCTGTCACAACTGATCCTGATGATTCGTTTAAACTCACGCCAGCTGCTTTTCTTAGACAAAAGGTGATCATTGTGCCTGCCCCTGCAGGAGAGTTTGGAGCTTCAGACAAGTCCAGCACCTTTCTAACACATTTTGGGATATGTGGCAGAAGCAGTTCCTTCCAACGCTACAGAGTAAGTGGCAGTCCACTCATCCAAATATCAAGCCTGGGAGTTAATCCAGTAACATCTGTATACATATTATGCCTTTGGTAGCATTGTGGGTATTTACTGTTTGTTTGTTTGTTTGTTTGAATATTTTTATTTCACATCATTATTTTGAGTAAACATTTGATTTGTTGAATAAGAAAACTAAGCTACATATTCATGATATGGCTTTATTACTGTTTGCAGTTTACTGCTGTGCGCCATTGAAAGTTCATATGAAAGTGATTATATATACATAAATTACAACTTATTTGATTTCACGTTAAGGCAATAAATATAATAAATAGCTCAAACCTGTGACAGTGTAATAACAATAGAGTCACCAACTTATGCAGACTTGTTACATTTATTCTACACTGTGTATTGTGTTTGTGCATTTCGAAAGCGGACTTAGCATTTATTATATATGTATTATGTCTTATTTTTAGTTTCACCTTTTCTTGCAACATCAATAAACCTGTGGACAAAGAGACAACTGTCTTCAGAGTCTTGATGTCAAGAAGGAGTTTAGCTGACTGTCAAGTTGTATCTAATACATATAGTGAGGACAGTACACACCCCCTCCCCTCAGAAACCTTGGATTCATCTTTGACCCCACCCTCTCTTTCAGACCCAACATTTTGCCCCGTCACCAAGACAGCCTTCTTCCACCTCAAAAACATTGCCCGCCTCTTCCCCACCCTCTTCACATCTGCTGCTAAAACCCTGATCCACGCTTTTTTTCCCCTCTAGCTTCTACTACTGCAATAGCCTTCTTTATGGAGTCCCTTCATCTGACCTACAAAAAGTGCAATATGTGCAGAACTCTGCTGCTCACCTCCTCACCCATACCTGCTCATGGAACCACATCACCTCTGTCCTCCAACAGCTCCACTGGCTCCCCATCCAACAACACCTCTATTTCAAGATCCTCCTCGTCGCCTACAAAGCCTTCTATAACCAGCCCCCCACCCCACCCCTTACCTCACAGACCTTCCTTTTAATTAAATTATAACTGAACAAAAAGGCACTAGCAGGTTAATTCATATAAATATTTAGGTGTTCATTTTGATTCTCACTTTCAGTGGACCGTTCAGGTGGACTACCTCTGTTCCAAAATTAGTCAGCACCTGCATTTTTTAAGGCGGCTGAGGGCCCATGGTGTTGACAGGAACATAATGCTCCTCTTTTATTGGACATGCATTGAATCTATGATCAGATATGGAATTACCACATGGTTTGGGAATCTGTCAGTTAAACTTAAGTCAAACATTGCAAATTTAATAGAAAGCTGGGAAAATTATGGGCATGTCTCCTTCACTCTCTCTTCAAGACATTTTTGAGGAGACAGCAATTAAACGGTAGCCTGGCCAGCCAGACCGACTTTCTCATTGTATTACATACAGAGAAAGTTAGTCTGGAATCGCCCAATCTGCCCCCGATTTCCTGTACCGGCGCTTTCTTTCCGACCAATCGTAGCGAGGGAGGCGGGATTTTGTTTCGCGTCATATTGAGCGCGAGAAAACAGTAGCAGGTTTCGGTAGCTTACAACGATCGAAATAAGCACTAAACTCGATATTACACCCCGTGTCCTCAGATTTTTCTGACAAAAACAACAGAAGTCATTCACCGTCACCGAAGCATCTTCTCTCTCGAGCCACGCTGGTGTACACTATGGTTTGTTGACAACTAGAATAAGTTTCGCTTTCCTTACGTCACATCCGTGGCTTCTCTGATTGGTTCACTCAGCGAGCGTTAGTTCTGCCCATGGTCCTGCCTTGAAATCCTGTTTAAATCCATCGATCCCAGACTAACTTTCTCTGTATGTAATACAAAGAGAAAGTCGGTCTGGCTGGCCAGGCTAATTAAACGGGGCCAGAGAATAACAAATGATGTTAGTCACATTGTGAGTGATCAATTCGACCTGATGCCCTCCGGTAAAAGGTACAGGATACCAAATTGTAGACTGAATCGGTATAAGCATTCACTTATTCCTCTTTCAGTTTCATTGATGAATCGAAACAAAGTGTTGTAAATTATTATTATTAACTTATTATACTTATTATACTTTTTCTTTGGAATATGTGCAATAGATCTCGGATCATCAGGTGTCTGGATGAATTGTTGTATGTATTTTTATAATGATTGTCTGCTACAAATGAATTTATTGGTAATGTTTGGCTGTGTCTGCTTTACGCCCATTTGATGTCTAAGACAAATTTCTCCTTTGGGAGACAATAAAGGCTTATCTTATCTTATCTTAGTAGTCTGATTATTGGGTGTAATAGTGTATAAAGTTACTGATGGTGAGTACCAGACACCACCTCTGTGGCATGGGCCAAAAATGATGTGCATGTCCCCTGACTATAAATCAATGTATAATGTATATCTATGGAATTAAACACAAGGTTGCTTTTCCTTATACCAAAATGTAGTTCGGTATGAACAATGTAAACCATTTTAGTAATATTTTGTAATCTAGGCTTTGAAAATTACTAGGCAATAAAATCACAAATTTTACTCATGATGTTGTTCAAACAATAGCCAGTAAAAAATATTATAACATTGTGTTAAATGCCCCAAAATACAGGAAATTACATCTGTTTTGTTAAAAATTTCGTGATGACACGAGGACAATGAACGTAAAACCACAGAAAAAAATGGAAGCCAAAAAACAACAGAGTATAGAAGAAGTCTTGGACAAGAACAAAGAGCTAAAGAGTGCTAAAAAGCTGTCAATGTGCAATCCTCTTTTTAATTATTCTACATATATGTCTGGACATCGGTAATTACTAATCCCATGGCTAACTATTGTGCAGGATGAGGATTGCTCATTCACATTAACTAATTGATATGTATACTTACTCTAATCCCAATGTCAGACTCTGTAACACAATTTTGTGGTCAATTATGTTAAAGGTCCCATATTATGCTAAATTGACTTTTCTGAGCTTTTAACCATGTTACGTTGTTTCTACCTCAAACACATACCCAAAGTTGTGTTTTGTTTCATTCGCGCATGTTTAAGTAATTTATTTAGTTTGAGCTACAGTCCTTTCAACAAGCTGTTTCACGCAATGACGTCAATATGTGAAATAAACCACTCCTCTCCAGGAAGTGCTCCTCCACACTCTTCCTGCCCCTCTCTCCTGCACTGTCAACAAGTGCCGTGCTCTGCAGCTCTGACGCACAAAGAAGCATCGCTGCTACTGTGTTAGCTTACTTACTGTCAGCAACATGTATTACTAACAAGTATTACTGCATAGCTCTACATATTGCTAGGCTACTTTATTATAGTTCTTTCAATACACTGCACACCAGCTACCTTAGGAGTCTCTAGGCAGCATACATTCTCAACTTCAGTAGGCATTGTACGGTCATTTCCACATGTGCACCTATAAACAGAAGCAGTTAACACGTGCTATGCTACGGGCTACACCATAGAAACATACACAATAAATAGTTTCTCATTTACCAAGCAGAAACGTCTTGTAGAAGCCTTCAAGGTCTTTGTGTTTGCTCATGTTCTTCAAACTCAGAGTCAGACTCTGGGTCGAAGATATACGGCTCAGTTACTCTCAAAGCCATTGCTGAAAAAGTTATTACTACGATGTACCGAGTTTACTTCAGTCTGTTTCCAGCGGCAGCACTGGCATGACGTCATGAGTGGGCGGAGCCAACACGGAAGAGCTGAGCCTTAAAGTGACAGCGCCAAATCAGACCATTCACTTTGGACTCATGATGAGAGTTCATCCAAAGCGCTTGTATAGGATCATTATTGTGTGTTTCATGTTGCAAAACATGATATGGTAACCTAAATGTATCCAAAATACACTGTATAATGTTCAAAATAGTATAATATAGGACCTTTAAATGTTGCTCTAAAATCTAAAAGAAATTGTGCAGTTTATTGTCTGAAGCTAATAGGAGATCATTGATTACCTTGACTAATAAGGTCTGAATGTTGTCCTGTCAGAACTTCTCCTTTCAGGTGGAACACTGGGACAAAAGAGCGAATGCTGATCAAGGTGACAGACCGAGAGCCCAGTTTTTTGGCCCACCAGGACAATGGCTACACCCCCTGTGAGCCTTCCACCCCTGGAGCCCATGGTCGCACACGTCGCTCTTCGGGGGGTAACGGCCCTGAACTTGATGGCTCACCAGTCATCTACACAGATCGTCGCCAGTCTCCATTCCTGAAGCGTGCTGAGCTTGGTGGGACAGGCCCCAACCGATGCTCCTCGGCTGACTCTCAGCCCCCTTCACCTCGCTATGCCTATGAGCCTCCTCTTTATGAGGAGCCCCCCTCAGAGTACCAGCCCCCTCCTATCTACGAGGAGCCACCCACCGACATGCACCTTTCTGACACCTCCTCCCTGTATGGTTCTGGCAAGTCCCCCGCACGCAAGAGCTCTGCCCCCCTCTACCACTCCCCTAAACAGGGCCAGTCTCCTTATGGCCAACTGGTCCTTACCCGACAGAAATGTCCTGAGAAGACCCAGAGTCTGGAGTATAGTCCAGTGGGGAAGGAATATGTCAAACAGCTGGTGTACGTAGAACAGTCATCTTCCAGCCCACGCTTTAAGACTGCAGACCGCCTGTTGCGCTATGGTACCACAGGGGGCTACGGGGGATCCTATGGGGGCTCCTTCACGCTTCAGCACAGCCAATCTCTGATCAGGGACCCCCGTCTGCTGATGGACTACAGCAGAGAGGGGATTGAGAGTCAGAAGCTGCTATATGAGGACTCAATATCGTGGTCGTCCAGCCAGACTCACACCATGTCCTCCTCCACCATGGGCTCTGGGCCTTTCTCTCCAGGGGGGAACCGCAAACGGAAGAATCGTAAGCCCTCCCTTCCCCAGGAACTGGCACGGTGCGGGGCCGCTGAGGGGGACACACCTCCTACGCCATCAGAGGCCATGCTGGCTCAGGTTCGGCTGGCCTGGGAGGCCCAGCAAGTCATGAAGCAGAGGAGCAGCTGGGACTCAGGGCAGGGAGGGGGCTCAAAAGACGGCTATGAGAGCGATGGTGCTGTGCCTCTACCCCTGCCTGGACCTGTGGTCAGGGCCTTCAGCGAGGATGAGGGCTTGGCTCAGACTGAGCACCACTGGAAACGCAGTACCTTTGACCGACTGGGCTTCCCTCAGGCCCTGTTGGAGAAGAGCCTGTCTGTCCAGACCAACCTGGCTTCCCCAGAGCCCTACCTGCACCCCTCACAGGTCGGCTGTGTTCTTTTCTTACTACTTTTAGTCCTAGTTCTCTCTGTGTGCCTTCAACCTGAAATTATTACTCAGTTTAAATCTATAACATGATCCTTGACCTTTTTCAAAGACTGAACTTGTATAGAGTTCATGGAAGGAGCTACAGTCAGTGCTCCTGCTTTAGGCCTTTGAAGGAGAATAGCATGGGGGCAATTTTGAAATGGCTGTGTGGGAGTGATGCTGCCTGAAATCTCACTGTTACCTAACTGTTGTTGAGCTGCAGCAGCTCAGACCCCTGTCATTCTCTGTTTTTTTGTTGTTTGTAGTCTGAAGACCTTGGAGCGTGTGCCCAGTTTGAGGCCAGCCGGAATGCCAGGAATATGATGGCAAGTGCAAGCTGTGGAGTTTTTCCTGAATTCTCTTTAAGAAAGCCTTCCTCAGAGACCGACATTGAGAACTGGGCCTCCAAGCACTTCAACAAACACACACAGGTACACAACCATCACACACACCTGGGTAGGTTTACAGGCGTATTTAAAAGATAAAAAAGGTCATGCTGTAAAATATATGAGAAAACAAGAAAAGTATAACTATATGTAAACTTTTCATGAGGACAAGTCTTAATTATCTAATGTATTATTGTTGTATTATTATTATTGTATTATTATTGATGTGTCTATTTGTTAATTTGTTGGGACGATTTAACGACGAATAAACTAATGTCTTCCATTTTTGTCATGAGGCATTTAGGCAGTTCCATACGTATTAAATATTCAATGCGTCTGTTTCAGTTTCAAAGAAAGGTTAATAGAACATATAGTGGATGTGGTTCATTTGCTGACTGCAGGCACCTAGTGCAATCATTGATTGAATAGACTAATAGTGAATAGACTAATGATATTTTGGGTGATTCTCAGGTCTGTCCTGTTAGCCTTAAAGGTCACACTTGTAGACACCTCTAGATTGTGCCTCTAAGGTTTGATGTGTTTGTTTCAGGGTCTGTTCAGGAGAAAAGTGTCCATTGCTAATATGCTGGCCTGGAGCAGTGAGCCCATAAAGAAGCCTATGATTGTGACTTCAGACCGGACTGTGAAGAAGGAGGCTGTAGAAATCTTCAAACTAATCCAGACCTACATGGGAGACCGCCGGTCCAAAGTTGACCCCCTAAATGTGGCTCTGGAGGTCTGTAAGACAAAATGTACAAGGAAAATAACAAAGTTCCACAAGCCATAACTTTCGAACTGTTTGGCCAGATGAATAAGACAGACATGGTTCTACTTTGTGTCTTTAGTCTTTAACCTGTAAAATGTGTGGTCCTATGTTGTATATTTTTATTAAGTTATGGCCTGCTGAAAACTGTAAATGTAAAACTAATTTCATACTTTGAGCTTAAATGTCTTCACAACAATCCTAGATTTTTTATATGATAAACACTTGTATACTACTACTTCATCACTCAACAAGGCCTTTATCTAGAATTAGGCATTAAACATTGTTTTTCAAATTAATTTTGCCAAGGTATGACACAATCCATCTTGATAAATCATTTGAAAAGCATTGCCTTCTTTCAAAGCTTTTCTTGAATATGTTCTGGGTGACCTCCACACCTCCAGAGACAGGTTAAATATGTCAAGCTAGTTATAAATTGTAGTGCCATTATTTACTGGTTAAAAGTACATGGCCTCTCAGCAAACATTATATGTATTTATCATATGCTTTGATTTGTTTTAATCAATGATTTGTCAAAAGATGGATTAGTAAGCAGTAAATTGTGTTCCAAACACCCTCTGGACTGAGATGAGCTGAGTGCCGCTGAATTGTTTGTGCATAAGGCACGAAAGGAGTCACATAAAGACTGCAATTATGCGTACAGATGATTTTGTAGTTTGTGGTGTACAATCATCCACCGTCAAGTTAGTTGTCGATCATTCGCGGCCCCAGACCCACACAGCCTTAACCAGGAGCTCTTAAGGAAAGTAAAATGAGTAAAGTGCATCATGAGGAAAAAAAAATGAAGCAAAAAAACATCCTCTCAGAGCTACGTGGCACAACAACGAGCAAAATCTATTGACCCAAAGGGGGAAAACACACATCAGTGAGTCACAGGGTTGTAGTGACTGATTTTTCTGCAGTCAAATGGTAGAAATATGTTAGAAGACATGTCTCCCATTGCAAATTTAAGCACATTTCCTTACTTTGCGTTTTTAACTGGATTTCTGTGTGTTTGTCCAAGTCAGGGTAGCTATTATCCAGTATCCAGTATCCAGTGGCCTGTTTGATCTGTAATTGGCTTGCAAAAAACCCCCACCAGCATTCAGAATGAGAAAAAATTATGAAAAAAGGCCAAATAAATATAAAAAATGTGCATTTGCATAGACCATGCAATTTTTTTCTGTCTGATGTTATGTTATTGTTGCAGCAAGGGCTGGGCAATATTCGAAAAATTCATACATTCATGCTATGATTTTTCTATGAATCCATTTCACTATTATTTTCTGTTTTAAAATAATGTCTTTAGAACATTATACAAATGTATGTAACCAAAAATAAAAACATATTAGTTTAACACCCCCTAATTTGTTTATAATGAATATTTTGAAACATCCAGATTATTAAGAGTCCCACGGTGCGCACTCTGATTTTAAGCCGCTGTCAGACCAAACTAGAGATGGCAACCAAGCGAAACATTTGAGGGACTTTAAACTGAACATTCTGTTCCAGTCATATGGTTGGTTGAGCAATTGTCACTGTCATTGGCTTTTCATGTCATCTGTCAAATGGAAAAATATAGACGGAAACTTTAGATCAAAGTTATATTGACCTTCTCCAAAATGTCTATTGAGACATCCTGTATATCATTATTGTTTTATCTCCCAGCCCTAGTTGCAGCCACATTTAAATTCTTCAACAATTGTTGTTGTATAGCGGGAACACTGGTCCAAGTTTTCTTGCACAAGAGAGAATGAACCTATTGAGGCCACAGTGCTCTGCTCAGACAAATACTACATTTATGTGATCTGGTATTTAACAGCATTCAGATTTTGTTGAAAAGAGAAAAGAAGCAAAGAGCAAACCTGACTTTTTGTAGCGTTAAATGCGAAACCAGCATATCAATGCTACAAAATCAGAAAAATGTTTTCCTAATGCCACAACTGCACACATAAGCACATGAAAACATTATAGTAGTAGTAGACTAACTTTCTTTTTAAACCGTTTAAACACTTTCCTTCAGACCTTTGCAAACAGCATTAACTTGTTACTGATTGTAAACTCCATTAAAACCTTCCCCATTCACAAGCATTTGCCTTTTTCTACTGGTGTCTTCATGTGTTTCAGGTTGTGGTGCGTGGGTGGAGCAATCAGGGTTTGCGTGATGAGCTGTACATCCAACTGTGTCGACAGACCACAGAGAATTTCCGCTATGACAGCCTGGAGAGGGGCTGGGAGCTCATGGCTATCTGCCTGGCCTTTTTCCCCCCTACCCCTCGCTTCCATACCTACTTGGAGGGCTACATCTACCGCCACATGGACCCCCTCAACGACACTAAGGGTGAGGCTGGACACATGCAGACACATGTTCACTGTGCTTTCCTGTCATACTTATTCTGATCTATATTATCACTGATGTTGCGTTACTTTTGAAATTAACTTAACCCTAACCCAATGTAAACTGTTACTTTTTAACTGCTCTTAAAAACATGTTACATTGCTGCATTACAGTTAGAGTACTCGTGCATTTCTAAAATCAGAACAGAAGTTCAACATGGAGTCTATAACATGTTGCATGCATGCTTTTTGTATTTAAACGGTAATGAAAATTTTGATATAGAACTGTCACAGGCAGCAGTGCAACATTTTGTCCTGCAAATGGAGTGGAGACAGACTCCAATCAGCTTCTTAGATCAAAAGCAGCGCAGCGATCACCTCATGAGAATAGAGTTTGCTGTAACAATGATCATAACGCATTCACTCTGTAAAGATTGTGCAGAATCAAAAAAGAAGCTTGTTGAGAGACACACCTCCACCACTATATTCTGTATGACATTCACACATACTCTTCACAAGGCACAAGTTTAGATTTTTCTCTTTGTTGTGGTCCAGGAGTGGCCATCAGCAGCTATGCGAAATACTGCCACAGGAAGCTGACAAAGGCGGCGCTGACTGGAGCCAAAAAGGTACCTGTCACTTTCTACTTTCTATTATTTCTCATAACTGCACTGCCATGATGCTGTCGAGTTATTCATTTTATTATTTCCACTCATTTTTTGTGTTTTTCTTTATTTTTAATATACCTACTTGGGGTGTTCATGGTTAACCGATAATCGATTAATTAATTGTCATTAAGAACTTGACTGATTAAACTTTCATTAACCGATTAATCAGCATGCTGTTATGACAGAGTAGCACTGAACACACGTAATGTATATGCACAGGTTTGTTTAAATGCACAGTTTATAGAAAATCAGCAATTGCCCTTAATTGGTGCGTGTTCTTAATTAATTAGTGCGTGTTTAATCGGGTCACTTTAACTGCTGTGTGCTAACGTTAGCCGCTAACACAAGCGCCGAGGGAAAAGTGCAAGAGACTACGGACAACGTCCTGTTGAAGAGTTTAGAGGGTAATACACTGCGAGAGCGCTTAGGTCTCAACACTTGACACGCGTGAGTTTATTTCCATTACAGTTTTTTTTTTCTTACCTGCATCTGTGGCTTAACTGTAAGTGTGCCCCTCATCTCCGCTCTATTTTACTCATCAGAAAGGTTTTTTTAGTTTATAATGTAAGCTTCAGTGATGCTGATAGAGAGAATTAATCTAAAAGAAATACCTAAAGGCAAGCAAGAAAATGCTGATAAAGTGTAGTAGAACTGAGGAGGTGATGCGTAAAAAGAAGGCTGTCGTATCTTCATGAACCTCGTGTGAAAACAGTCCTTAACTGAGGAACCCTCCGGCCACAATCATACCTGTTTCCAAACTGGTATGGTGACTTTACCCAGTGGCCTGTATGCTGGTATTAGCATAACATTGATGTGGTCTCTTGTTTCCTCTTGTTGGAAAGTCTATGTGTTGATGTATTTTGGGAAATACACTCTTTTGGGTCTATTCACTTTTGGATCTGTATGGTTGAAATCCCCAGCCAAAATGAGGAAAGCGTCTGGGTGTGCTTTCTGCTGCTCACTGATGCGCTGGTGCAGTTTATTTAGTGCCTCCTGTTGTTGTTCTGGGAGAGATGTATACAGCTACGAGCTGTATTGCTGTAAATTCCAGCGGCAGATAGAATGTCTGGCACTTAATAATCATAACCTCCATCAGGGGCGTTATTTGCAGACCACAACAATATTACGGCACCAGGCGACATTGGTGTAAACGCAAAGTCCCCCGCCACAGGTGTTACCTCCCTCGGGGAGAACTCTGTCCATGTTCCATGTCCAACACTGTCCATGTTGTTGTTGAGCAGGGACGTGCACAGATAGATCACAGGTGGTGCTCTAGCACCTGTCCCTTTGCCCTGTGCCCTTTATGTGCCCTTCTGGCGAGCGTTTTTTTTAAATAACTATTAATCGCTTAATTAGTTTTGACCCACAAACGAGGAATTAGCAGCTAAAATGTGTGTTGCTCTCTCGCGGTGGCTCTCACCGAGTCATGCCCCTGCTACGAGTTAATCAAAGACAAGGTCACAAAGCACTGCTCTTTGACCAGTTCTCCCCTCTGTCAACAATTAGCTAAGTTGGTTGGTTGATTGGTTGGTTGTAGTGAATGTGATACTGGCATCATGCGTGATTAGCTGGCGGCTGCCGCTGGTACTGGTGTGTGTGCCGCTGAAAGCTATACTCAGTAATGTATAGGATACCCATTTATCGATCAAGCTAATCCACAGAGAATAAGTATCTCTTGTTAAATGCAAACTAAAAGTACTTTACTTTGCATATTTATGTATAAACCCTGTGTTGTTATGTATCAGGCTGAAGTGATAGTGAAGTGCAGCCGTGCAGTTCAGAAAAGAAGCTGCAAGTTTGACTGAGTTGAGCGGTCAATGGGGTAGATGGGCTCTGGAGTAGATTGCCGTCCCGTTGCTCTTCAGCAAGCGCGGAGACTTTCAAAATATGGTTCTACTGATGTCAAGCAAAAACTCATAACTATATGTGCGCTTTGGTACAGTTGAATGCGACAAAGACAGACAAAAACACTGCGACTCACATGACAAAATTCAGGAAAACACCGTAGTGTGGAGACAGAGAGAAGCCTGTATACGCGCCACCATCTTGATACTCTTACCTACCTTTTCTAATGTTAAGCAGTACTAATATAGTCTAGAAGGAATTGTTAGCTTTACTAACAGTTTGTAACTATGAAAAAAGTAACCACTAACCAGTACTTTCATCTCACATATCCAACAATGGCAGAGCACACACACATTTACAGGCAAATCTAAAGAACACGCACACTTCCCACATTGGAAGGTTGAGGCAGGGTTGCCAGGTTTCTCAGTCAAAATCCGCCAAACACCATCTTGAAACCAGCCCAAAAACCAGTGGAATATATTAATAGGGGGTCAGTGTGTAGCTTGGTACACCATTCCTGTTTTACCCCTCAATATTTCCCCAGAATATATTAGAGTGTAGATCTAATATGCGGCTTCTGCTTTTTCTCACCTGCGGAAACACTTAAAAAGCCACCCAATTCCGCGGGAAAACCACTGACCTGGCAACCCTGGATTGAGGCCTAGTCCAAATACACACGCAGAGGCTACAAAAAAGAGTTTCAGGATGCTCCTATTTGGGCCTTTCCAAGGTAATAAATAAGGATGAACATAACGGGGGCACATGCTATGACTGGGATTTTATTAAAATCAATTAATAACTGTCAAAAGGGAACAGACAATGATGGTAGCTATCAGATTGGTTGGGACCTGTTATCCTACAGGTGTCTGAGTCTATCTGTTGACAGAGCCCAAGGCTCCGGGCATCACAACCTTACAATAGATCCAAAATTCTCTAACACATACACCGCCAACTCTGTCGTTCTGCGAGGAGTCTGCATGTCCCCCTTTGTTACCGTGAAATCTCTCTGGGTCCAAGGATGTATGTGTAGGTGAACCGGTGAATCTAAAGTGCCCCTAGTGAATGAATGTGAGAGGGAATGGTTGTCCTCAGTGACGGTTTCAAGTGTCAACCCGGCAACTGGCCATTGTCCAGGGTGTACCCTTCCTAAGGCCCAAAGCTGCTGGGATAGGCTCCAGCCACTCACAACCCCTAATTGGACTAAGCGGTAGAAGATGAATGAATTAAGGACTTATTAGCCATAAAAATTTTAAACAACAGTGTTATGGTTGAAAACAAAAAGTTTTCTTTTCATTTTTATTAAATTTGCTATTTTTAAAACATGATTACCAGATCTATGCATACCCCACTGTGCAGCTATGCACTGGTTTGGATATTGGCTCCTGTTCCTATCGGAATTCTCCATAAAATCTACTTATGTAGACTACTGATCCTTGTAGACCAAGACTCTATGAATCTAAATAAAAAATCTGAGAGTTCTGTGGACATGTCAGCACCTCAGTCTTCTGTGTCTTATGTGTTAATCGTTACGTTTTGGGCAGGGTCTGCAGAAGCCTTGTCTGGAGGAAATCAAGCACGCCCAGAACGCCATCTTCAGCCCCTCCATGTTTGGCTCATCTCTCGAAGAAGTCATGGCTCTGCAGAAAGAGCGCTACCCAGACCACCAGCTTCCGTGGGTGCAGACCCGGCTCTCAGAGGAGGTTCTGGGCCTCAATGGAGACCAGACTGAGGGCATCTTCAGGTGTGTGCCATCAAAACACACATTAGTATATAATTAGTATTACATTAATAAGAGCTCATAACATTCATTTGTTTCTTGAAATACTTCAGTTGTCTTCATATAATATATTATGAAATAAAATGTCCATTTGCAAGTTTCAACTGAGTGCGTTGGTATGGGTCAGGTTCACACCGGTATATGCATAAAACCTCAAAGTTTGTTTCTGTTCCAGTATAGGTTAAATGGTAATGTCATAAAAGGACTACACAAGCTGTGTTTTTATATGAGATTTGAATCATTTTTAAAGTGTGTATGTTGTGTATGTCATGAAATTATGCTTAGATCCACATCTGCAGCAGTATCCACTTCTACAGAGGAAAGCAGGACAAAGGGACAATTTGTGAATTGCAATGAACTAAGCAGAAATGTAAACTAACATTGCTATAAGAGAGTGCAGGATAGACAGAGCCAGAAGATAGAAGCTCAATGTGTCATACTGATCCCAGTGTCTAGGCCTAAAGCAGCTTAGCTCATCTGGAGATGACTGTGCCTAGTAATGAGCTGAGAGTCATCCCTATTACTATATCCTAACCCTGAGCCCTATCAAAGAGGAAGGTCTAAATCTAACCTTAAATGTAGAGATTGAAATGCATAATATTTTTTTTACTTTGCACTGGATGTTTGCTGACTATAGAAACATCAAGTGTGTGGTATCCTTCTGCCCTGTACCTCTTCAGTGTAAGGTGGCTACTGTAACACAGTGTAAAAGCTCACCACCAGCTCAATGCAACTCTGACAACATGTACAATGTGATTGTTCAGAGTCCCAGGGGACATTGATGAAGTCAACTCTCTGAAGCTGCAGGTGGATCAGTGGAAAATCCCCACGGGACTGGAAGACCCACACATTCCAGGTAATGCATGAACAAGCCTTGTGCAGTTTATTACACAATGTAGCATACAGTACAGTCCAAGTGATTTCCTATGTGCAGCGTCTTTACTGAAGCTCTGGTACCGGGAGCTAGAGGAGCCACTTATCCCCCATGAGTTCTATGACGAGTGTATCCGTCACTATGACAACCCTGAGGCAGCCATCAACGTGGTGCTGGGCCTTCCTCACATCAACAAACTGGTGCTCTGCTACCTCATCCGCTTCCTACAGGTAACAATCAGGAGTCCAAACAGAATATAAAATATAGCTCTTTTTTTTCCCCTTTTTTATAAAACAAATTCCATTTTGTACTACTTGTATTTATTTATATTTTATTTATAATTGGGCACTGTGTGTTTTCCATTTCTGGTCCTGCTCTAGGGTTTTAAATGTATATTGTTGTGATGTGTGATTTTGGAGCATTTGCTACAAATCTAATTTCCCCAAGTGGGACAATAAAGAAACTTGAAACTTTGCAAGCATAAGATAATCGGCAATTGTCTCCCTGGCTTATTTTAAGGTGCACATCTCCCAGAATGTGTCTCCAAAGTAACAAATTTGTTTAGAAGAGGGGGCTATAAATCAGGGTGGCCACTTATTAGAGGCCACAAAGACATTTTATTGTGTTCATTTTATTCAATGTTTATATATCATAGTTTAATAACTTTTTTTCTCGGGGAAAAATATAAATATCGAAAAATCTATACTGAACAATATGGAAAATTTACAAGCGTGCTGGGTGTGTGCCCTTATGAAGTCCACAATAATCTGTTTCGTTTTCCACAATTTAGAGACAGGATTGTTGTCTAAGCATCACTTGGACAGGCAGCACACCCCCCCCATGTAGTTTGTCTCATCTCTGTTGCTGATAAGACCCAAAACAGTGTTGTCCGCAAATTTAAATCCATGGCATCTCACTTTTGCAAAAAAACATGTTGATTGGCCTACTACTACTACTACTACTACTACTACTACTACTACTACTACTACTAATAATAATAATAATAATAATAATAATAATAATAATAATAATAATAATAATAATAATAATAATAATAATGGTTTTGGAGTGGCCTTGTCAAAGTCTGGACTTGAATCTAATTGAGATTCTGTGGCATGCGCTTCATGCTCAATAACCCTTCAATGTGGCTGAATTAAAACAATTCCTCCACAGAAAGACGCATTGCCAGTTATCTCAAACACTTGATTTCAGTTATTGCTGCTGAGGGGGGCACAACCACTTATTAGGTTTAGAGGGCAATTACTTTTTCACAGGTCTAGGTACGTTTGGAGAGCTTTTTTTCCCCTTAATAAATAAAATCATCACTTCCTCTCATTGAGAGAAGCTTTCTCGCAATGAATGAGGCTGAAGCAGAACAAAACTAACACTGTACACTACACGTTTATGTGGTTCTTGCAGCATATCATTTATATATTAAAATCATAAAGAAATCATAATAAATATAAAATACATTTATACATCACATATTATAAATAAATAAAAATCACTTGGCATTCATTCAGGGAGAACTGAGGTGACGGTTGAGGGAATTTTCAATAAAAATTTTCTTGAAAGAAATATTGTAGACACACTAGTGCGTCTACAATTGACTTGTTAAATTAATTTTTTTAGGAACTCTCTAAATAATTCAATTGGATGATTTTACACTAGTTTTAGATTTTAAAAAAAGACTATAAAACTAATCCTTTTTGGCTAATTAAAGTGTTTGAAAATTATAAATTTTTTTTACATATAGATCTTGTTGTCCAGCAAGTAAAACATGTCTGCTAGTTGCCCAGCGGGCAAGTGCTTAAAAATGCTTAATGTCAAGCCCTGATGGACATGGATTCGTTTTTCAGCATCAATTTTAGGTAAGATATTACCAGTTGCAAAGTAATGGTAGGAGTGTAGCTAGACAGCTTAGGATGTTGGTGTGTAAGATGACTCTGGTAGTGAGGAAGATGAAGAGAGCAAAGGCAGAGCAGAAGTAGAGGAAGTTGAAAAAGGAAGAGTGCTGTGTGGTTTTCAGGGAGGAGTTGAGTCAGGCTCTAGGTGGTCAGGAGCTGCTTCCGTGACTGGACTACTACAGCCAAGGTGATCAGGGAGACAGGTAGGAAGGTGCTAGGTGTGTATTCTGGAAGGAGAAAAGTAGACAAGGAGACTTTGTGGTGGAATGAGGAAGTTCAGGAGAGTATCCAGAGGAAGAGGTTAGCTAGGAAGAAGTGGGACAGTGAGAGGACTGAGGAAAGTAGACAGGAATATAGGGCGATGCTGTGTGAAGTTAAGATAGAGGTGGCAAAGTACAAACAGAAGGTATATGAGGACATGTGTGCAAGGTTGGATAGTTAAGGAAGGTGAGATGGAATTGTACCGGTTGGCGAGGCAGGAAGTGTCTAGGAGAGATGGCAGTAGAGGTTTTATCTGGGTTGTTCAACGATCCAACATCAGATTTGTGGAAACTACTCTTTATTAAGCTGATGAATCATATAATGAAATTGTGGAAAAGAGTAGTGGAAGCTAGGCTAAGGGGAGAGGTGAGCATTTCTCTGCAGCAGAATGGCCAAGAAAGAACACCACAGATGCAATATTTGCTTTGAGAATGTTGATGGAGATGTACAGAGAGGGTCAGAAAGAGCTGCATTGTGTCTTTGTAGATTTATAGAAAGTGTGAGACAGGGTGCCAAGGGAGGAGCTGTAGTATTGTATGAGGACATCTGGTGGGGCAGAGAAGTATGTTAAAGTGGTGCAGGATATGTATAGTGGTAAGGTGTGCTTTATGTGTGCTATAGGTGTGATAGAGGAGTTCACAGTGAAGGTGGGACTGCTTTATCGGATCGGCTCTGAGCGCCTTCTTGTTTGCTGGGGTGATGGACAGGCTGACAGATGAGGTCAGACAGAAATGGACCATGATGTTTGTGGATGACAGAAGAAGAGGTAAAGAAGGTGCAGGATTTTAAGTACTTCAACAGGTCAGCAGACCAGAGCAACAGAGAGTGTGGAAAAGAGGTTAGGAAGTGTGGGCAGGCAGGTTGCAATGGGTGAGGAAAAGTGTCAGGTGTGTTGTGTTGCTATACAGCAAAAAACAAAACTGTGTTAGATTATCAATACAGCTTGGAAAATCATTGGACTGAGGGAGCACACATTGTTGCAGATTATATTTGAGCAGATCACTGTGAAACTGGCCAATAGGATCATTAAAGTCAATATTTTACACTCTAAATACGAACCTTGGTCTTCTGGTAGGAGTTTCCGTCTAGCCTGCTGACAGCTGAATTGGTTTAAAAAAACCTTTGTCTATCAATTTTAACATCTTCAGCACACATTACTGTACGGTACTAAGTATTGTATCTGAATTTTATCTTATTCTATTGACTATGAAGGCAGACCTATGGAGCCCTGGAGAGGACATGACAGGAAATATATAATTAAGACGAGGCCTCGAGTTATAAAGACATAGGAACGACTTATACAACGAGGGTACGTGTTTTAAAACGCGTGGGTACGACATGATAACACGAGGGTACGTGTTTTAAAAGACATGGGCACAACATAATAACAGGAGGGTACAAGTTTCAAACGTGAATGGCAAAGCGCATATGAAGGAGAGTCAGATGGTGATGAATTAATAAATGAATATAAAGTATTTTTCCTGTGGAAGTTTTGTTTAATCCATGTTAAAAGTACCTACATCTGAGCGAGAAATAGCAACATCTGCTGTCTTTGACAAGGAATTAAAAGAATATTCCCCATGAGCAGAACATGAATCCTGTACTAATCTACCAAGTACCTCTAGTACTACTACTACCCATAGTATCAAGTACTTTTACTGTAGAATTTTGTGAACATCGATTACACAATAATCCCACAGTAGAAGTACTTGATACTATGGGTGGTAGTAGTACTCAGGTTCTCAGTAGATTAGTACAGGTTTTATGTTCTGCTCTTTGGGAATATTCTTTTAATTCAATTTCAAAGTCAGCAGATGTAGTAATTTTTACTCAAATGTAGGTACTTTGAACATGGATTACACAAAAATTCTACAGTAAAAGTACTTGATACTATGGGTGGTAGTAGTACTAGAGGTACTTGGTAGATTAATACAAGTTTCATGTTCTGCTCATGGGGAACATTCTTTTAATTCCAGGTCAAAGTCAGCAGATGTAGTCATTTTTACTCAAATGTAGGTACTTTGAACATGGATTACACAAAAAATCCACAGTAAAAGTATGTAGCACTCCAGTTTGTGCCTGTTATTTGTCCCTTAATTCAAAGTTAAATGAAGTAAAGCTGTTCTTGCTGGATAAAATTAAAAAAGTAAATAAAGAAAAGAAAACGCTAATATTTTAAATAGGCTTCTGTGTTTTTAAAAATGAATTTATTAAGGTACATAATAAAATATAACCCTTGAACTGTGATCGGTATCGGCCAATAATGATTTCAGTGATCGTGATCGGTGATCAGTCTCAAAAATCCTGATGGGAGCACACTTAAAAATTTCCCCCTTGTGGGACAATAAAGTTTACCTTTAACTTTATATCTGAATAACTTATAGATAAATATATTATAAATAAATAACGCCACATTAGTCATTGCACTGCTCTGTCAGTAATGTGAATACATTTTGTGTGTTATTTTGTTTCTTAATGTGTTGTGTTTCTTTTTCGTCTTGGGGTTGTGACTGTGGTTATGTGGAATAATTATGTGTGCAAACGGACAATAAAGCTTATTTAGGAAGCAATAGCTCAAACATGAATTGTATTGTCTAAATGTGTTTACTAAGCTGAGATATTCAAACTGCTGGGATTTCATTTATTTGGATTTATCTAGTGTCAAATATAGTGACTGACACCAAGAAAGACCTTGCCTGTCTCAGACCTGCTCAGTCTCATAGCTCTTGTGTCTTGTTGGTACAGGTCTTTGCCCAGCCTGCCAATGTGGCTGTCACCAAGATGGACATAAACAACCTGGCCATGGTCATGGCTCCTAACTGTCTGCGCTGCCAGTCTGACGACCCCAGGGTCATCTTTGAGAACACCCGAAAAGAGATGTCCTTCATCAGAGTGCTCATCCAGCGGCTGGACACCAGCTTTATGGATGGGATCCTATAGCACATTACTCCACTCCACAGCCCTAGCATCGCTGTCCATTTTCTCCACTTGTCCCTGCGCTTCCTTCTACAGCCTCTGCCTCAGCTCCACTGACTCCTGCCTCATTTAACAGGACACAGATCTTCTTGATAGAAACTAGACCCAGACACTTGGCTCCTCCATTTTTCTGTTATGAATCTTTGAAATAAGATTTATGTTGGAGACACTAGCACTGCAAGTTTCATTCAGCAGTACTGTGTGCCTTCACTTACACATAATGTATTATATAATATCTATAAGCAGGGATGTCATAATTCATCCCGTCTCACACTCAACTCATGGAAATATTGTCCTACCCTTAAACTTACTCAGTACACAATTGAAACTTAATTCAGCCAATAAAGCCCCCCCACCCCCCAAAAAAACAAAAAAAACAAATTTTGTCATTATGTCAGCCTGTTTAAGTCAAGGAAACTCAAGTGAAATAGCAAGAACGCTAGCTCCAACATGTTTACCACTAACAGTAAAATCTAAGGGTGCTCTCATAAGGATTTTTGAGGATGATCTCTGAAAGCATTATTGGCTGAGATTGATCACCGATCATAAAAATCTGTTTAATGTTTACCATTAATAGTTTTGTTAACACCATAGCCTATTTTAAATATTAAAATTGGGAGATGGTAAAACTAAAAGGTCAACTGACAATCTTTTGAGTCATTTTTCACAGTTTGTTCCTTTCCTTATCAATAATATTCCTGCTGTTATAAAAAGTTGCTCTCTACTGACACTTTTACATTTTTTATTGTTTCTCTGAGTTGTTCAGGGCTATGACACCGAGAGCTACCACTGAGCTACTCCACCTAGTCTTAGTGCAGCTTTGAAAACTCCTCATGTTCATTGGTGTGTCTTGCCTTCAAATGTCTGATGAGGTTTGTGGTGCTGTATATTTTGGTTGCTTTCCTTCACGAGGGATTTCCTTGAGACCAGTGTTGCAAATTTTACTGTTTACAGTTTACTGACCTGCATAAACATCTGCTATATGCTATTTTTGCAGAGAATGAAGAGTGAAAGTAAAAAATTAGAAAGAATAAGAAATAGTGTTTTGTCACTATTTTTAGTTATGATCAGCTGATCACGATTGGTGGCTGATCGATCAGAGCACCCTTAAAATAATCACTTAACAATAACTGCATATGACACATAGCCTAAATTTTTTTTTGTTTTTGAACTCAGTGGTGTTGGCCATAAAAGTGCTTTGTTTCTATCAAAAGCAATGATTTTAACACATTAAATTTGTAGTGCCACTGTGATGGTCCCAAAAGACGGTTCAAGAGTGTGTTCGTTCATTGCATCCCGTCGTGGTGAGCAATAGTATGTCTTTAACTACAACAGTAATGTTTTAGTGCCTATTCAGAATTTGCTTAGTTAAAGACATGTCTAGGCCCATTAGGATGAGATGAAGCCACTCATCACACACACACACAAAGCCCTCAGATGCCCATTAGGCCTGCTCACTACTGATGGTGAATGTTCCCGAATGTGAGTTTCTGTCGTCTTTGTTTACATGATGTACCCAAGTATTGAATCCAGTTTGTGTGCAGCTACTGTTGCTGGTTGTATTAATTTAGATATTGGCTGTACTTGACAGAATTTCCTGTTTTTCAACCCCTTCTTTTTATATGATTTTATTTATTGATATTTATTTAATGAAATGTCAGTAATGCCTTGTTGAGATACTGTATTGTAGTGTGCATTTTTACAGCACATACTGTATGTTGTGTATAAAGGCATGAATGAGTGTGTGCCTGTTACTACTGATAGCCATTTGAGGCGTAAGTGTATGAATGTGTAATGGGGTGTAATGTAACTTAATGGTAAAAAATATATATATAAACAAAAAATATATAACAAATTTGGGGCAATTGAAAAAAATGAGGTAAATACGGAAAATGGGTTTATTTCCCATATTTCCCATCTTAAACCCCAAACTCAACACAAACCACAAAGAGCTACAACTATAAAATGGCTCAAATGCTGTTACGCCCCATCGAATGTATGCATCTTGCTGTAACATTTTTGTGACATGTTAAAGATGTGGATGCTCCATGTAAACACACACGTCCACTTTAATCCATCCACTCAAGTGTCATTCTCACAGTTCATCTGAACATACTCTGAACACCTGTGTACATTAACACTGTAAAGACAATGTAAAGTAACACATCTATACAGAAACACCATATGAACTTTCAACTGCTGTGGTAGGATACGCAACAAGCTGAAGGTCACTTCATTTTCTGGTTTGTTTTCTATTTGTGATGTTCTGGGGTATAAACCATTTTAAGCAGTCTGTAAATTAAGGTCTCCAGGTATCTAAATCTTGGTTTCCTCTGTGTGTCTATAAAGAGGCTGTCAAACCTCATGCAAAATCAAGTAAAGGGGAAAACATTTTCTAATATCCAGTTTGTTGTATGCCATAATAAGCTGATGTGGAAAAACTGCCATCTTCTTTTTTACAAAATTTCAACTTTATGCAGCCCTTGTTTGTTGTTTCTTTTGATTTAGTCCCGAAGTCCAAAGCTGATCCTGGTGAAGCATGTTTCTAGCATGTTTAAAGACTGTAATGCTCCAGCTCCAAAAATGGCTCATTAGGGTAGCACCAGGATTTTACAGATTTTGAGAGCCACGTAACTCCGGACCAACACACAATTGGTCAGCAAATGTCCATCAATCAAAAAAACCAGGCCTGCATAAAAACAATAATGAAAAATTAATCTTAACTTAAAAATTAATGTCAACAAATAGGGGATCTTTTAAAAAATAAGTTCAGACAAATGCCTGTTGTCAAATGTTTTGTGATGCCACTTCTAAGCGTGTATGAGTTCTCTGTTTTCTGTATGATATGGATATAGTTACATTGCCGTGCTGTCCTTTTATTGACCTGACAAGACAACAATTTAGCATGCAGATGTCAAGTTTTCACTTAAACTAGACAAATTACAAGAACATTTAGATTGAAATAAATCCTCTAAGATTAGGAAAAAGCTCTTTATAACCATTTTTGGTTGTGTTTGTTTTTTTGTTTTGTTTTTTGTTACACTGACAATCTGGCTGCCCCTGCCAGCACCTACCCTCACAGTTAATCACTCCTAGGTCACTTGTTGGAGAAAAGATGCTGAAGTGTAACGGAAGTTGGTTTAATAAATAATTTAAATTTTAAACTCTCAGTTGATGTAGTTTTCTTTAACAACAGCAAACTGTTTCTTCACAAGGAAAGAAAAAGCGGGTAACAATTGGAACAGGGTTTTAACACATGTCAACGCCAATATTTCTTCAAAGATTTTCCATTGTACACTGATTGACCTTTTTATAAAATCCCCACATATGTTATAATATATAGTCCAATATTGCCTCGAAGGGCCAGAAGGCTCATTTGATAATCCAGCCTTGGATTTGACCGTGTCATGGTGCCTATTGTCAAGATTTCATTTTTTTTTTTTTTCATTTCATCTTCTACCGCTTATCCCACTTTGTGGGGTCACGGGTGGCTGGAGCCTATCCCAGCTGCTTTGGGCCTTAGGCGGGGTACACCCTGGACAGTGGCCAGTTCGTCACAGGGCTGACACTTAGACGTACATTGACAGACAACCATTCACTCTCACATTCATCCACTAGGGGCACCTATACATGCATGTCTTTGGACGGTGGGAGGAAGCTGGAGAACCCAGAGAGAACCCACGGTGACACGGGGAGGACATGCAGACTCCTCACAGAAAGACCAGAGTTAGCCAATGATGTTTTTTGGGTTGGCTACAATCGGCCAACGATGTTTTTTGGGTCGGCCGGGATTCGTACTCACGACCTTCTTGCTGTGAAGCGGGAGCGCTAACCACTCAGCTACCGTGCACCCCTATTGTCAAGATGATAAACTTAATTTGAGCAAAGGCAAAGCAGCACAGGAGCTTCAAGCCTTTCTGGAGGAGTCTGCTGCAGAGTATGGGGATCTCCTCCACACTGAGGTCAGATGGCTAAGTTCGGGTAAGATACTACAGTGCTTCCTTTTCTTGCTGGCTTTTATTAAGACTTTTAAGGAAATGAGGGAGGATGATACCACCCAATTGTCTGATGCAGAGTGGCTGCTTGATCTTGCTTTCCTGACAGATCTTGTAATATACAGTTACAAGGCAAAGATAAACATATATCTGATATGATTAGTACTGCTATATGATTAGGTGCCAAAGTAGAGCCAGATACCTTTTAAGAATCTTCACCAAGCAGCTGTGAAAATGTTTGCTTTGTTAGGGTCTACATATTTTTGCGAGTCAACCTTTTCTGACATGAATCTGAATGAAATCAAAATTCAGAACCAGACTAACATCAAGTTAGGACAGTAACCGGCTCAATAAACTCAACCTGTCAATGGGTACAGTATGGAGGTGTTTAAATCAGTGAGGGACACTGAACAAACTACTCTCCGTCCGGACAAATCATCCCACATACTTCACCGGACTATAGAAGGGCAGCGGAGTGCATTTTTAAAAGTCATCCAACTCCTCTGCCACACTGAAAGGTATAAGACTTCATTCATACAATTCACACTTGTCTCTTTTTATGCACCATATTACACTGAACAAAAATGTATACGCAACACTTGTTTTTACTCCCATTTTTCATGAGCTGAACTCAAAGATCTAAGACATTTTCTATGTACACAAAAGGCTTATTTCTCTCACAGTGAGCACCTCACAGGTGTGGGATATCAAGATGCTGATTAGACATCATGATTATTGCACAGGTGTGCCTTACCTTAGGCTGGCCAAAATAAAAAGAGGGGGGTCCGTATGTGGTGTGACCACCATTTGCCTCACGCAGTGCAACATATCTCTTTCGCTCAGGTTGTTGATTGTGGTCTGTGGAATGTTGGTCCTTTCCTCTTTAATGACTGTGCGAAGTTGCTGGATATCGACAGGAACTGAAACACGCTCTCGTATACCCTGATCCAGAACATACCAAACATGCTCAATGTGTGACATATCCGGTGAGTATGCTGGCCATGTGTTACGTGTCAGGCAGGTCTAGGGAAAATAGTGGCACAAGAGAGAGATGTAAATATGTTAACCAAAAAGGGCAACTTAAAGTTTATTAACAAAAAGGAATCAATCAAAAAGAAACAACGACACGTCCAGATGTGGCAATGGACCCACTGATTCCTGAGTTGTGGCGGATTATGCCTTTATCTCCAGCTGATTCCGAATGTGATTATGTGCACCAGTCTTTTTGGATCAGCTAGGTGTCACCTGAGGGGCAGAGACAAGGAGAAAAGCACAACACAACAAAAACTAATGGCATGAGGGCCGTAACACTCCCCCCACCATAAGATTCACGTTAGCTTCTTATTACAAGCCCACCACTAAGGGCACATAGCATTCATGCATAGTTGCCATACTCAATAGCTATGGAAGCTACAAAGTAGTAACATTAAAGAACCCAAACACATGGGACATTTAAGGATATGACATTTCAGGTAGTCTCCAGTCCCTGGACAAGGCATCAGCCACAATGTTGTTCTTTCTCTTCTTGTGCTTGATGGTCAGGTTGCAACCTTGCACCATTAAGGCTAAGCGCATCAACTGCTGATTGTGATTGTACATGTTTGCCAAAAACACAAGAGCAATGAAGCTATAGCGGAAATTCAGGCTGGAAGACTACTCCCCTTCCACCGCTGCTCATCACATGCCTGTCTCAGCCAATCATTGCTAAGCGCCTATATTTAAAGCATCCTCTCTGCTACGTCATCCAGCGTTTAAGCTCCTCGTGGACTGCTCACCGCATTTTTTCAATTCAATTCAAGCTTGTTCCTTTCTAGCAGTCAAAGGCAACTTCTAGAGTCTTGAAACTGGTCCTGACCTGTTGCCGGATCCGCTGCCAACACTGCAAACCCAGACTCATAAGCTCCAGGCCGAGTCGAGTTCATCATTGCTGCCTGATTGTTTTCACCAGCTTCTCAACTCGTGCAGTCGAGCAAGAACCAGGAAGTGCCACTGCTCCTCCTGACAACGCTTATCCAGGCTTCGCCTCTGTCACCTGCTGGCACCTCCTCACCTACATTCAGGCTCTGCACCAGTCAGTTAAGTCTAAACACTGCATTCAAACCTTTACAACACCAGTGCCCATTTCTTTTCTTATCTCCATAACAAACTCGGGCCCTAGGCCACACACTCGCACAGCCGGTCTAGGCCTGTCTCATACATACACAGCAATGCTTTCTTCAGTCAACTGTTCCACGCTCCTAAGGGATCTAAGCAGCATGCCGTTTATAGTAACAATTACGTATTTTGCAGCTTGACATATTTCATGCTTGGCTAAATTCGGTCCTCGCGCCAGACACTGAATTATTTTGCTATCGGCTACGCATGCAATACTCCGTCATTCAGGCAGCCCGGCAGCTGGTAGACCACCAGGGCCGCAAAGCTATCTGCAGCAGTTTAAATGAATACTCAGCACTACCCTTGCTGAAAGTTTCTCCTTTTGAAGCGTGGAAATCACCCGGGGGCTAGCGTGCCTCTGGCTGGCCTCAAATGTAGTCCAAGCCCCGCCAAGCGAATTGGCGCCTCGTAAAATGTCTTAATTTCCTCTCCAGACCTACAACATTAACTCGTTTCAATTTCATCTCCGTCCCTCTTTTTACACCAGCCGCATAGGCATCGCACCCAAGCACACAGATCAAAGAGTTGTTTCTATTTAACTTCTAAGCTTCACGCTCCAATGCTTCGAAACTATCTAGTCACTTGTGCACCAGACTGACAGTAACTATCGTGAAAAAAATCTCTTCATCTAGTAATCTGTAATGCATTGCTACAAAAAACAGCTAACCTTATTAAAAGCTCCAATATTATTATTACAGATACTGTAGAATTCCCTTAAGTGCTTATAAGACAGCAGTACACCTGGCAACTACTTTTAAATTTCATGGTGAGTTAATGTAGTTAAATTTAGTAGTTCTATAAAATCATTGTTTTAGTAATTGTTTTGTAGTACACTCATGGTAAATATGAGCTAGTTAGCTGTCTTAGTGATCAACTTGCAGGAGATGGACAGGGAAGTCAAGAAGATGAACAAACACAAGAACCAAATGTGTCACCAGCAGGTCAGAGCAGAGACAGTAAGCTGCCTAATTCAGATTGTGTGATGACTTTTATGCTAAATAATATATGCTATGATGATATATAGTATATAATTCAGTTTTAGAAAAAGATGAGGGTGAGACAGAACTATTATTTTTGTCTAATTGAACGTTTTGTATATGGACCCCCCAAATAATCCCTTGCCACCCCTTGCCACCCCTTTTTTAAAAGTCTAGCTCCTCCACTGCACGTATTACCCTCATTATCAGCGCCGTATCATGGCGCACAGGTCTGGGTCCCCGCACGCACAGCGCTCGAGCCAAGTACGCTGTCACGTCATGTAAACACACGCCATATATACCCACATAGCCTCACACATTACGCCGTCGCCACATTATCAAACCTCACGTATTACGCACACAAAAAACAAGTGTCCTATAACTCACCCATGAGTTGCATGAGTCCACTTAGATTTTGGCGTTCCAAGGAAACGTCTGATATTGCCCACTTCGACCACGCTCCTGATGTGTGCTGAGCATTCTGCCTCAGTCCTGTCAGGCCCAAATACAGTCCGGTGTGTGACTCTCCGGTGCAACGGACTTGTCTGTGCGCTCTGCCGCTCCTCCAGCCGCTTCATTTGTTCTGCAGTTTGGTATCATCCTTTGTAACCTGCTGATTTATTTTGAGCTATACCTGATGCGATTCATGTTTAAAGCAAACGCGTCGCCTACTAACAGTAGAGGTGAAACTGTCTCAGCTCGCGCTAATCTTCAGGCTTGTCACATATAGCGACTCTCACTTTTCTACTTCAGTCGAGCTGGTCAATCAAGCCTTGTCAGGATAATAAGAGAGCAATAAGAGACAAGAGCAGTACGTCCGAGTATTGGCTCCGAACCCATAATCATGATATGGAGAATGTAATCGATTAATCGAACTTAAATAAATAAATAACTGCAAGTCTTGAGTTCTTGCATCACGAGGGAGTCATGCTCTGCGTTATCTTTTTTTTTTTTTTCAATGATATGCTTATAAGCTACACTCCTCTGACGCAATCCACATTTCGGATACGGCATCCCCCAGGCCCCGGCAGAAGGGGGTGCACTGGGGGCTTGGGGGCACATGTCTAGGGGGGGGTCACTGCAAATATATTGTTGATACAATTTGGAGATTAACCCTATATCGTCATCTCAGTGCTCTCAGAGTCAGCTTATTGTTTTTCTGCATTTGCGTATAGATCTAGGAATGGGCATCTGTTGATGCGCTCTCAGAGCTAGCCCCGTCCTGCAGCAGACCTAACTCACAATGAAACTCAAACAGGCTACACATCAGTTATACTAAAAAATCAGACTACACAGATATTTCTTATGGGAAACATCCCTATCAGCTGTCCACGCACTGCAGAACACAGGTCAGCATGCGCGCAAGGCTTCTCTTAAGCCTTCTTGCTCCACTCCTCTCCTCTCAGTCTGGCAAGAGACATGGTAAAGTGGCAGCCAATACCACCGCTTTTCCGAGGAGTGTATAAACTCTATACAAAGACGTTCAGTCAGGCAGTCCTGATGTCGCAGCTTTTACCGCACACAGCAACACGTAACAGCAAGCAAACTTCAGCTGTAAATGTCCCATTACCTCCATACTTAGTCCCAGTGGAGGACAGTGGGCTGTGAGCTGGATTTGGTTGTCTCTTAAGTGGTGAGGTGTTGCGTTTTCCTCTGTAATTGTTCTGCACCCCAATGCTCTACAGTAACAAAAACAAAAAATTATAACAAGTCATTTCATGAGGTGCCTGAAACTTTCCATTTACCCCCCCAAAAAAACCCTCCAAGGTAAACCATGATAAATCACAAAGGGGTTGCACCTTTTGAGTTTGTCTCAGTACAAAGGCGAGAATAAGAATTGTCTTTACCAAGCATCTGAATTATGCTTGGGCTGTTCTATTTCATCCCTACTGACCGCCACAGGGCGGTGCTGAAAGCACTGAATGTTCCCTTCGCACATGCGCAGTTCGAGTAGTAGTACCAACAGAGTCACACCTGTGACACACTGGATGACCTACCGGAGGTAATATATTCCGGCGTCATCCATGGCTCTGTTCCTTTTTTCTTCTCGCGTGCGGTTCGCACTACTTGGCATAAGCCACAGCAGAGGAATCTTTAGGATCACGTTCACTGTCGCTGGACGCCCTGTAACCGTGTTGGTTGGAGCAACGGAGTTCGTCCTCCAAGGGCTGCGACAGCGTTCTCTTATTTGGAGGTATTTGTTTGTTTGTGCCGCTGTTGGTGAAGGCAGCGTCCGCGCCCCCGCTCCGAGCTTCAGCTTAATACTTTCGAAGTGATTGCTAACAGTTAGCGATTGTTTTGTTTTGTGCTTTGCCACTGCTGGTGAAGGTAGCGTTCGCGCCCCGCTCCCGGCTTTGGTTTTATAATTTCGAGTTTAATACTGTGAGTCGCTAACGGTGTTAGTAGTTTTTGTTTGTGCCTGCCACTGCTGGTGAAGGTAGCGTTCGCGCCCCGCTCCCGGCTTTGGCTTATAATTTCGAGTTTAATACTGTGAGTCGCTAACGGTGTTAGTAGTTTTTTGTTTGTGCCTGCCACTGCTGGTGAAGGTAGCGTTCGCGCCCCCGCTCCCAGCTTTGGCCTTGTGATTCCAACTTGAATACTGGTGAGTGCTAACTGTGTTAGTAGTTTTTGTTTGTGCCTGCCACTGCTGGTGAAGGCAGCGTTCGCGCCCCCGCTTCCAGCTTTGGCCTGCAACTTGGATCCGGATACTGTCAGTTGCTAACGGTGTTAGCTTTTTTAAGTTGAACTTTACCCCTGCTGGTGAAGGCAGCGCTGCGTCCGCTCCCAGCTTTGCCTGTTGATTTATTACTTTTGAATTGGTACTAGCCAACATGGATGGCTCCCACTGTTGTGTGGCTTGTGGGGCCGAACTTCAGGTTGATGATGGCCATGACTTGTGCCCCTCCTGCCTTGGCCCTGATCACCTGCAGAAGGCGCTGTCAGACAACCCGTGCATGAACTGTAGTTATATGCCACAGGCAGTGAGGGTTGCCAGATTGGCACAGTTGCCCCCGGTGGGTCAGAGCGATCTTCCACCTTCCGGACGGGTGGCTCTGGCCCCACCTAGGCGTTCAAAGCGTCTGGGTGTCTCCATGGTTGGGATGGCTACTCCCAAGAAGAAGGCCAAGTCTGACCGTGGACTCTCCTCAAGGGTCGAGCGACTGTCTGCAGAATTGGCTGAGATGAAATCTTTTTTTCAGGCGCACCATTTAGATGCTCCTGTTGCAGGGACAGGAGGGGGTTCTTCTCCACCCAGGCCTGTCTTGGCCCCAGAGGACGATGTCCTGCCTCTGGTAGCCTCAGCCTCTCATTTCCAAGATGAAGAGGAGGGGCGGTCATCCCGAGTTTCTGAGGCGGGCTCATTTTCTTCCGCCCGGAGCTCGGTTAGCGGGGCTGGGGATGGCTCCATGCAGACGATTATGCGTCTGGCCTTGGAGCGCCTGCAGCTTGAGGTTCCGCAGCAGGATGAGTCCAGCTCCGGTAGTGCCTTCTTCAGGCGTGGGCTGGCTCCGGCGCCTTTTTTTGTCCCCCCTTCGGACGAATACTTGAGAGAATTGCATGCTTGCTGGAGAGACCCTGGTGCTTTTATAGGACTTTCTGGGGATGGCCGGGTCCTGGCAGCTATGCACAATGCTGCTGGAGCTGGCTTAGATGGTATGCCGGCTGTTGAACCCGCAATTGCTTCCCTCATTGTGTCACCTGAGGAAGCCTTGCGTCAAAATGTTCGGTGTCCGTGGCCCCAATGCCGCGTTACGGATGACCTTCTCACTAGGGCATATAATGCTGGTGCTCGTGCTGGCCGTCTTGGGAATTCTCTCGCCCACCTACTATTTGCTCTCTCGACCTCCCTGCAGGGTGATAGTGGTGCAGCTGCTGCTACTGGCTTCAGTGATGCAGCACTGCAGACCTTTGCTTTAATGACAAGGGAGTTTGGGCGGGTTATGTCCTTCCTCGTGCAGACTCGTCGCCAAGTTTGGCTTGCTCAGTCTGCGCTGACTGAGCCATGCCGTAGGGCCCTCCGCAGCATACCTGTGGAGCCGGGGGTATTGTTTGGTCCAGCTGCTCTGGAAGCGCTGGAACGGACAGTCCAAGCACGGCAGACCAGACAACAACTTTCTGGCCTCAACAGGGCCATGCCCCCTCCCCGGAGGCCAAGAGGTCAGACCGCTGGCTTCAGTGGCCGTCCACAACCTCGGCATTACCCCACTGATGTCAGTTTTCCTCGGCCTGAGCAACGGAGGCCTGGCAGGGACTTTCGTGAAGCTGCCCGACAATCTGATAGGCAGCCCCGGGTGTTGGACACAGGCCATCGCCCCCCCAGGGCCCCTAGGGGGCGTGGGGCCAGGAAGTGAGACCAATCCGGCCGGCTGTCGGTTATTTTTCCCATCAGCAGCTCAGTCACTGGGCTGCTCATGCTGCAGACCCATGGGTGGTTGCCACCTTGACTCATGTTGTTACAAGCTGCAGTTCCGACGCCGGCCACACATATCAAGCCGGGTAAGGATGACTATTATCAGCGACCCGGTAAAGGCTCTAGCCTTGGACCAGGAGTTATCCGCCCTCCTGGCCAAAGGTGCAATCGAGGCTGTAGATCCTCTGCTGCAACCCAGAGGCTACTATTCCACGCATACTTTCATGTACCCATAGCGCCACAACACCGGCGGTTCCTAAGGTTTGCATATCGGGGCCACCATTGGCAGTTCAGAGTGCTGCCATTTGGGCTTTCACTCTCCCCAAGGGTGTTTACCCGTTGCATAAAGGCAGCTCTTGCCCCACTGCAGGCCCGTGGTGTGAAAATTTTGCCATATCTGGACGACTGGCTTCTTTGCGCACCATCCCAAACATGTGCAACACAGGTCGTCTGCTCGCCCATGTGGCCCAATTAGGCCTCAGGGTCAACCTGGAGAAGAGCTGCCTGATCCCATCTCAGACAACGACCTTTCTTGGAGTGACCATGGATGCAACATCGATGACTGCTCGCCCATCACTTCGTCGGGTGGACGACATCATCCGCCTGGTACGTCAATTCACACTGGGGAGACGGGTTACTTATGTCACTTTCCTGCGACTTCTAGGGAAAATGACTTCTGTCACACGTGTTGTGCCCCTGGGATTGCTGTCACTGCGCCCCCTGCAGAGGTGGTTGAACAGCTTTCACCTGGATGCCGAGTGCCACAGGCATCGAAAGATCAGGGTTACGTGGCAGTGCCTCAGGGCCCTGGCTCTGTGGGTGGACAGGGGTTATTTGACCAGGGGTGTCCCCATGGGGTCTGTTGTATGCCGGAGGGAGGTGGTCACCACAGACGCTTGCCCCACAGGATGGGGCGCTGTGTGGCAACACAGGCCAGTTCAGGGGCGCTGGTCTGTCAAGGATCGCTCAGACCATATAAATGTATTGGAGCTGAGAGCTGTGCATCTGGCCCTCCAACATTTTCTGCCGTATCTGAGAGGGAGACACGTTCTTGTACGGTCAGACAACAAAACGACCGTCTACCACATCAATCACCAAGGGGGCACCAGGTCAGCACAGCTTCTGAAGGTATCCCAGGACCTCTTGACGTGGGCGGCTCCGCGTCTGTGCACCTTGCGGGCTGTGTATCTGCCGGGAGATGGCAACCAGGTTGCAGATTCCCTCTCTCGTCGAAAACCACCACCGGGAGAGTGGTGCCTCCACCCAGAGGTAGTGCAGAGGATCTGGAATCTCTTTGGCCGGGCAGAGGTGGATCTGTTTGCCTCAGAAGAGTCAACACATTGCCCCCTGTGGTTCTCCCTCTCAGAGACATTAGGTTCCCTGGGCCAGGATGCACTGGCACATCCGTGGCCTCAGGGTCTCTTGTACGCCTTCCCCCCCTTCCTCTAATCTGGCCGACACTGCAGAGGGTTTTCCAGGAGGGTCACAAGTTGTTGCTGGTGGCCCCCTACTGGCCAGCGCGGCCGTGGTTTCCGTTGCTGCACAGTCTCTGTCACGGCACACCGTGGCGTCTCCCAGACAGGAAGGATCTGCTGTCGCAGTTAGGGGGACGGGTGTGGCACCCCAGTCCTCCACGACTTCGACTGTGGGTCTGGCCATTGGAGGGCCCGAGCTGCAGCTTACTGAATTCTCGGCCCCTGTTAGGCACACCATCTTGAATGCCAGAGCGACTTCTGCAATATGACAATAGGTGGAAGCTGTTTTCACAGTGGTGTGCTGGCCGCAGGGAGGACTCGGTGTCCTGCCCTGTGTCCACTGTCCTGGAGTTCTTGCAGTCTCTCCTGGATAAGGGTCGGTCTCCTTCCACACTTAAGGTGTATGTGGCGGCAATATCATGTTATCATGCAAACATTGACAATGCTACGGTGGGGAGCCATAAACTGGTCTCTCTTTTCCTAAAGGGGGCTCGTCGCTTGTGTCCTCCAACAGTTCCACGAGCCCCGGTGTGGGACTTGCCCCTGGTCTTGGGGGCTCTGTGCCGCCCTCCGTTTGAGCCTTTGGCGCAGGCTGGCCTCAAGTGGCTGTCTTGTAAGACTGCTTTTCTGCTGGCTATTATCTCTGCAAAGCGGGTAGGTGAGTTACATGCCCTTTCCGTCAGTCTTTCAGCACCACCCTCTGGCGGTCAGTAGGAATGAAATAGAACGAAAGTTACGAATGTAACTACGGTTCTATGAATCCAGGATGACCGCCCGAGATTCTCTGTCACTCAGAATCCTTGCAGGAACAGAGCCATGGATGACGCCGGAATATATTACCTCCGGTAGGTCATCCAGTGTGTCACAGGTGTGACTCTGTTACTGGTACTACTACTCGAACTGCGCATGTGCGAAGGGAACATTCAGTGCTTTCAGCACCGCCCTCTGGCGGTCATCCGGGATTCATAGAACCGTAGTTACATTCGTAACTTTCGTTTTTTACACAGACTGCAATGCTCATCTGTAAGTGTGGGGGGCAGTATTTCTCCCATTGTCTGTATTCTGTACCCAAGATGACACATAAATGATGGCGGAAGCAAGGGCTAAGCGGAGGCTCAAAAAAAAATTTGGGAGCAAATCACAGACTTAAGCCAGCAAATAAGTAACATGCAGACAGTCTAAAGCAGCGTCGAAGCATCATGGCAGCACTATAGTGATAGCCTGGCCAGCCAGACGGCTTTCTCATTGTATTACATACAGAGAAAGTCAGTCTGGGATCGCTGGATTTAAACAGGATTTCAAGGCAGGACCATGGGCAGAACTAACGCTCGCTGAGTGAACCAATTAGAGAAACCACAGATGTGATGCAAAGAAAGCGAAACTTATTCTAGTTGTCAACAAACCACAGCGTACACCAGCGTGGCTCGAGAGAGAAGATGCTTCGGTGACGGTGAATGACTTCTGTTGTTTTTGTCAGAAAAATTGGGCAGATTGGGCGATCCCAGACTGACTTTCTCCGTATGTAATACAATGAGAAAGCCGTCTGGCTGGCCAGGCTACTATAGTGATGCTTTAGCACCTTAACCAGACCATTTTGTGTCTTGCACTTTGTTGTATTACTTATTTAGTTTTTGCGTTATGGTTACATTTTACATGTTCTCAATACACATTAAGCATAATGCTGTCATGGTCATTATTTTATTAACAATGAAACTTATTTCACCAGAAGCTGGGACTTCTGCAGGCATGTACATGTATGCTAGAGCAGCAGAGGAAGTGCCATCCGTAGGTTTTTTGGGGGTACTACCAGGGCTTGATTCTCAAGCAAATGACCAATTTTAATTCCAGTTTATAAGCTCTCAGTTCTACATGAGAAGTACCTCTCAACCTCTGTTCATGACTCCTGAAGGGGCTTCTATGTCTTTCAGCCTGGTCTTCAAGCACTTACAAATCAGTCCTCCTGCACTGCAACATGTCCCCTCATCTCTATTCAGACCATTCCTTCAGAATAGGTGCCTCACAAGGGATCTCCACAGCATCTCTTCAACAGCTGGGACGTTGGTCCTACTCAGCTTATGCAACCTACATCTGTCTCAGTCGTGGCAGCTCATTGTGCCTTCTCTTCACTATAAAAGTACTGTAACTCAGCATATAACTGGTGGTGGTTCTCAGCATTCATTCTTGCCAATCAATGTCTATGATGCTCATGCTCTTCCCATGGATACCTCCCCTACATCCCTCTAGCATCTTGGCAATTCTGACTATTGCCTTAATCTATGCATCTCTCCTATAGCATCCATGCAACTCGGCAACATTTCCTGCACCACTGCTGTAGTCAGGAGCAGAGGAGAGATTTTGCTGCTTTGAAAGCACTTTCACATTCCTTTGTCCATGTAAATGGAACAGAAAGGCTACAGAGACACCGGTGTTTCGGATCAGCTAGGTGTCACCTGAGGGGTAGAGACAAGGAGAAAAGCACAACACAACAAAAACTAACAGCACAAGGGCCATAACACAATTCAAGAACTGGGATGTTTTCAGCTTCCAGGAATTGTGTACAGATCCTTGCAACATGGACCCGTGCATTATCATGCTGGAACATGAGGGGATGGTCGTGGATGAATGACACAACAATGGGCCTCAGGATCTCATCACAATATCTCTGTGCATTCGAAATGCCATCAATAAAATACACCTGTCATTGTCTAAAACATACACCTGCCCATACCATAACCCCACCACCACCATGGGCCACAATGTTGACATCATCAAACTGCTCACCCACACAACGCCATACACACTGTCTGCCATCTGCCCTGTACAGTAAAAACCAGGATTCATCCATGAAGAGAACACCTCTCCAAAGTGCCAGATGCCATCGAATGTGAGCACTTGCCCACTCAAGTCGGTTACGACAACAAACTGCAGTCAGGTCGAGACCCCAATGAGGACGACGAGCATGCAGATGAGCTTCTCTGATATGGTTTCTCACAGTTTGTGCAGAAATTCTTTGGTTATGCAAACCGATTGTTGCAGCAGCTGTACAGGTGGCTGGTCTTAGACGATCTTGGAGGTGAAGATGATGGATGTGGAGGTCCTAGGCTGATGTGGTTGCATGTAGTCTGCAGTTGTGAGGCCAGTTGAATGTACGGCCAAATTCTCTGAAATGCCTTATAAGATGGCTTATGGTCTTGGCCTAACAGATGAACATTTAAATGGCTCCATAAGAGTAAACCTGAGCTAAACCTGGCTACACTCCACAATACAGTGAAAAAAAACCTCGTTTATCGTGGGGGTTACGTTCCAAAAATAACCCTATAGGCGTAATCCGCGAAGTAGTCAGCTTTATTTTTTAAAATTATTATATATGTTTTAAGGCTGTAAAACCCCTCACCACACACTTTATACACTTTTCTCAGACAGGCATTAACATTTTCTCACATTTCTCTCTTGTTTAAACACTCTCAAAGTCCAAACCATAGCATCTTCCTCTGCCTTTTGGGTGCGACCGCAGGTGCCTTTGTGGGCGCAGAATGTTTCGTCGACATTGTGGGTTTTGTCGGGGGGAAAACCTGCAAACATACAGCACTTCAGAGTCACACTGCGATCGAACATTTATGTAAATTTGGCAAGCCAAACTCATTCTGTACTGTACAGGAGACACGGCACGGAGGAGATTGATTGACAATGGTCTACAGTCCCTTAGCTAATCAGGATGCAGAACACAATGCACGAGTTCTCCCTTAGCCAGTCAGGACGCAGAACACAATGCACGTTCATACGCTGTAAAAAAAAAGCATGCATAATTGCACTAAAAAAATCCACGAAACAGCGAGGCCACGAAAGGTGAACCGTGTTATAGTGAGGGACAACTGTACACCTCTTTTGTTGACTGCCAGTCATCTCACTGAACACACATCACATATCCAAACGAACATGAAAATACTTCTGTGAAGTGACACAGTGTGGACAGATATCAAAATCACCGGTATCACTTTTTTCCTGACAGCATTTATGTTGAGATACACAAGCACATACATATACAAAATGCACATACATGTGAACCAAATGTTTTTTTTATGTTCTATTACAAAATGAGACTCCCCCTCCTCTGTCTGCTCTCAGGTGCTGTGGGCGGGACCTGGGAGTCTGACCCACTGATTGGCTGCTGCAGGTCGAGGATTAGCCAATGAAGGCCTGAGCCAAAACTTTAAAAGAGAAGACAAGAAGCATCACTCTCTCTCTCTTTGTGTGTTGTGATGCTGTATACCCATAGTGGTTGGGAGGTTGGCAGGTGAGTGGGCCCTATACATTTACAGCACGTAGTTACTTTATGTTTAAGTCACACTAGGTTTATTGGTTGTTGCCACACCTTGTATTTTTTGAGTAAGAGTCACTTTTTAGATAAGCAGACCAGGCCTTTAATTTCCTGTTGTTTTGGAGTTAGGCCCTGTTTTGTTTTATTTGGTTCTTTGATTTGGCACAGTCTTTGAGTCCTCACTGCAACCGTTGACTCAGTGTCTCATTTTGATTGTCTTACACTAAAAATGTCTCTTACTTCACAAAGGACATAACAATTGGGGGCTCGTCCGGGATCCTTTTCCCATAAGACAATCTTTGAGTCATTGTTGTCATTTTATAAAAAGAGACAAAGAAAAGGAAAATGGGGTTTGTGTTGCAAGATTTAATTGACAAACCAAGTGTTAAACAAATTGAGAAGTGTCGTAAGGATGATTTATTGTGTATTGCAGCACACTATAACATTAATGTACAGGAACAATCTGTTAAAAGAGAAATCAAAAACAAGGTCATAGAAAAACTGACTGAGCTAAAAATTCTTGTTCCTTTTGACTTAAACCCAACAGACACACATGGTGAGTCTTCTGATAATGATTCTAGTCAACTAGATGTTGAGCCAAGTCCTACTTTTGTCCCTGATGCTAAGGTTGAGGAAGTTACAGTAGCTACTCCTGTGGGGGCCAGGGAGGAAAGGGAAAATCCTCCTGCAACTTTGCCTCGTTTTGAGCCTTTCTCCCCAGATGCACATGGAGCTGGAGCCAGTGCTAGTGCTAAGCTGAAACTTCGTCTTGCCCGTCTTCAGCTTGAAGCAGAGGAGAAGGACAAAGTGCGTGAGGCAGATTATGACCTTCGACTACAGGTATGGAAATTGGAGATACAAGCTGAAAAGGAAATGAAGTTTAGAGAACTTGAGATTGAAGCTATGAGAATCTCATCTGCAAAGACCACATCACATAAGCCTGACCGTTCAGCAGCTTCTCAATCAGCCTCTCAATCAGCCTCTTCAAAGCAAGGTTTTGATGTGAGTAAAAACATTGCATTAGTACCCACATTTCGTGAAACTGGGGTTGATGCCTATTTTAGTGCATTTGAGAGAATTGCTACAACTCTTGACTGGCCTAAAGAAATGAGGCCTATACTACTTCAGTGCAAACTAGTGGGTAAAGCCCAAGAGGTGGTGTCTGCTCTTTCTCTTGAGGATAGTCTGGACTATCGTATACTGAAAGAGTCCCAGAGGCTTATAGGCAAAAATTTAGAAACCATAAGAAGGCTAGTGGCCAGGCATTTGTAGAATTTGCATGAGAAAAGGGACTTCTCTTTGAGTGGTGTGCAGCTAATGAAAACCTTTGAGTCTCTCCGACAGTTGATACTGCTAGAAGACTTCAAAAATGCCTTACCAGAGAGGATGGTTGTCTTTTTGAATGAACAAAAGGTGACTTCATTGTCTAAAGCAGCTGTCTTAGCCGATGAATTTGTAGAAACTCACAAAAATGTCTTAGTGTCTTCTTTGGATTGTGAGTGCTACTGTCACAAAAAAAGGCATGTAATTGCAGACTGTTTCACTTTGAGGCGTAAACAGTCTCAACCTAAACCATATGGCATGTACAATTATGGAGACTTCACAAAGTCACTGCTCTGAGCCTGACTCTTGTTTCAAACCATTCATTTCAGAAGGTTTTGTCTCAACTAGGAGACCCGAAAGACCAATGTCCAATAATCATTCTGCGTGACACTGTGGGTTCATCAGAGCAGGCATACTTCCACTGTCAGCTGATACATCATGTCACACTAGTGCCATTGTTCAGGGGGTTGGGATGAGTTTCATACCTGCCCCACTACATAACATTTATGTCCAGTCTGCACTCATTAAAGGTTTCTTCAAGGTGGCTGTCCTTCCAGCTCTACCCATTAAAGGTATTGATTTCATTCTGAGCAATGATCTGGCTTTTCCTGAGGTGGTGGAAAGCCCTGAGCCCTATGTAGATATTTTTTTTTTTTTATATGTGGTTACAAGGGCTCAAGCAAAAAAATGTGGTGTTGACCTGTCTGATACTTTCCTGGTTGCAGAGGAAAACTGTAAGGCAGCTCTTCATAAAGATCCAAAAGTCCAACTGCTCCTGATCTGGATGCTGCAAAACCGCCGGCCACCAGAAATGAATTCATCTCAGCACAAAATATTTCTCCTCTGTTCATTGGCAGGAAGGGGACAAGGAACATAAAGTGTCATACGTGCTGGATGATGAATTACTTATGCGTCGTTGGACCAGTGATGTCTCTGTGAATGAATGTGAAAGTGTCACATATCAAGTTGTTGTGCCTACAGTCTATCGTGCTCAAGTTCTGTTCTTTTGAAAAAGTCATTGTTGGTGATTGTTGATGTTGTTGTGTGGGACCATTGCCAAAGAGTAAAACTGGAAATCAGTTTCTTCTGACTATTATGTGTGCCTCCACTAGGTATCCTGAAGCCATCCCACTGCGGAAAATCACATCCCCAGTCATCGCCAAGGCTTTGGTAAAGTTCTTTTCCACTTTCGGTCTGCCCAAAGTAATTCAAACGGACAGGGCACAAACTTTAAATCCAAAGTCTTTGCTCATGCTCTTAAAAGCTTGGGAATCACTCATGTGACCTCCAGTCCATATCATCCTGAAAGCCAGGGGGCTCTAGAAAGGTTCCATCAAACTATGAAATCTATGCTAAGAAAACATTGTTCTGAATCACAGAAAGACTGGGATGACAGTGTGCCACTGGTGTTGTTTGCTGCTCGTGAAGCTGTACAGGAGTTCACAGGCTTCAGCCCAGCCTAACTAGTGTTTGGACATGAAGTCAAAGGTCCTTCATCCTTAAAGAGCAGTTGGTTACCTCTGAAAAAACTGTCAAAAGCATCCCTGAGTATGTTGCCAAGCTCAGAGAGTGTCTAAAATTGGCTTGTTCTTCGGCTAACCTCTTCTCAAAAGAAAATGAAACAGCACTTTGACAGAAAAGCAGTTGTGCATTCATTCCAACCAGGTGACCAAGTTCTTGTTTTCCTGCCAATACCTGGTTCTTCTCTCTCTACTAAATTTTTTGGTCCTCATGTTACAGAAAAGAAACACAGTGACACAAACTATGTCGTACACACTCTTGATCGAAGGCAGCATTCCAGAGACTGTCATGTAAATATGCTGAAGCTTACTGTACCAGAGGAGGCCAGTCCAATGCAGTCAGCACCCAAGAGGTAATTTCACCTATGGCTTCCTCCACCAAGGTGAGCTCCACTGATGGCGATGATGGTCTAGTCCTGCGAAATGCTACACCTCAAGGGGCAAGGTTAAGTAATGGTGAGATCTTGGCTGATTTGTCCAACTTTTTATCCCATCTGGCAGATGACCACCGTGCTGACACCACACGCATTATAATGGACTTCCCCACTCTGTTTGCTGACATCCCCTAACAAACTTCAGTCATACATCATGATGTTATTCTAATCAGCCCCTCACCAATTAAGCAACATGCTTATCATGTTAACCCTGGTAAGAGGGAAGTGATGAAAAGAGAAGTGGAGTACTTATTGCAACATGGGTTTGCTGTTTCCAGTTCTAGTCCCTGGAGTTCTCCTTGTCTCCTTGATACGAAAGCTGATGGAAGCCCCAGATTTTGTACTGACTTTCGAAAGGTCAATGCTATGACAGTCCCTGATGCGCATCACTTGCCTCTGATCAATGAATGTATTGACGAAATTGGTCCTGCAACATATGTGAGTAAACTTGACATGTTAAAAGGATACTGGCAAGTTCCACTTACCCAGCGTGCCTCTGAGATTTCAGTTTTTGTGACTCCTGACCATTTTCTCCAGTATACTGTCATGCCATTTGGCTTATGTAATGCTCCAGCTACTTTTCAGTGGTTGGTAAATAAAGTATTGGGAGATGTGACAAACTGCAGAGCATATCTTGATGACATTGTTGTGTATTCTAATGACTGGACTGACCACATAGCTACACTGAGAGAAGTTTTCAGAAGATTGTCTGTTGCCTCTTTAAGTTTAAACCTTGCCAAATGTGAATTTGGACAAGGCACTGTGCTCTGTCTTGCTCAGCAGGTTGGCAGGGGGTAAAGTGTGCCCTGTGGAAGCAAAAATTAGTGCCATCACTGCCTTTCCCGCACCAACCACCAGACAAGAGCTGCAACGCTTCCTTGGAATGGCGGGATACTATCGCTGGTTCTGCAAAAACATCTCCTCTGTTGCAGCTCCTCTGACTACTTTAACCAGTCCTTCAAAACCATTTATGTGGTCAGAGTCAAAAATCATTTGAGAGTCTTAAGAGTATCATGAGTTGCTCTCCTGTTTGTCTGACCCAGATTTTCAGCGGCCTTTCAAATTGGAAGTGGATGCTGTGGGGGCTTGAGCTGTTCTTCTCCAAGAAGATGACCAGGGCATTGATCATCCTGTGAGTTACTTCTCCCACAAATTTGATCAACGTCAACTCAAATATTCCACTATAGAGAAGGAAACTCTAGCTCTATTACTGGCTGTTCAACATTTTGAGGTTTACTTTGGTTCCTGTGTTAGGCCTTTTACAGTTTATACAGATCACAATTCTCTTGTCTTCCTCTCCCGGATGTACAATCACAATCAACGCCTTATGCGTTGGTCCCTGATTCTTCAGAATTACTTGTGAAATTAGACACAAGAGAGGATCTGAAAATATAGTTGCTAACACCCTGTCCAGAGTTCCATAGTCTTGTGCATTTCAAGCATTCAAACTAGGTTTTGTCACTTTTTTGTTTTGGCTCAAAAATAAAAGCCATGCACTATCACTGCAACCGTTGACTCAGTGTCTCATTTTGATTGTCTTACATTATAAATGTCTCTTACTTAACAAAGGACATAAGTTTCAGAAACATCTTCTGATGCACTACCTTGGACACATCATCAGTGTTGTTTCCTGGAGTCACAGGGTGTCTAGAGTCTCACAACAGGCACCCTCATCCAGGCGACCCGACCAAGGCTGATCAGACCCCGGCCTGTGTCCAAGTGGCATTCTACTACCCCACCTCTCTCCCCTCTTCAGCTAGAGCCATCTGGATGCTTTCTCTGCAGCTTCCGCGTTGTTGTTAATGGCTCTTTTTTGGTTAGCCCCTGTTATGCCCAGTATGCCGTGATTGATGTTTCCTCTGGCCTTTGTCCTTCCTTGACAAACTGGATGGCTTTGGCTGTAGCTCTGTTGCATCGACTGTCTTTGATCCCCTTGCTGATTGCTTCCGCAATGGATTTTAGGACTTGGTCGTGTCTCCATCGATAACGCCCCCCGCTTAGCGCCTTCGAGCAGCTACTTAGGATGTGTTCCAGCGTCCCTGTACAGGTTAGATGGGCTTGGAAGGACATCGTAAGTCCCAGTCCCAACCATCTGCGAAGATAGCTGCTCACTCTTTGCTCGAAACCTTCAACCACAGTCATGGGAACCTCATAGATGAGCAGAGGCCAGAGGATTCTTGGAAGGATTCCATGCTGGTATATCCAGGCCTTGAATCTTCCAGGGAGCCCAGATTTATCCACTGTTCTCAGCCAACCCTCTAGGTCAGCACTGGTTGCCTTGATCGACTCTCTGTCATTCAGGCTACAATTAAAAACCTTCCCAAGGCTCTTCACTGGCTTCTCAGTGACTGATGGGATCAGCTGTTCTCCCAGCCTGAAGCGGAATTTGTCTGTGACCTTCCCCTTTCTTAAAACCAAGGATCTGGACTTTGCAGGTTTGAAGCTCATGCATGCCCATGCCATCATCCTCTCCAACCCCTGGAAAATCCATCTGGCTCCTGGTACCGATGTTGTTGTCACCGTGAGGTCGTCCTTGAAGGCTCTAATGGGTGGTTGCCTTGTTCCAGACTTGCTGAGTGGACCTCTGCATTCAGCTTCGGCTGCCTTGGCAAGCATGCTCATTGCCAGCGCGAAGAGGGTTACTGATATGGTGCAGCCAGTAATTATGCCCACTTCCAGCTGGTGCCAGTCAGATGTTAGCTGGCCAGATGAGACTGGTATTCCAGCGCTGGCTTGCGTGGATAGGCCGTTGTACAGGCTGTAGATGTTCAGTAGAACAGGTGAGAGGTGGAGAAGCAGGGTGGTGGTCTGTGACAGTGTGTGAATAGATCGTTTGAAAGAGTTCAAGAGTTGGGCAGGATTGTGTCCAATAATTATTTAATAATTCCAGCCGCTAATTCATCAGGGATCAGCCCTGCTTTACACCGCATTTTCCACAGCAGTGCCGCTGCGCTCAGTAAATGTGCATGGCTCCGGTGAACATGCAGAGGCTTCAGCGCTCATGCACACAATGAACTGCTTTGTTTATAGAAATATTGAGCTAAATTATGAAAAAAGAAACAGAATCCTTTCTATTTGAAACGGTTCTACTCCTAAATGTTGCTGCACAAATGAGCCGGCTGGGCTGGACTGCATTTTGTACTTTAAAGCGCTGAAGGGCCAGTTTTAAAGACAGCCCTATTATGTCAGTGTCTTCAGGTCATTAATGTGCACAAACGCTTCATTGGGTCAACCAAATCCGACAATGGTTGTGAAAGTTACCGGACATTTTGTTGTCCCCAAAATGGCGGCCTCATTATTGGCTCGTCACAGCCACAGCCACAGCCATTAAGATATCAAACAACTATAGATAACTTTTGTTGACACACATGTCTAGGTGATTCTGACCAGATTTGCCTTTGGGATGAAAACCCAAGGAGAAATAAAATTTTGAATGAGGGGTGAGATTTTGGGTGTCACATGTTCCACCCAAAATGGCCGACTTCCTGTCCCTCAGGGTGCAAAGTTTGGTTTCAGTTACGTTTAGGAGCTGAATTTAGCGTTCAAATTTAGCCTCCCATTCATTTACATTACATATTTCAGGCATTCCCATGGCAACATAGTTGTAGGTAGGGGGTGGTTGTCATTGGCTTTTTTGTTCAACATCCCATACAGGATGTATTTACCAAATTTCATCTCTCTACGACAAACAAAATTTTTGGTTCCCATTATAAATTTGCAGACCATTGCTCAGGTCAGTAATGTGCAGCTAGGTTCTGTCCTTTTAATGGATTTGTATGGGACCTCCAAAATAATTTTTTGCTGATCCTGAATTTTGGTCAAAGTTTGGTAAGTTTTTGAGCACGTTTGGGGGGGTCAAATTAGCGCTCAAAGAGCAGAAGAGAAAAAAATTTAAATAATCTGAGTGGTTACAATAGAGCCCTTGCCACCGGCTTTGGCTCGGGCCTAAATAATCCGTGTGGATGGCTTTCTAGAAGAGTGAAGAGTTTACATAATTTTACACAGGACTCCCCAATTTACTGGACGCCCTGCTCTACCAACTGAGCCACTGCACCCTAGGTTCAGGGTTAATGTTCTGGCAAAACAAAATAATTTTATTTTTGTGTTGAAAAAAGCTATGAGATAAATGTAAGATGCTCTGGGGCTGCTTTGATGCTTCAAGACCTGCACGACTTGCTGTGATTGATGAAACCATAAATTCTGCTCTCTACCAAAAAATCCTGAAGAAGAATGTCCGGTCATCAGCTTGTGATCTCAAGCTGAATGCCCAAAAACTCTCCAATTTTGCTGAATTAAAACATTTCTGTGAAAGACTCATTGCCAGTCATCTCAAATCAGGAAGAGGGACAAATACACTGCAAATGCACTGCAATTTATCAATCTCTCCAATTTGGCAGATGAGCTTAGAGCATTTCATTCAAGCAGAGTAGATTATAACTTGACCCCACAGGTTATGAGTGCGTCCCATAGAATTTGATACGAGATATCTGGGTTTGTATTGTTTCAATAAAGGAAATTTATTTTTCTATAAATGTTGTAAAATGTGCATCGGACAGTAAAGTTGAGTTAACTTGCCACCACCTACTCTCCAGAGGAAGGCCAGGGAAATACATAGATAGCATGACTGATGCATGATCAAAAATTAATGAAAGGGAGAAGCTGACAGTTAATAAAAGAATGAATCAATCCTAGAGTAAATATGGGGAACCTGTGAAAAAACAAGTACTCCATCCATCCATCTTCTGCTTATCCGGGACCGGGTCGCGGGGCAGCAGTCTAACTTAACTCCCCAGACACTCTCTCCAGCTCCTCTGGGGGGGCCAAGAGACGTAGTCCATCCAGCGTGTCCTAGGTCTGCCCCAGGGCCTCCTCCCAGTGGGACATGCCCGGAACACCTTCCCAGGAAGGCGTCCAGGAGGCATCCGGAACAGATGCCTGAGCCACCTCAGCTGGCTCCTCTCAATCTGGAGGACCAGCGGCTCTACTCTACTCCTCTCGAGTGACCGAACTCCTTACAAGTACTCCCTGTTATAAAAAAACAATAAAACTGAAAAATCGCCAGACGTCACTGATGGATAAGTCATGGATAACACAGGCCGACCTGCTTGCCGTGCTGGGATTACTTGAGGACCGGTCTAAAACTAGATCCAGCTAACAGTTAAGGTCACCTACAGGCATATACATTATCCAAAACTATTGATTTGTTGTATAATTAGCCTGAAACAATCACATGTATTTATCAGAGGTCACATTTTGTGGCTCAAAGATGAATGAGAATGGAGACTCCTCTGGCTTTAGCCTGAAAGGATGAATAAAAGGACTGTCCGTACCAACATGAGAGTAAGCAATTGGAATAAGAGCTACAGTGCTGTGAAAAAGTGTTTGCTCCTTCCTGATTTTTTAACTTTTTGGCATATTTGTCACTTGTATGTTTCCGATCATCAAACCATTTTAAATATTACGCAAAGATACCTCAAACACAAAATACAGTTTTTACGTGATGTTTTTATTTATTGAGGGAAACAAGCTATCTGAACCTACATTGCATGTAATGAATTAACTGTGATTAATCACATTTTTTGGAATGCTAAGTTCACTTACACTCGCCACACCCAGACCTGATTACTGTCAGACCTGTTGAATAAAGAAATCACTTAAATAGAACCTGTCTAACAAAGTGAAGTAGGCCAAAAGATCTCAAAAAGCAAGATATAATACCACGATCCAAAGAAATTCATGAACAGATGAGAAACAAAGTAATTGCCATCTATCAGTCTTGAATAGAGAGCCATTTCTAAAGCTTTGGGACTCCAGCAAACCACAGTGAGAAGCTTTATTCACAAATGGAGAAAATATGGAACAGTGGTGAACCTTCCCTGGAGTGGCCAGCCTACCAAAATTACCCCAAGAACACAATTCATCCAAGAGGTCACAAAAGAACCCACAACATCTAAAGAACTGTATTTGATGGAATCATGAATTCTACTCTAAAATCAAGACCTTTTTACATAATTTTTTTTACATTTTCACACAATATTATGCTTTTAAAAACCAGTGGGAACCCTGATGACACAAATTGGGATGTTGTGCTGACGGTCACATGTTACTGATATGGTCCACCATGGTGTCAGTGGACTTCCATCCTTCCAGCATCACAAGGCAAAAGGGTGTGAGTGCATTTAGGGCTGAGGTCCACGTGTCAGGGTCTCGGTCCCCAGGGTTTTTCCTCAAGTCCAGGGTGAGTCTGTGAGGAGGCCGATGTCTGCTCAGCCGTCTGGAGAACTGCAGCAATTCAGCTGGCTGGATGAAGTTCAAACTGAGGAACACAAAGTACACAGTAACACTGTTATTTAATCCATTTGAGCAAAACAGAGATCAAGTTTTTCATCTTTTTCATTTCTACCTTGTAAAATCTTTATCAAATGTGGATAAATTATCAGTATGGAACTTAAACCTTTGAAGTCTAGTAGAAAAATCAGTTGATAATTTTTTTTTTTATCCTCCTTAAATCTCGTAGTTTCAATGATTGCTTCAAATTCTGATTCATGTTTCAGGTCACGCCAGCTTGGCACTTCAAAAGGGATAACTCTTTTTGGCACTGTAAAAACAAAGCACCTGCGTTCTATAGCAAAACATGGAAAAGTAGATCATAAATATCTTCCATTGGTCCTTGACCAACAAAATGTTTGTTGTAAATGAGCTTGTTCTATCCAGAAAATGTCATTTTATTTTCTTAACATTGTAACATTCTTGAAAACTGGTAATAAATGTGTTTTTACTTAAATATGTCATCACATTTTTAATGCACCCAGTCTAAGGGGTCGATTTGGTGAAACTGCAACTATTTGTAACAAATATGTAAAATGTACCCTTCTTTCCAAGGAGAATCCTCCCAGCTTTGAATTATTGATTATCAAAATTAATATAAATGTTTTCATTTGTTGTGCTATAATCTGCCATCCACCCAAAACAAACAAAAGCTTTTTGTATGTTTTTTTTTTAATTTTTCTCTTCTCACTTGTAGCCAGTATTGCTCATATCTTACTATCTGGAGACTTTAACATTCATGTTGACAGTCCCGATAAGATAATTTTTTTGATCAATATGTGAATATTGTAATCTAAATCAACATGTGTTTGCCCCTAACAAATGAGCGTGGCCACACACTTGGCCTAGTTTTTACCTTGGGATTAGACTTGAGCCGGCTTACTTTAGAATACTTTGTTTCAGACCATAAAAAGGTCACTTTGGATATAATCATTGGTGGTTCAATTCCCACTTTCCCAGTCCACAGGCAGCATATGGCAGCACATCACAATACATCAATATGAATGACACAGTAACACAGTTTTAATGCAATGTGTTTAAGGCCTCCAGACTAATAGCCCCTCTGAAAAAATGTAGACCATGGATGAATGATAATGTAAGAAGACTAAAAAGAGAATGCAGAAAATATCAATATGAAGGAGTTAATGCCCTGGTAAAGAGGGGAGAGTTGCACACTTTTCTGATCTGAGAGAGCCCAACCCAAGACCATAAATAATATGTTAACTCTTGCTACTAACACTGTTCAATATTGTGTCCTCTATTAACCCATGCACGAGAGAAACTGACATTATTCCTGCCAAGTTTTTCAAATAAATATTTCATACTATTGTCCCCCTTATTCTCAAGATAGTGAAAGGTGCGCTCGACTTGAGCTAGTTTCGATTGGTCAGTGCAAATGCCCTCTCGTCAGACGGTAAAGGACACCTGATTGGCTGTGAGTTTAGTGCTGATCAGAAACGTAATGCGCTGACACTTCACTGCCCCCCACTCCACTAGCACCAGACGTGATTTGAGTCACAAACTGTCCGGCCTGACAGCAAACGTCTTTCTCCACCTCCTGCTGCCGCCGTCTGCTCTCGTCTACAATCCAGGAGAGGCGCAGTTCAACGCTCTTAAAACTCCAGTACCTAATATATTTTTCATCTAGTTGAAAAAAATGGTTTAGACCCCATATAGTATATTGCAAAAGCAATCGTTTTTGAAAAAAATCATGCTCTATGATGCCATCTGCTGCTTATTATGAGCAATTTTAAGAAATGAACACTCAATAGAGATAGGAGCAACTCCAACGCAGGGACGGGGAGTTCTTGGCCAATCACAAGCCTACTGACGCCCAGGGACTTAACAGAGAACCCCATTGGCTGTTGCTGTACAATGTCTTTGCCATGGTCTGCGCGTGCACAACTGGTAAACAGAGACAGCATGACGGCCGAAGTCTCAGAGGGCAAGGTAGCTATTCCTGCATTAGCTGTTACTGCATACACTGCTAAACATCATAAACAAAGGAAAACAGAAGGAGTAAAGAGACCAGAAAAGCGCAAATGGGACGATAAAAGAAATAAAACGCCAATAAATATTGGAACTGCATTCCAAAGATGGAACTACGTGACTGCATTGGTCTAAAATTGGACTCTGAGCTGGCTGCTTATCTTCTGGACTGGTAACTAACTTTCTATTCACTATTTTTTTATTAGCATTGTGGTCAGTTTCTCTTGTCTCGCTACATTTTAAACGAATTGCAAACAGATGTAAGCCTTGCTAGGGCTTAGCCTTATGTTGCTAATGCTAATATTGCTAGCGCTGTAGTCTCCGGGACTTATCGCTCTTGAGACCCATAATTTGAGTGCTCCACACGCTCAGCTCTCATAGCTAGGTGTCCTCACCTACTAACACCAGTTTCCTAGTACTGTCATGATTTGTGTTGGGACAGGATTAGCGGTCTATAAACAGTGAGTATGTCCGTCTCGAGTTGTGCACGCGTATAAGATGTGCACATGAATTCACGCACGAGATGAGAGAAAAGCCTGGGAGGGGTTTGTGAGAGTGAATAAGGAGCTAAGGGCGGGGCTTCTGTTTGAAACTCAACTGTCTCTCTCTCTCTTGATTCTGAAAAAGACAATGAGGTACTGGAGCTTTAAGACGCTGCATTTACATTACACTAAAGACAAAGAGCGAAGACAAGGAAACTGATCCCGTGAACTGAACCTTGGGCCTGACACTGTACATTATATGACAATATAACTTATTCTGAAATATATCTCTGAGTTCGCTGTTTATGTGTGTAGTAGGCTACATGTATCAGGTTCAAAATGTCAATGTACAAATGCTTCACTTCGGAAAAGAGCATTTATCACTTGCTAGAGTTATTTGAGAGTTTGTGGAATTACGACTCTTTAGATTGCTTACATTTAGAGAAAAAGAGAAATGTATTTGCCAAAGTCTGTATTTGTCTCTATTTATCTAAAAATGT